>CM062805.1:1301892061-1302310034 GCA_031772625.1 Pinus tabuliformis | reverse complement strand
TGAAGAAGAAATGACTGTGATAATTCAAAGAATAAAAAAATTTGACAGAGTTGCAATCATTGTGAGAGGAGCATCTAGCAGGATTTGAAATATGTGGAATCAAACAATTATGGAACTCAAAGGAATCCAAAAAAATCACCATTGGATCAACTCAGACTTCTCAAATAAAAATACAGGGAAATCCACAACAATATACAATGTTTACACTCCTCTGCACTATAGAGATAAGAATATTTGTTGGAAATCACTAGCAAATCAATTAGTAGCATAATACAACCAAAATTTTATTATTGGATGAGACTTTAACTTGGTAATGAATGTAGGAGAAAAGCGTGGGGGCTCCTTCCTCCAAGATCCAAGAAGAGATAAATTAGAATCCATAATAGAGGAGTGGAATCTGCTAGACATTATCCCAAAGAAAGAAAAAATTCATGTGGAGCAACAGAAGGAAATGTCCATGAAATATCAAGGAAATATTAGATCGTTTTCTAATCCACGTAAGCTCACAACTGGAACAGGATGAGTGACTTCAAAAATCCTTTCAACTATTGCATCTAATCATAAGCCAATCTCATTCACATTTGAGGAGAGTGTTAATTTGGGACCTCTTTCTTTTTGTTTCAATCCTCAATGGTCAGCTATTGAAGAGGCTAGACAATCATTGCAGTCCACTTGGAAAACAAGAATTAATGGATCACTTGGGTTTGTAGAAATTCTCACTGTAGATCAACAGATTATGCAATATACTAAAGCAAAATACAAGATCTACTTCTACAACAAACTTTGCAGAAGCTTAATCGAATATGAGGAAGATCAATGAGAACACATATAACTGAGAATAAGAAATCAATCACACATAACACAGAAGAGATAACCCGGGGAAAGCCTTAGCCTAAAACCCCAATCTCTGTATTATCATACAAGTGGAAATATGTTCAAGTTACAAAAAGAATTAGCTCTCAAGCTATCTTGCTCTCTCTGCAATCAAACAATATAGCTCACATACTGAGTAGACACAATATATGCCTTTCCTCAGCCCTCCAAACCTCCTATTTCCTTGCGCAGCGTTTCTTGGGGTCTAGTGATGCCACATGTGTGAATTGGCCTCATCACGCTCACAAAAATTGAAGAAGTAACTACGCAATCTCCAAGGAAAGAATTCCTTCTTCATGCAAGAGATATTCACAATGGAATATTCCTGCAACTAATAGTACATTGCCCCTCCATCTGATCTCAACTGGGTCTCTGTCTGAACTGACATGCATGAGTTATTCATGGGAGACTATTCGGGTATCTGAAGTGCAACAATTGCATGCATGCATGCATTAACTAATTGAACTCACAATTAATTCAACAAACTGTTTGAATTAATCTAACTGTACTTGACTCAGTTAACTAAGTCAACTAATTACAACTCAATATTATAACTCATCCTTATCTCTTTAACTGATGGATAAATTCCTCAATTAATGGAGAAACTATTGCATGTACCCACATAGACTTCATGTTTGATTTCCTACAACTAATTAACTCATGGTGAATTAATTAATTATTTTACAAATAGCTGCTAAGATCAAATTCGAATTTTTACTTCACTAATTTAGTTCAGGGACTAACTAAAATAGGAAGGTATCCCAAATGCTATTTATAGCAGTACTAAATTTAGAACTTCTATATTTAGCATTTCTTGTTGCTATTTTCAATACTCTCTCTCAAAAAGAAAGGGATACCTTAGTTAAAATATCTGCATCCTGTTTCTTGGTCAAAACACACAGCAACGACATGATCCTCTTGACCACATAGTCTCGAAGATGGTGATACCAGATATCAATGTGCTTGGACCTGTCATGAAAAACTGGATTCTCAAAGAGTTTGATACAACTCTGGTTATCACAGTAGATTACGGTTGGATCCATCCTCTGACCAAACAATCTCCCTAGAATCTTCTGCATCCAAATGGCCTCACATGCAGCCTGACTAGCAGCCATGTATTCAGCCTCTACTGAGCTAAGTGCACCTAACCTCTGTTTCTTGTTATACGAGGAAACTGCAACTGAACCAATGTTGAAGATTCCTCCAGAAGTGCTCTTCCGGTCTGATGGACTCCCTGCCCAATCCGCATCTGTGAAGCCCTGAAGCTTCACTCCCTCTGTCCGTCTGTACCACAATTTAAACTAAGATGTGCCTCTGAGGTATCTCAGCACATGCTTCGCTACCTTCCAAAACAGCTTGGTAGGCTGAACCATAGCTTGACTCAGCTGGTTCACTGCAAAGCATAAGTCGGGTTGTGTGTTCACTAGATACATAAGTGAACCCACCAACTGATGATAAACAGTAGCAGCTTCTACCTCACCTGAGTTAGCATCCTCCTTCCTCCAATTCCCAACTAGAGGAGTCTGCATGGGCTTGCACTTCTCCATGTGAAAGCGCTTGAGTATCTCATTGGCATACTTGCCTTGAGACACAAATACTTCACCATCTTTCTGCCACACCTCCATGCCTAGAAAGTAGTGCATAAGACCCATGTCTTTCATTTCGAACTCTCTTGCAAGGTCCTCCTTGCATGACTATATCAGCTGATCATGACCTGTCAAAATCAGATCAACGACATAAAGAACAATGATTAATGGTTTACCTTCTACCATGATGCGGTAAAGGTTTGCATCTGCTTCACTCTTGGTGAAGACCAACCCGATGAAATAATTGTTGATCATGGTGTACCAAGCACAAGGTTCTTGCTTCAGCCCATACAAACCCTCTTAAGTCGGCACACATGCGACTCATGATCGAAGGTCTCAAAACCCTTTGGTTGCTCAACGTACACCTCCTCCTCAATCTTCCAATTGAGGAATGTTGTCTTTTCGTCCATCTGATGGATCTTCCAACCCATTTGAGCTGATAGTGCCAACATCGATCTGATAGATGAGTACCTTGCTACATGAGCAAAGGTCTCATCGTATTCGATCCCATCAACCTATGAGAAACCTCGGGCAACAAACCTTGCCTTATGTTTCTCAACACTACCATCAGCTGTCTGCTTTACCTTGTAAAGCCATCTCGAACTCACCACTGACTTACCCTGAGGTCTTGGGACAACATCCCACACACTGTTCCGAATGATGGAGTCATACTCCTCTACCATTGCATCAACCCAGACTAGTTGCTGCACTACCTCCTCCAATGAAGAAGGTTCAGTATCTACACACTCCCCAACCAGGACCATGTACTCAGTGTACCTCGGGCAACCTCCTCTGTCTGCGCTGAGAAGATGGCTGTCCCACATTCTCCCGTGCATCCAGCATCAACCTGTCAGCTTCCCTTGAGCGTTTCTGCCCATCTCTGGAAGTCTTAGCATGAGTGGATGTCTCCACTCCCAGATCCTCTGCATGCATTTGCTTCGCATCAATCTGAGGCTCCTCCTCCTTAGGAACTGAAAGTTCCTCCTTTGCATGTAACTTGAGCTCCCTCTCAAGTGATAATCGCATGGCTTTCTGTTTGTCAAACTTTAGATCCCTGCGTACCACTTTCCTCTGACTGGTAGGCAGGTACACCAGATAGTTGGGGGGTGTATCCGTGTAACCCATAAGTATTCCCAACTCAGCTGTTGGATCCAGCTTCTTCCAGACATCTTTGGTCACACGAGAGTAAACTGATGATCCAAAGATGCGGAAGTGACTCACATCTGGTCGCTTCCCAGAAAAGGCCTCCATAGGTGTCTTCATCCCCAGTATATGATGCGGGCTTCTGTTATGCAAGTATACTGCTATATTGCATGCCTCAGCCCACAAATGCAGTGGTAGGATTTGGTCATGCAACATCGATCGAGCTGCTCCCATAATCGATCTGTTCTTCCTTTCGACCACCCCATTCTGCTGTGGGTTATGGGGTGCCATCAATTCCCGTTTAATTCCTTCTACAACGCAGAAGTATTTAAACTGTTGGGAGACATACTCTCCACCATTGTCGCTACGCAAGGCTTTTATTTTCTTTCCAGATTCTTTCTCTACCAAGGCTTTAAACTCACAAAACGTCAAGAAGGTCTGATCCTTCTTTTGCATAAAGTAGATCCAGCATCTACGAGAAAAATCATCAATAAAAATAACATAGTACCTTTGTTTAGCTGTGGAGGCTGTAGAGAAAGGTCCACAAACATCTAAGTGAACTTGCTCCAGAATTGCTCCAGCTCTACTGTCTCAATCCGGAAAGGAAGATTTCGCATACTTACCGAAGTTACAACCTTTGCATGTATTCGTCTGCTCCAGTTTTCCCTTGGGAATTATGGTAGAAATTTGTTGCATGATCTTTAGGGCTCCATGGTGCAAGTGGCCTAGTCTTCTATGCCATAGCTCGCCAACATCTTGGCTCTGCACCATCTCAGCTTTGGAACTCAATGCAGCACAGTCGTCTACCTCCAGCTTGTAGAGATTCTTTACTCGAATCCCAATCGCTTTGTCTGTCTAGTAATGATATGTGTCAGGAATACCTTTCCTTTACTAAAGATGTAGCCTTTATCTTCTAGCATAGCGACAGACATATGATTCTTCTTCAGACCTGGCACATACTTTACATCAGTCAGGGTGAGAGGAGCACCATGCTCCCTCTGAAACACAACCATACCTTCACTTGAAACACAGTACTTTCCATCATTGCCCATCTCGATCCGCATATGGAGATCATTCTCCTCCAGGGTACTGAAAAGATTCTTGTCACTTGACATGTGGAATGAAGCTCCACTGTCCAGGTACCACACACATCTCACCATGGATGAAACCATGCATGTGATAAGGGAGAAATCTAGCTCAAACTATGAGGCCAGTGCCTCACCATCAGATCCCTTCGAGGATCCCTTCTTGGATTTCTTCTGTGGACAATTTGTAGCATAATGGCCCACTTCATGATAATGAAAGCATCGCACTTTCGATTTTTCAAACTTCTTCCCACCATGGGAAAAACCAGATTTGGGATGGGATGCCTTCCCTTTCCATTTCCTCTCCTTACTTACTAAGGCTAGATTTTCCTCATCATCTTGCTTCGATGAGGATCCATCTCTGGTGCTTCTTCTTATTTCCTCCTGCATCAAATCTCAAACCAAAGTCGTTCCCAATCTGGCAGTTTTTCTCTTCCATTAACCAAGTCTTGGTAGCTATGCCAGCTCTTAGGAAGACAGAGGAGTGCAATACTCACCATGTCATCATCAGTGGTCGTGATCCCTACACTTCCAAGCTCATCCCTGCAGGTGGTGAGCTTGTTCAGATATGTAGAGATCGTGTCGCCCTTTTCACACTTGATTTTTCGAAGCTTGTCTTTCAACGCCAGCTTCGTTTGATTGCTGCCGTTCTGATATAGATCTTTCAATGTTTTCCACATCAAAAATAGTGTCTCCTTCCCATGGAGACTCGAGACTATGTGGTATCGAACTCCCTCCAGAAGGATTCTCCTTGCTCTAGCCACACATTTCTTCCATTCCGCCAATTCAGTAGCATCAGTCGGCTTGGGGACTTCTTGATCAATGAAGTCCTTTAGACCGTTATCCTCTAATACTGCTTCCATGCGATCCTTCCAGGCTATATAATTCGAACTGCCATCAAGAGCATATTCGAGTCTTAAACTGTTGAATGCCATTGGTGAAATTGAGATGTGATAAGAACTCAATTTCTATATTCAGGAACTTGAAACTTAGAACTTCTCCCTTCTTGTATATTGTTCTTAGCTTTGATCAACTTGGCTCTGATACCATGTAGAAATTCTCACTGTAGATCAACAGATTATGAAATATACTAAAGCAAAATACAAGATCTACTTCTACAACAAACTTTGTGGAAGCTTAATCGAATATGAGCAAGATCAATGAGAACACATATAATTGAGAATAAGAAATCAATCACACATAACATAGAAGAAATAACTCGGGGAAAGCCTTAGCCTAAAACCCCAATCTCTGTATTATCATACAAGTGGAAATATGTTCAAGTTACAAAAAGAATCAGCTCTCAAGCTATCCTGCTCTCTCTGCAATCAAACAATACAGCTCACAGACTGAGTAGACACAAGATATGCCTTTCCTCAGCCCTCCAAGCCTCCTATTTCCTTGCGCAGTTTTTCTTGGGGTCCAGTGATGCCACATGTGTGAATTGGCCTCATCACACTCACAAAAAATAAAGAAGTAATTGCGCAATCTCCAAGGAAAAAATTCCTTCTTCATGCAAGAGATATTCACAATGGAATATTCCTACAACTGATAGTACACTGCCCCTCCATCTGATCTCAACTGGGTCTCTGTCTGAACTGACATGCATGAGTTATTTATGAGAGAATATTCAGTTATCTGAAGTGCAGCAGTTACATGCATGCATGCATTAACTAACTGAACTCACAATTAATTCAACAAACTGTTTGAATTAATCTAACTGGACTTGACTCAGTTAACTAAGTCAACTAATTACAACTCAATATTACAACTCATCCCTATCTCTTTAACTGATGGATAAATTCCTCAATTAATGGAGAAACTGTTGCATGTCCCCACATAGACTTCATGTTTGATTTTCTACAACTAATTAACTCATGGTGAATTAATTAATTATTTTACAAACAACTGCTAAGATCAAATTCGAATTTTTACTTCTCTATTTTAGTTCAGGGACTAACTAAAATAGGAAGGTATCCCGAAATGCTATTTATAGAAGTACTAAATTTAGCACTTCTATATTTAGCATTTCTTGTTGCTATTTTCAATAGGGTTCATATGGGAATCCAAGCTAAAGCTGGTCAAAATAGGTCTCAAAGGATAGGCTACATCATGCTTTAAGGAACCATTACAAAGAAAATCGATATGCAAAGATAATTAGAGCAAGTTTAGGTTAAATTAGATAATGGAGAAGACACCAAAGAGCTGCAAGTTAAGGAAAAATAATTATACTGGGAGCTATACCAAATAAACAAAAAAGAAGAAGAAAGTTGGATGATTAAATCCAAGAGTTTATGGTTACAAGTCGAGGACAAGAATACAAACTTTTTCCATAATCAAATTAAATACAAAATAATAAACAACCGGATAGAAGCCATTAATGGAGAAGGAAACCAATAGTTAAAGGGAAGGCAAAAATTAAGGAAGAGGCACATCAACCTTTCAAAAGATTGTTAACAGCAGACCCAAATCCAAATAATTTTGAGGATTTTTTGAGAGCAACACCAAAAATGGTCTCAAAGGAGGATAATGTAGCTTTACTCAAACCAATGGAGGAAGAGGAATTGAAAAGAACAATATGGATCATGCATCTCGATAAAGCACCCAGACCAAACAAATTTACCATTGCCTTCTATTGTACATTCTGGGTTCTCATCAAGAAAGATATGATCAATATGATTAGATGGTTTCAATTCAAGGGAAAAATTAGAGGTAATATAAATTCCACCTTTCTTGCTCTCTTCTAAAAAAATCTAGGCCCACCTTCTTTAATCGCTTCAGGCCAATTTATTTATGCAATGTCTGCTATAAAATTATAACCAAGATTCTTGCAAACTGTCTCAAAAGTCTCATTCCCCACATAATCTCTGAAAATCAAGGGAGGTTTATTCCTAATCGACAATTTGTAGACAATATTCTCTTAGTCGAAGAAGCCATTCATTCGAGCATTTCCCAAGAATACTAGGTATTCATCTTGAAGCTAGATATGGAAAATGTGTTTGACATAGTTAGACACTCCTTTCTTTTTGTTGTTCTAGACAAATTTGGTTTTGACAACAAATTAATTGACCTCATCATAGCTTGCATCCATAAGCCTTGGATTGCTCCTTTAATCAATGGGAGGCCTGGTCAAATTTTCCAAAGCAATAGGGGTCTTAGACAAGGCTGCCCAATATCGCCCTTCCTATTCATAATAATGGTTGAAACCCTCAACAGGAAGCTAGAGAAAGAGAGACAAAGCAGACTTCTCACAAGAATTCAATACAGTAGAAGAACTAAAAGCATGAATCATCCTCAATTTGTTGATGATACAATATTTATTACAGGAGCCTCTTGTATTGTTGCTAGAATATTCAAAACCATTTGGATCAACTTTTGGAAGCCTCTAATGACCTTCTCAATAAGCTGAAGAGAAACATATATGGCTAGAACAATCCAATCAGAACTCTCAAGTGAATTTGTAAATTTTTTGGCATTCCTTTTAAAGCGGACTAGTCGTTTTTTAAATATCTAGGCATGCCAATTTCTAAAAATCCAATGAAATTAGAGGTTTGGATATAGGTGATAGACAAAATGAAGAAAAAATTCCAACAATGGGGAATGCAATGGCTCAACTTAGCAGGAAATGTAGCTTTAATCAAATTAGTTTTGTTAGCTCTACCTTTATACCAATTCACAATAGTGCAGGCTCTAACGACAATACAAAAGCAAATTGAGTTGACAATACATAAGTTTCTATGGCAGGGAGGTAAGATATAAACAAAAAAAAAATTAGCTTGATAAGTTGGAAAAAGGTGATTATACCCTATGACAAAAGGGGGATCGTAATAAGACAACCAAGACTAATGAACTTAGTGGTGGGACAATTTTTTTTATGGAGATTAATAACCGAGGAAACATCATGGTGGAAGCAAGTATTACATAAAAAATACATAAATGCCCCTCATTTCCAACTCCTTTAATCTCAGATCCCTTGCAGGCCTTATTCTCAAATTTGAAAGCTTTGTAAAAAAAATTTCCTCTCATCCAAGCCAATATGTCTAGAATTCCAAGGGGAGGGAAAGATTTTAATATATGGGACGAAAACATAATAGGTAAGCCTAGTCTCTCTTCTTTCCCAAACCTTCATCACATCAAGACCTGGTTCCATAGAAAAGGAATAATAAACCTTGACCAAATATCATATTGGAATCAATATGACAATTCATGGAAAGGTTGGAAAAAACCAACAATTCCCCAATATTTGAATCCTCAATGGCACCTTCATCTTCAATATCTCATGGGATCGGCTCCAACTCACTTCAGGAAGCTTGATGGTTTCAAGTGGAACCCTACTGGAAATTATTACACAGTTAAAAGTGGATGCAAAAAACTTTAGGGAGATCAGGATCAGCAACCTATTTGGCCTCTATGGATTGTCTAGAATAATGAAAGCTTACCTAAAATCAATCTTTTTATATGGACACTACTCAAAGGAAAAATTCTCACAATAGACAATTTGAAAAACAGAGGTATTCAAGGTCCCTCAATCTGTCCGTTTTGTTTGAGAAATGATGAAACTATTCAACATCTTTTCTTAACATGTGAATTTTCAAAATGTTGTTGGAAAACTTTAGTGAACCATCTCCATATCCAAATAAATGTTGATCTCAACATTTCATAGTTATTTGTTAAATGGAAATCCATTTATCCCATTTCCCTAAAAACCAAGAATATGATTAAACGCTTCTATTCTAATCTCCCGTCATTCCTATGCTGACAGCTTTGGCTTGCCATAAATAAGTATGTATTCCACAACAAAACCTAACAGAAGGAAAATTATGGTTAAGGTATGGAGTCTACCATAGAGGCCATTATCACTACAGGGAACTACAAAATTAGCATTCAACTTCTGTAACCTAATGAATTATTATGGTTCAACTTTGTACTAGATAGACTCTCCTCTAGCACTCATTCTCTAAAGAGAAACCAAATTACTACAATCAACTGGAAGGTCATATTAAAATGGAAAGAATTTAGTGACTAGCTTAAAGAACACAACCGACCACACTTATTCTTAGATGGGGCATCCAAATTTAACCCTAGTCTTGTTGGAGCAGGGGGATTAATTCTGGAACATAAGGTCGAGGAATCAATTACTTGTGAATGGGGTATGGGAAGAAAAACAAATAACAAGGTTGAGGCCTACACATTTCTTCTGAGAACTCAATTCCTTTGTGAATGCAGGCAGACTTAGGAATCCAATAATAATTTGGGATTCCACTATCCTCATACAACGTATGGTAAAGAACTACAAACCTGCCAATGCTGACCTTGACAAAATCGTCATTCATATCCAACATCAAATGAGAAACTTGGATAATATATCATATTTTCATGTCTTGAGAGAAAATAATAGTAAAGTTGATATATTAGCTAACAATGCTTGTTGCAGATCTCAAGGTGAAGTCAGGGTCAACAATGAAGTTAGTAGTAAGAATATCCCATAAAATATCATTTGTCTCAAGACTCATCATGACTTTAGTCTTGGCCAATCCAAATCTATCCCTTCAATCTATCAGAAGAATCCTTGTTCCTAATCAACTGAGCATCCACAAAGGACAACGTGGCCTCCATCATGCACATCAGCATATCACTGTGTATCCTCTTTGTATGATCTTTGTACTTTTAGCATCCTTTCTCGTGATCATTTACAGAGTTCACGAGTTGGTGACTCGGTCCTCTTATCCCTAGAATTACATTTATAATTCGATCATCTCCTCCTTCTTTCACTGCAACTTCTCTTATCTATTGCACGTCGTCTCTTCTTCTTCTTTCAGTACCATGTCTCCCATTCTTCCCTTCTACATCGATCCTTTTATCTCCTTCCCTCGTCTTTATACCTGCCATTCTCCATGGCAATGCCCCTCGGTTTCCCTCATTGTAAACCTCTTAGAAATGAATTGGATCAAGTTAAAAAGATGCAGGACAAATGGAATGGTAGATGCTCCTAAAAAATTGGATTTTTATACTATCAATCAGCTGCAACCAAAGACTCGCTCAACAAGATCAGTAATCGACACTCACACATTGAACATGCATTATCCTCCTTGCATGAAATGGTAGAGAAGAAGATCACATGCACATTCAGTTCCAATAATCGTAGCAATACTCTCAATTAGAAGGAGGAGACATCTATCAACCAAGAACACAGAGGATAGTTTTCTCATCTCAATGGGAATCAATGAGTGCTTTCTACAGATAAATATGTTTTCTCAATTTTGTTGGTTTTGTCTATCAATAGATATCTAATGAAATGTAAATGCATCTATCTTCTGCAACAATTTATTAGAGTTTATGTAGGCAATGTAGTAGGATATATAGGATATAGCTCAGCTTATGTATCAACAGGAACTATAAGTCTTGAGGATTTAGCTTTGGAATCCTCCTCTTATCAGCAAGAAGTATTGTATCAAGGCTTTCGACCATCCTTTTTTGAATGAATATATGATAACCAACCTTGTTAAATATATATATATCTATATATATATATATATATATATATATATATATATATATATATATATATATATATATATATATATTATTTCTTATTCGTTCGTGTGTGTGTGTGTGTGTGTGTGTGTGTAAGTTGAGGGAGTAAGGCAAGGTTACTGCCTTAGCTACCTTTATATTTTTCATACTGCCCATCATTGAATTGTCATGGCATTTCCGTCAGACTTGCTCTGTCTAGCATGTTGTTCACTGGGTCGTCATTCTAGTGGAAGGGTTGAGGGGGCTGTGAGTTGAGCAACTCACTTGGTCATGGTTTTGGGCCCCTTTTCTACTAATGTTGGGGTTTGTTCATGCGTGATGCTAGTGATTTCCTAGGTTGTTTGCATTCGTAAATGTGGGTGCCTATGTGCGTATTCTATTCTTCGCTGCAGGTTCCTTGCAACACTGGGGTCTCTGTGGTCATCAATGTTTTTGCACCTGGTTTTTCTTTATTTGGTTTTTGTTGCCGTCAACTCCTACCATTGTCACTTTCCCTTTCTTTGGTGCTAGTTTACATGTCTGGTTGTGGCCGAAGTTCCTATGGGGTTTGATGCTCGCCTGTTTGTTATTGGTCCAGGCTTCTTGTTTTCTTAGCACTATGGAATGTGTTATTTGATGGCATTTGTTTCGGTGTTGGTGATCCTTGGTTTGACCCATTCGAAAAACTTTTTGTTGGGGTTTATTCTTGTTTTTTGTAATGATGCTCATTTTGGGCTTTGTTTCCCATGCCCCCTTCAGGGTTTCCGTTCTATGGCCTAGGGTTTTCACCCCCTAATGTTTTCAACCCATTTTGCCGCTTATAAGATTTGGTTAGATCCTAGTAAATACACTATAAGCATATATGAAAAATGTAATTTTTTTTACAAAAATATAAATGAAAATACGATTATTTTCTATAATATATATATATATATATATATTTCCTAATTAATTTATTTGTAAATCTCATTCTTATATTTCCATTTTGTGTGTTGAAGCTCGAGCCAAAGTATCATGATAAAGGGAAAACAATGTAAATTGCAAAAAGACCTCGAAAAAAACATGCTCTTGATAGAGAAATGTATCTTCGACATTATGAGAATAAAAGAATACGAGGAAAAAAGGTTATTATATCATGCCCTATTATCCACGTAAAGATGCATTCAAAATTTAAACCAAGTTACACAACAATAAAGTTCTTATTTATCTGATCATTATGTGTGCTTTGAAGGAGAAAACCATTCTATCTTTTGTAGTAAAAGGCAACCTATCAAATATTTATTTCTTTTATCTTCTGTAGTAAAAGGCAACCTATCAAATATTAAAAATCAAAAGGCACAAAGACTACAATTTTGTACATCATGTGTGTTCTTTTTGTTATTTCAAAATAACTTTATTAGTCAAAGACATAGAACATCCTTCCTATAAGAAATGAATGCAAGTGATGAGACATGTTCACCAATTTCCATATAATAATACATTTGGAATATTATTGATTTTAACATAAGTGCAAGTGGTTATGAAATGTTCATTGGCTAAAATGCTTTATTTACTGTGACCTTTTAAATAGACCCTAAAAACTTTAAATTGAACATAAAGTCATATGAGTTGACCACATTTATCGAAACCCATCTTAAAGTGGGTTTGTCTTAATAAGTTCACGCCTTCCCACAATAGAAAGTGCTTACTCCAAATAATGAAGAATAGTTTTATTCTAAAATTCCAAATGACAAAGAAAAGACAAGCACACTTTATAATAACACTTTCATAGTGTACCTATCTCATCAAAGTAAACTCCTTGGATCTTAATTAGAGGATAATGTACTAGTCATGCTATGTTTAACTTAATTTTTAGATAATATATTTTCAAATAATTTTTTATTGCATTAATTATATTAAATAATGATTATATTTAAAGATATTATGAGAGAAAGAATGGTGGTTGTGAACTTTTGGATACATAGACATGGATTCAAATGAGGTATTTCAGGAAGCAGGGTTTACATTCATTGAATTAAGAACCATAGTGATTTTAGTTATAATTTATTTATAATAGGGATAATAATTTTTTTAAGTTTTAATAGAAATTTAGGTATGAATAATAACTTTGGTAATTGCTAATTTTTGTGTATTTTATATTAAAATTTAATTTATGAGAATTTTCTTAGAGGTCATTGAAACATGTGAAATGGTGTTTAGATATACAATTCTTATGGATATGGACAATAATTTTGATGCTAGTTCAAGGTTTTTTTTGGTCGGATAACTCACAGGGATATTTAAACCATCATAAAGAGTGCATTAATAGTACACCCATTCACTGTTAATTCAAAGCCATGTGAGTTGTGATGCTAGTCCAATTAAGAAAGATTCTTAGGTTAAATTATCGTTTCACACATCAAAGAAATGGGGGGAATCAACTAGCACATGAGGACAATGTTGGCTTGGGATAATAATTTGTTTAGCTTCCCAACCAAAATTTAGGAATGACAAATAATTTGGAAATTGAAATTCCTCTTAAAACTCAAAGTATTGGAGGTTAGCTAGAGGCCATCAAGCTAGTGAAGGATTTTATTAAAATATATAATTCATATAATAGTTTTTTGTGATACCAATTTAATGAAGATTTTTTCTTAGGACAAATTGTTAATTCCCACATCAAATATATGAATAGGAATCAACCAACTCTAGAGGAAGACATCATTCATTTCCAATGTCCAAGCTTGTGGCTAATAATGCTTGATATTTCACTGATAAGGATGAAGAAGATCTTCAAATCCCTATCTTCATCCTTATCTTAATTTAATTATTATTATAGTCTCAACAAAAACAAGTGATAACTCATAAAGTGTCATAAATTAGATGATTAGACATTTTCCTTGTTAGAAACCATTGTAATTATTGTTAGAGACCATTGTGATTATTATTAAGAACTTTTAAAAACTAATAGAATCAATTTCATAGTAAATGATTATGTCAATTTTTTTCCTAAATCACTTATAGATAGATTTTTAGATTAAACTCATAAATATTAGGGTTGGCTCTTCTAGCTAACCAAGAGAAGGTGGGCAATACAAATATTTTTCTTTAATAGGATATATATCTATATATATAAACAAAATTTTAGAAGGTCAACTTTTTGGGGTTGATTTTGATTAATAGTTTTCAAGTAATCTCAATCCATTAACTCTAGATTAGAACATATCCGTAGTTCGCTTGACCGGATCTACAAAAATACCATGGACAGAAAACCATCATGCCCAAAACCATGTGTGAAAACCATGTACAAAACCATAGGTAGGTTCATCAACCTAATATAGGGTCTAAAAAAATTTCCTCGGGGCACTGCCCCGAACCCCGTAGAGGGGGACTATCAACCCCCCTATGACCCCCCTGCTGCACTCAACACAACAAACAAGGAGAGCTATCGTCCCCCCACACATGAGGCTAGTCGTAGGAAGAATATAACACACACCCAACATGGTGAAGCAAGGAAGTTGAAGATCACATCTAAGCTTATGCAAGGAAATGAGCTAATCTTTGTCTACCAACAATACTAAAGATCAAGGGAAAAAGTTCACAAGAAGCCTATTACAAGTAAGCATGCTAATAGATGCACTAAAAGAGTTGCATAAGATCTAGCTGAAAACCAAGAAGCACATTGGGAAACTATTAAACACAAGGATACGGAAACCCCAATAATTTTTCTAAGCATGTAGGCCTATCCCAATTTGGATCTATCCCTCCTTAAAGCTATCCTTCCAACCCCTTTATTCCTCCACAATCACAAGGCTCGCAATCTCTCCTCAACAATCTGTTCTCCTCTCCCGCTACCGAGGTCGATCCTCCAACTGATCACAAAGAAGGAGAAAATTTGGAGCAGCATCCTATTGTATCCTCTCCATCTCCCCCTTCTTCCCCTCTACTAAAATCTCTACCTCCATCCCCATCCTCCCTCTTCCAATATCTCCTAGTCCCTCGCTTACTCCCTAAGCCACCTCTTATACAAGGATTATTACTCGAAAAAAATCAAAGGAATCATTAGTCTCATATCAAAACCCCAAAAAGTCTAGAAGGAAAACAAATAATGAAATTTGAGATGAAGTGACTCAAAAGGATATGGCGATGGGGATCCAACAACTAATGGATACTTACTTTGAAAGAGGAATAGGAAGCAAGGACATGCAAACCCATATAGGGAAAGGCAAAGGCCAGGTAGTTCCATCTCACAATAAATAATGAATTTGGTCTCCTAGAACTGTAGGGGTCTTGGGCACATTTCTAAAGTAAATGTAGTCAAAGATCTAATTAGATCTAAAGTCCGATAAATTTTTCTAATCTAGGAGACCAAACCATCAGAAGAATAAATGACTGTGATAATTCAAAGAATAATTTTTTTTATGGAGTTGCAAATAGTGCGAGAGGAGCATCTGGTGGGATTTGAACTAAGTGTAATCAAGCAATTATGGAACTAAAAGGAATCCAAAAAATCACCATTGGATCAAATCAAACTTCTCAAATAAAAATATAAGGAAATCCACAACAATATACAATGTTTACACCCCTTTGCACTATATAGATAAGAAGATTTGTTGGAAATCACTAGTGAATCAATTAGTAGCATAAGACAACAAAATGTTATAAGTGGAGGAGAATTTAACTTGGTAATGAATGCAAGATAAAAGTGTGGGGGCTCCTTCCTCCCTGATCCAAGAAGAGATAAATTAGAATCCATAATAGAGGAGTGGAATCTTCTAGACATTATCCCAAAGGACATCAAATTCATGTGGAGCAATAGAAGGATAGGTCCTGGAAATATTAAGGAAAGATTATATCGTTTTCTAATCCACGTAAGTCTCACAACTGGAACAAGATGAGTGACTTCAAAAATCCTTTCAACTGTTGCATCTGATCATAAGCCAATCTTGTTAATGTTCAAGGAGAGTGTTAATTTGGGACCTCTTTCTTGTTGTTTCAACCCTCAATGGTCAACTATTGAAGAGGCTAGGTAATCGATGCAGTCCGTTTGGAAAACAAGAATTAATGGATCACCTGGGTTCATATGGGAATACAAGCTAAAGCTGGTCAGAATAACTCTCAAAGGATGGGCTAAATCATGCTTCAAGGAAACATTGCGGAGAAAAATCAAGATGAAAAGAGAATTAGAGAAAGTTCAGATTAATTTGTATAATGAAGAAGACACCAAAGAATTGCAAGTTAAGGAAAAAGAATTATATTGGGAGCTATACCAAACAAACATAAAAGAAGAAGAAAGTTGGAGGATTAAATCCAGGAGTTTATGGTTACAAGTCGAAGACAAGAATACAACCTTTTCCCATAATCAAACTAAATAAAAAAGAATAAAGAACCAGATAGAAGCCATTAATGGACAAGGAAATAAACAATTAAAGGGCAGGCATAGATTAAGGAAGAGGCACATCAACATTTCAAAAGATTGTTAACTGTAGACCCAAATCCAAATAATTTTGAGTATTTTTTTAGAGCAACACCAAAAATGGTCTCAAAGGAGGATAATGTAGCCTTACTCAAACTAGTGGAGGAAGAGGAATTGCAAAGAACAATATGGAGCATGAATCCCGATAAAGCAGTCGGGCCAGACAAATTTAACATTGCATTCTATAATACATTCTGGGATCTCCTCAAGAAAGATATGCTCAAGATGATTAGATGGTTTCAATTCAAGGGAAACAATAGAGGTAATTCAAATTCCACCTTTCTTGCTATCATTCTAAGAAAATATAGGCCCACCTCCTTTACTCACTTCAGGCCAATTTATTTATGCTATGCCTCCTATAAATTATAAACACGATTCTTGCAAACCGTCACAAAAGTTTTCTTCCCCATATAATCTCTGAAAATCAAGGGGGGTTTGTTCCTAATTGACAATTTGTAAACAAAATTTTCTTAGTCCAAGAAGCCATTCATTCGAGCATTTCCCCAAAATACTAGGTATTCATCCTGAAGCTAGATATAGAAAATGTGTTTGAAATAGTTAGACACTCCTTTCTTTTTGTTGTTCTAGACAAATTGGGTTTTGAAAACAACTTCATTGACATCATCATAGCTTGCATCCATAAGCCCTGGATTTCTCCTTTAATCAATGCAAGGCCTGGTTAAGTTTTCCAAAGCACCAGGGGTCTTAGACAAGGCTGCCCAATATTTCCCTTCCTATTCATAATAATGGCTGAAACCCTCAACAGGAAGCTACAACAAGAGAGACAAAGAAGACTTCTCACAAGAATTCAATATAGTAGAAGAACTAAAAGCATGAATCATTCTCAATTTGTTGATGACACTATTTATTAGAGGAGCCTCTTGTATTGTTGCTAGAAGATTCAAAACCATTTTGGATAAATTTTTGGAAGCCTCTAGCGACCTTCTCAATAAACTGAAGATAAACATATATGGCTAGAACACTCCAATCAGAACTCTCTAGTGTATTTCTCAAATTTTTGGCATTCCTTTTAAAGCAGACTAGTTGTTTTTCAAATATATGGGCATGCCAATTTCTAAAATTCCAATGAAATTAGAGGTCTAAATACAGGTAATAGACAAAATGATTAAAAAATTCCAACAATGGGGAATGAAATGGCTCAACTTAGCAAGAAAGGTAACTTTAATCAAATTAGTTTTGTTAGCTCCTTTATACCAATTCACATTAGTGCAGGCTCTGATAGAAATACAAAAGCAAATTGAGTTGATAATACATAAGTTTATATGGTAGGGAGGTAAGACATAAACAAAAAAGTTTAGCTTGATAAGTTGGAAAAAGGTGATTATGCCCTATGACAAAAGTGGGGTCATCGTAACAAAACCGGGACTAACGAACTTAGTGTTGGGAGAAAAAAAATATATGGAGATTAATAACTGAGGAAACATCATGGTGGAAGCAGGTATTAGAGAAAAAATATATAAACGCCCCTCATTTCCAACTCCTTTAATCTCAGATCCCTTGTAGGCCTTATTCTCAAATCTAAAAGCTTTGTAAATTTTTTTTACCTCTCATCCAAGCCAATATGTCTAGAATTCCAAGGGGAGGGAAATATTTTAATATATGGGACGACAACATAATAGGTAAGCCTAGTCTCTCTTCTTTTCCAAACCTTCATCACATCAACGCCTGGTTCCTTAGAAAAGGAATAATAAAACTTGACCACATATCATATTGGAATCAATATGACAATTCATGGAAAGGTTGGAAAAAACCAACAATTCCCCCATATTTGAATCTTCAATGGCACCTTCATCTTCAATATCTCAAGGGAGCAGCTCCTACTCACTTCAGAAGCATGATGGTTTCAAGTGGAACCCCACTGAAAATGATTACACAGTTAAAAGTGGATACAAAAAAATTCAGGGAGATCAGGATCAACAACCTATTTGGCCTCTACGGAAAATTGTTTGGAACAATGAAAGCTTACCTAAAATCAAGCTTTTTATATGGACACTACTCAAAGGAAAAATTCTCACAACAAACAATTTGAAAAATAGAGGTATTCAAGGTCCCTCAATCTATCCATTTTGTTTGAGAAATGATGAAACTATTCAACATCTTTTCTTAACATGTGAATTTTCAAAATGTTGTTGGAAAACTTTAGTGAACCAACTCCATATCCAAGTAAATGTTGATCTCAAAATTTCAGAGTTATTTGTTAAATGGAAATCCATTTATCCCATTTCCCTCAAAAATAAGAATATGGTTAAATGCTTATATTCTAGTCTCCCATCATTCCTACGTTGGAAGCTTTGGATCGCCAAAAAGAAGTATGTATTCCACAACAAAAAACCTAATAGAAGGAAAATTATGGTCAAGGTATGGAGTCTACCACAGAGGCTATTATCACTAAAGGGAACTGAAAAATCAACATTCAACTTTTACAACCAGATGAACGATTATGGTTCAACTTTGTACTAGATAGACTCTCCTCTAGCGCTCATTCTCTAAAGAGAAATAAAATTACTACAATCAACTTGAAGATCATATTAAAATGGAAATAATTCAGTGTCTGGCTTAAAGAACACAATCGACCATGTTCGTTCTTTGATGGGGCATCCAAATTTAACCCTGATGTGTTGGAGCAAGGGCGTTAATTCTAGATCATAAGGCTAAGGAATCAATTACTTATGAATGGGGTCTGGGAAGTGAAATAAATAACATGGCTGACGCCTACACATTTCTTTTGGGAACTCAAATCCTTCATGAATGCAAACTCAAGAATCCACTAATAATTTTGGATTC
Organism: Pinus tabuliformis; assembly: GCA_031772625.1. Taxonomy (NCBI): domain Eukaryota; kingdom Viridiplantae; phylum Streptophyta; class Pinopsida; order Pinales; family Pinaceae; genus Pinus; species Pinus tabuliformis. The sequence continues at coordinate 1,302,290,574 of CM062805.1, read as the reverse complement.
CACAATCATTATACGACACATGGTAAAGAAATCCAAACCTTCCAATGTTGACCTTGAGCAAATCGTCATTTGTATCCAACATCAAATGAGAAACTTGGATAATGTATCATATTTTCATGTCTTGAGAGAAAATATTAGTAAAGCTGATATATTAGTAATCTCAAGGTGAAGTCAGGGTCAACAACGAAGTCAGTAGCAAGAATATTCCATAAAATCTCATTTGTCTCAAGGCTCATCATGACTTTAGTCTTGGCCAATCCAAATCTATCCCTTCAATCTATCATAAGAATCCTTGTTCCTAATCAACTGAGTATCCACAAAGGAGAACGTGATGAACATCAGCATATGGTTGTGTATCCTCTTCATATGGTCTTTACACTTTTAACATCCTTTCTCGTGATCATTTCCAGAGTTCACGAGTTGGTGACTCGGTCCTCTTATCCCTAGAATTACATTTATAATTTGATCATCTCCTCCTTCTTTCACTGCAAATTCTCTTCTCTATTGCATATCGTCTCTTCTTCTTCTAGTGCCCTGTCTCCCATTCTCCCCTTTTGCATCGATCCTTTTCTCTCCTTCTGTCATGTTCGTATCTCCCATTCTCCATGGAAACGCCCCCTGATTTCCCTCATTGCAAAACTCTTAGAAATGAGTTGGATCAAGTAAAAAAGATGTTGGACAAATGGAATGGTAGATGCTGCTAAAAAATTGGATTTTTATACTATCAGTGAGCTGCAACCAAAGAATCACTCAACAAGATCAGCGATCGATACTCACACATTGAACAAGCATTATCCTCAACTGTGGGTGCCTACGTGCATAGTCTATTCTTCGCTACAGGTTCCTTGCAATACCAGGGTCTTCGTTGTCATCAGTGTTTTTGCGCTTCGTTTTTCTTTATTTGGGTTTCGTCGCCGCCAAATCCTACCATCTTCGCTTTCCCTTTCTTTGGTGCCAGTTTACATGCCTAGTTGTGGCTGAAGTTCCTGTGGGGTTTGATGCTCCCCTGTTTGTTGTTGGTCCAGGCTTCTTGTTTTCTTAGCACTGTGGAATGTGTTATTTGTTGGCATTTATTTTGGGGTTGGTGGCCCTTGGTTCGACCCATTCGAAAAACATTTTGTTGGGGTTTATTCCCATTTTTTGTAACGATGCTCGTTTTGGGCTTTGTTTTCCATGGCCCCTTTGGGGTTTCTCTTTCGTGGCCTAGAGTTTTTATCCCTAAAGTTTTTAGCTCATTTTTCCACTTGTAAGATACGGGTAGATCCTAATAAATACACTACAAGTATATATATGCAAAATGTATTTTTTTTTACAAAAATATAAATGAAAATACATTTTTTTTTAAATTAATTAATTTATAAATCTCATGCTTATATTTCCATTGTGTGTTGAAGCTCGAGCCATAAAGTATCATGACAAAGGGAAAACAATGTAAATTGCAAGAACACCTCGAAAAAAACACACTCTTGATAGAGAAATCTATTTTCGAAATTATGAGAATAAGAGAATACTAGGCCAATATAGGGGAACAAGCTATTATATCATTCCCCATTATCCATGTAAAGATGCATTCAAAATTTAAACCAAGTTATACAACATAAGTGCAAGTGGTTACGAAATGTTCATTGGCTAAAACAGTTTATTCACTGTGACCTTTTAGATAGACCCTAAAAACTTTAAATTGAGCATAAAGTCATATGAGTTGACCAAATTTATCAAAACTCATATTAAAGTGGGTTTGTCTTAATAAGTTCACGCCTTCCCAAAAAAGAAAGTGCTTACTCCATATAATGAAGAAATAGTTTTATTCTAAAATTTAAAATGACAAAGAAAAGAGGAGGACACTTTATAATAACACTTTCATAGTGTACCTATCTCATCAAAGTAATCTCCTTGGATCTTAATTAGAGGATAATGTACTAGACACGCTATGTTTAACTTAAATTTTATAGATAATATATTTTCAAATAATTTTTTATTGCATTAATTATATTAAGTAATGATTATATTTAAAGTTATTATGAGAGAAATAAGGATGGTTGTGAACTTTCAGATACATAGACATGGATGCAAATGAGGTATTTGAGGAAGGAGGGTTTACATTCATTGACTTAAGAACAATGACTTTAGTTCTTATTATATATTAGTGATTTTAGTTACAATTTATTTATAAGAGAGATAATAATTTTTTTAACTTTTAATAAAAATTTAGGTATGAATAATAATTTTGGTAATTGTTAATTTTTGTGTATTTTATATTAAAATTAGTGATTTTAGTTACAATTTATTTATAATAGAGATAATAATTTTTTTAAGTTTTAATAGAAATTTAGATATGAGTAATAATTTTGGTAATTGTTAATTTTTGTGTATTTTATATTAAAATTTAATTTACTAGAAGTTTTTTAGGGGTCATTAAAGCATGTGAAATGGTGTTTAGATATATAATTTTTACGGAGATGGATAATAATTTTGATGCTAGTTCAAGGTTTTTTTGGTCAGGTAACTTATAAGGGGATTTAAACCATAAAAAAGAGCACCTTAATAGTACACCCATCCACTATTAATTCAAAGCCATGTGAGTTGTGATGCTAGTTTAATTAAGGAAGATTTTTAGGTTAAATTATAGTTTCACACATCAAAGAAATGGGGAAGAATCAACTAGCACATAGGGACAATGTTGGCTTGGGATAATAATTTGTTTAGTTTCCCAACCAAAATTTAGGGATGACTAATAATTTGGAAATTGAAAATTCCTCTATTTCTTGATATTAAAACTCAATGTATTGGAGGTTAGCTAGAGGCCATCAAACTAGTGAAGGATTTTATTAAAATATATAATTCATATAATAGTCTTTTGTGATACTAATTTAATGAAGTTTTTTTCTTAGGACAAATTGTTAATTCACACATCAAGTATATGAATAGGAATCAACCAACTCCAGAGGAAGACATCATTCATTTCAACGTCCAACCTTGTGGAGGAAGACATCATTCATTTCAACGTCCAACCTTGTGGCTAATAATGCTTGATACTTCAATATGATCAGGGTGAGGAAAATATTAAAATCCCTATCTTCATGCTTATCTTAATTATTATAGTCTCAACAAAAACAAGTGAGAACTCATAAAGTGTCATAAATGAGATGATTAGACATTTTTTCAGTTAGAAACTATTGTAATTATTGTTAGAGACATTGTGATTATTATTAAGAACTTTAAAAACAGACATTGTGATTATTATTAAGAACTTTAAAAAAATAATAGAATCCATTTCATAGTAAGTGATTAAATCAATTTTTCCATAAATCGCTTATAGATAGATATTTAGATTAAACTCTTAAATATTAGGGTTGGTTCTTCTGGCTAACCAGAGAAGGTGGGAAATAAGAATATATATATATATATAATTTTAGAAGCTCAACTTTTTTGGGGTTGATTTTGATTAATGGTTTTCTAGTAATGTTGTGGTGCTCAGTGATTTATATATGGGAGGAGATGAATTTATGGCTAGTATTTGGACACCATTATGTGTAATTGGATTTAAATCTAGTATACTTATATTTTGTTTAGTATAAATAATAATAATAATAATAATAATAATAGTAGTAGTAGTAGTAGTAGTAGTAGGAGGTTAAAATTTTATTTTATTTAGTAGATTGAAAATTATAATAATAAGTAGATGTGTTTATAATTTTCTATTTATTATAGTAATTTAATGAGTTGAAATTAAATTATTTTAGTTTGTATTAAAAAAAGAGAAATCAAATATCTTAATGTGTAAAAGAAAAAATAGGATGTTGAAAACTTGAGGCTTGTGCTTTTAAAAGTTTGTTTTTTCCTGATACTTGATAAATTAATAGAAGATACGCATCTATATTAGTGTTATTTTATGATATCAATAAAATCAATTATGGATGTAACTAGATATAAACCATATGGGCCTAATTCACATGTAACTTTCTACACCAATATGCATGTCTATGATGTGTGTCATCATCCTAAATTCTTCTAATACTTATGTGTGATAAAGACACCAACTTAGAAAATCATAGATGTTCGAGAGATGGTATAAAAGGATTCATTCTATGTTGATGTGAAAAATCCCACTCAAGTAGAGTTTTACACAAGAAAGTGTGATAAGAAAAATTTTGACTAATTTTTATTAAGATCAATACGTACTTTTATAACTTGATATAATAAAAATAACTCAACATACTAAGAAGATAAAATCTCCTAAAATCTTACAAACTAGGATCTAACTACAATACAAGGGATAGTTAAGAAATGATTTCAACTATCCCCCTAAGACTAGGCAAACAAAAAATGCTTTGACACTCTCACACTTATATCAGTTTCATGTCATAGTTATAAATGAAAAATATATGAGAAAAATCTAAGACTATAAACTCAAAATATCTAAACTATTGACTAAACATGTAATCCCTATCATTTGTCCCAACAATAAAAGCATTAGACTCCAATGCTTTTAAGAGTGTAGGCTTTAACCCCGTACAGAAATTACTCGCATATGAATTCTAAAACACAGAAAATATACAATGCGAGAGCATAACACATAAAACACATATACACAGAGATTTTCCCCTGGATCCCAAAACTGGGACTACCAGCTTGATTTTTCATTATGTTCCTTTCAATGTTACAATACATATTTATACATGCTGAATCATCCAATACCATGGACCAAAAACCATCACGTCCAAAACCATGGACCGAAGACCATCGTGTCCAAAACCATGGACCGAAAACCATCCCGTCCAAAACTATGTGCGAAAATCATCCACAAAACCATAGGTAGATATGCCCAACCTAATATAGGGTTCAAAACCAAAATTTTGGGGGTTACCTGCACCCCTAAAACCCCCTGTGACGCCCCCGCTATGCAATCGGTGCAACGAAGGGGGGGCTCCGCCCCCCCTCTAACCCCCTTGTTAACTACATGGGCTAGTCGTGGAAAGAATATAACACAACCCAACATTCTCCCACTTGTTGTTTTCTTTCCACAGGGGGCCACAAGAGAGCTTAGCCATTTATCCAGCCCTACAACGCCCATTGTTTCTCTACACCAAGAGAACTTCCTAGAGCTCATAGATTTTGTCAATGCATCTGCAGTATTCTTCAAAGTGCCCACCTTTACCAGCAACACCTTTTTGTCTTCTATCACATCCCTCACAAAGTGATATTGAACATCAATGTGCTTTGTCTTTGAATGATATGCAGGGTTCTTTGCCAAGAAAATTGCACTTTGGTTGTCACAGTCTATCCTTATAGCTCCCTGTACTAACCCCATACTTGAACACAATCTCTGCAACCAAATTGCTTCCCTACTTGCATGAGTGGCTGCCATGTATTCTACCTATATAGTTGATAGTGCCACTTTAGATTGTTTCTTACTCATCCAACTGACTGCACCTCCAAATAGGTTAAACACATACCCACTTATAGATCTTCTTTGATCCAGATCTCCAGCCCAGTCTGCAACAACAAAGCCATGAATATCCAACACTCTGTCCAATCTTGGTCTTCCTTGGTAGCACAAACCATAATCACTAGTGCCACGCAAATACTTGAAAACCCGCTTCACTGTTGTCCAATGCTCCTTTCTTGGTTTTGACATAAACCTGCTCAATACTCCCACTGCATGTGCAATGTCTGGTCTAATACAGACCATTGCATACATCAGGCTACCGACTGCACTTGCATATGGAACATGGGACATGTCCTCTTCCTCTTCTTGTGTCTTGGGAAAATGTTCAACAGATTACTTTACACCAACTGGAATAGGAACCTTCACCAGTTTACTATCCTGCATATTAAACCTCTGCAGTATTGTCTCAACATACTTCCTCTAGTTTAACTAGAGCTTCCTCTTTGCCCGATCTATTTTAATTTCCATGCCCAAAATATAGTTTGTAGCACCAAGATCTTTCATGTCGAATTTGGAGGACAATTGGGTCTTCAAATCCTGGATAATTTCTTTGTCATTTCCAACCAGCAACATATCATCCACATACAAGACCAGATAAATAAAACGGTCACCAATTAATTCAAAATACACACAGTGATCTGCTTTGCTTCTAGTGAAGCCAAGTCCCTGTATAAATGTATCAAATTTCTGATACCACATCCTTGGTGACTATTTTAACCCATACAGAGACTTCTTTAACTTGCATACCAGTTCTTTCTTACCCTTCACCGCAAAGGCTTCAGGTTGCTTCATGTAGATTTCCTCTTCCAGATCCCTGTGAAGAAATGTTGTCTTCACATCCATCTGTTCTACCTCAAAATCAAAAGCAACAACAACAGATAAAAGTAATCTAATAGAAGTTACCTTGACAATAGAAGTTACCTTGACAATAGGAGAAAAATATCACCAAAATCAATTCCCGACACTTGGGAATAACCTTTTTCTACCAACCGAGCTTTGTATTTCTCCACCTTTCCTTCTTCATTTGTCTTCTTCTTGAACACCCATTTGCTGCCAATGGGTTTCCTTCCAGCCAACAACTCCACCATATCCCAAGCCTCATTTTTGTGCAAAGATGCCATTTCATCAACCATGGCCTCTTTCCAGAGTTTTCCATCCTCTAAATCCACTGCTTCCTTCATAGTTCTAGGATCATCGTTAGTGATAGATAAAGAAAAATTTGAACAGAAAGCAGATGGACTATACCTTTTTGGCTGCCTTCTTTCTCGAACTGATCTTCTCACACCTGGAGTTTGTGGCTCTTCATATTCTGATTCCTCCTTTGTTGTAGAGTCTGATTCTTCCTCCTTAAGCTCAAACTCTATCTTCTCAGGTTCCTTTGGTGAACACCACATCTCGGTTGTACACAACCTTCCTTGTTACTGGGTTCCAAAGCTTATAACCCTTTAAACCATCCTTATACCCAATAAAGATGCACATTTTAGATTTACTATCCAACTTGGTTCTTTTCTCGTTTGGAACATGTACATATGCATCACATCCAAATACCTTCATATATGAAAGAGAGGGTTTCTTACCAGTCCATACCTCTTATGGAGTCTTATCCTCCAACACTAATGAAGGCGATCAGTGGACCAGGTAACATGCTGTCTCCACCACCTTTGCCCAGAATTCCTCTCCTAACTTGACACCACTGAGCATGCTTCTTGCCCTTTCCGTCAACATCTTGTTCATTCTTTCTGCAACTCCATTTTGCTCAGGTGTGTATGGAGTAGTCTTCTGCCATGCTATACCACAATTCTTACAAAATTCTTTAAATTCCTTGCTGCAAAACTCTCCACCGTTATCTCTCCTCAACATCTTTATCTTCTTCTCTATCTAGTTTTTCACTAGAGCCTTAAATTCTTTAAACCTGTCAAAGACTTCAGATTTCTTCTTAAGGAAATATATCCATGTATTCCTTGAGAAGTCATCTATAAATGATACATAGTACATAGACTTACCCAGTGATGGAACCTTCACAGGTCCAAACACATCATTATGCACAAGTTCTAATATATGTTTTGCCCTCTTACCACTAGAGGGGAAACTCAATCGATTCTACTTCCCATATACACAATTTTAACATAAATCCAAATCCAGAGAGCTATTACTCATGCCTTCTACCATACCTTTACCATGAAGTATTTGAAGGCCCTTCTCTCCAATATGTCCAAGCCTTTGATGCCACAACATGGTCTTCTCTCCAGAGACCACTAGATTTTCTGCTCCACTTTCAAGAACCACAAAACTATTGCACCCATCAACAACAGTGCTACCTTGCAGCTTGTATAGAGTTCCAATTTGAACTCCCTGCATCAATACCAGTGCCCCCCGAACCATTTTACAGGTATCCTTCTCGAACACTATTTTTACACCTGCATCATCCAACTTTCTTACATAAATCAGATTTCTGGCTAATGCAGGAATATGTAGAACACCCGAAAGTATTCTAACCCTTCCACCTTGCAACTTCAACTTTACTTTTCTGCGACCAACAATTCTAGCCTTCCTGTAATCCCCCAAGAAGATATCACCACCATCATATTTCTCATACTCGTAGAACCACTCTCTATGGGGAGTGGAGTCAAAGGATGCACCTAAGTCAATCAACTGTGCCTCATGATCTACATGTGTACTTGAAGAAGCCAAGTACACATCCCCACCTTCATTTGAGGTGGTTTTTGCCTCTGCAAAAGGAGCATCATCAGATCCCTTTCCTTTATCAAGAGCTTTATATTTACAATCCCTTTTGTAGTGCCCACCCTTTCCGCATTTCCAGCACACCACCTTTACAGGTTTTCCTGGAGATTTAGATCTCCCTCTAGATTTAGACCTCCCACTCGATGACTTATTTTTGTTTCTGTTCTGGGATTGTCCTCGTACAGACAAGGAATCACCATTCTGGCTCTCCATATTTTTCCGTCTCATTTCCTCCGTCAGCAAGGATGAGACTATTTCATCAAACTGTAAGGCAATTGCATTGCTACATATTGCAATAACTAGACTATCCCACGAATCTGGTAGAGAACACAACAAACTGATGCACTTATCTTCATCTGAAATTTTAATATCAACACATAATAACTAACTTACCACAGTATTAAATGTGTTCAGATGCTTTGTCACCGAGTCTCCATCTTTCATCCTCAGGTTATACAACTTTTTCTGTAGGAACAGTTTATTCACCAGAGACATAGATTGGTACAAAGTCCCTAACATGTCCCACAAAGCCTTCGCCGTAGCATCCCCTGATACATTCAGCAATACTGAATCTGAGACACACAATCGTATTGTGCTCTTTGCCTTCCGATCCAACTTCTTCCATTCTTCAATGGACACTCCCGTTGGTTTAGTACCTAGATCTACCGCGATCCACTGATCTTTATCCACTAATAGATCCTCCATCTTGAGTTTCCTTAACTCAAAACTCTGACCATTAAATTTCTTGATCTCTATCTTTCCACTGCTCGCCATCTTCTTTCACCACCAGAATCGATCCCGTAGATCTCCCACTAAACAGGGTCTACCACAGGCCCGAGCGAAACCCCTTAGCAACAAAGGCATCCCCTTGAAGCCAAAACAACTCTGATACCGAATGTAGGTTTTAACCCCATACAAAAATTACTTGCATACGAATTCTAAAACACAGAAAATAAACAATGTGAGAGCATAACACATAAAATACATATACACAAAGATTTTCCCCTGGATCCCAAAACCGGGACTACCAACTTGATTTTTCCTTATGTTCCTTTCAATGTTACACTACATATTTATACATGCCGAAGCATCCAATACCATAGATCGAAAACCATCACGTCCAAAACCATGGACCGAAACCATCACATCCAAAACCATGTGCGAAAATCATGCACAAAACCATAGGTAGGTCCACCCAACCTAATATAGGGTTCAAAACCAAAATTTTTCGGGGTGTTGCCGCGGACCCCATAGAGGGGGTTTACCTGCACCCCTCAAACCCCTTGTGACCCCCCCGCTATGCAATCGACGCAACGAATGGGGGGGCTCCGCCCCCCCTCTAACCCCCCCATTAACTACGTGGGCTAGTCGTGGAAAGAATATAACACAACCCAATAAAGAGAGAGGGAAAATGTTATTGCAACTAATGTTGAGAAATATAGTGACCTTTTGAAACAACCTTAATACAAAGAACCAATGCTCATAAACATTAGGTAGATTATTAAGTTTCAACATTCATATAGTAAATTGTGTAATAAACATTTAAGCCTTATCATATGTCCCACTATAACCCCAATAACCATTCTAGATAACTCCAAGATAATATTAAAATGGTTAACCACTCTATGTGACCCCAAAGTAATATTAAGAGAGTTCGTGTGGCTCTTCGAAATGATTTTCTAGACTAATCAACAAATAAAAACTAGAAACGATGCATTATATTATGTTTTGGCGGTTGTTCTGATAAGATACTATTAAGAAGGTAGGTAGTCAAAACACATCACCTTAAAATAGAGAGATATATTACATCATAAATGATGAAAACACAACACTCTAAAAAATAGAAAAATCTATTTCATCACTTGGGAGTAATGAGTCACCTTCAATTAATTGTTTTACCTTTAACTATATGTTCACAAACAAATATCAAACCAATCTTAGTGTTTCCACCGTTCTATGAAGGGGTGATGTTTACATTGAAATGGTTCACAACACTAATCAACAGAAAGACTAGGAACCATCCATTATCCCATGAGAGTGTAAGTGATAATACCATATAAGCCATTATTTAGTAGACAAATAACAATATGATCCATTGGTTAGTATATGAGTGGTGTAGATAACACCTCACATAAACTTAACAATGGATTTAGTTAGGCTCATTGTTAAGGATGCATTCTCTGTCAAAATATAAGCTTGATGGCTGCTCTAAATTATATAAGTTTGTGAAATGATAATGTAACGTTTATAAACGCGTATAAATTTATGGAACTATAGAATAAGACTTTAAAAATAAGATATAAAAAACAAAAATCATACTTTTTATATTTTTTATAATAATAATATCTAAAGAAATGATGGAGATTCCATGTCAAGAAGACATAGAGATTGTTGGATTAGGGTGTCCTAACCCAGGTTCAAAGTTAGTTGCTCCAACCAAAATATCCCTACACTACTAGCCCTTTCGGCAACAACCCACATAGCGCAGGCTGCAGTCTCACTCGAAGTAGTATGGGGGGATGCAAGAACCAAGTTTTTGCATCCAAAGACTAGTGAATTGTCTTTTAGCTCTTCAGATCTACCTTCGTGCAAACCGATACACTCCTAGGACACACTGTTGCAACTCTGTCAAAATGGCCTTTAGTCCTTCGCAAAGGTCTATGATTAGTCTTTGTAGACCTTTAATAGTTAATCTATCTACTTACGCGCATCAGAAAGCAGTCCAAGTTAGGGTTCGCGTAGATTTACTTAAGTTATTAGCAATCATCAAAGAGATCATCAAAATCTTTGTGAAAATACATAAACATGCCTTGCATACATCATTAACAGTTATTCAATAGAATCGCACAACATTCAATCAATATTCCATAAAACACATTATTCATTGACAACATATATCATAAATAGAAGTAAACAAAAATACACAGGAATTCTTCGGAAACTGTCTTTATTGATCTTCAATTCAAGATTACAGACTCAAAATTACCCTGCGCACTCAGCTGCAGGGGTCCATGCACTCAGCTACAGACTTTACCTAGGCCTCTGCGCACTCAGCTACAAAGCCTTTCTTCTCATATTTGACCCTCTTCTCTTCGCTATTACTTCTCTTCTATCTACCCAATGCTTGTCAATTATGCCTTAGAGTCTCTAATAAGCACCTATTTATAACCTTTTTCATACAATGCCATGGTCCGCGAACCATGGGTGGATCTCAAAACTGAGTCAAACTTTACATAAAACAAGGAGCTAAACCCCTTTGACTCCTATCCATCTATGTGCTCGGCATCCACAAACCAAAGAGACTTTACATTAATTCCAAAATGTATCAAAACTTGGGTTATCTTAACCCCAAAACTGACCCAGGGGACCCCATCCCAACATGCCCCCAACACAAATATCATGACTCGCCATCGAGTCACTCGGCTGGCACTACGATCTTACTGCGAAGATTCCCCAGCTCCACTTGGATTACTGCGACTTTGGAAAAGCTCTGAGTTGATGCCTGCTCGAATTCCTCAACCAATTTTTTCCGTGGCTAGTCCTTCTACGACCAGCCTCATCATCTGTTGTGTCTGCTGCAGTCATTTAAGCTTATCTTGAATAGTAGTCGTGACTTAATTGACTTCCTCCAACCATGGATGCAACCTGGCCTTTAGCAAGGCCTCATTCTTCCACGCTTCCTCCACCTATGCTAGGAGCTGCTTTCCCTCCTGTAATTTGGCAAGGCACTGTACTGGTGCTATGGAGCACATAGTCACCCTAACTTCATCATACTATTGTTGCAGTTTCCTTATTTTTGTATTCAATATCTTCATGTTCGGATCCTCCTGCAGGTTGGTCACTAAATCCATTGCTTGCTCGAAAAATATCATACAGTTAGCGACTGTGGTAGCCAGGGTAGCCATTCCTTCCTTTATTGTGGCTCCACACTGCTCTCATACCTTAGGCATAGTCATGGGATGAAATTTAACTCTAGACCTATGATCTTCATGTTGAGCTCAAAATGAATGCGGCCAATCTCTGCTTTAGCTTTGCGTACACCAGTGGAGATTTATCTAATCTTTGCTTCTGGCTATGCATCCTTTGGGATGTGAAGCTCAAGCACTGTCTTGCATGCTTCGGCAACTGCTGACTCTAGTCATGAACTATGCGCCTATAACATCTCCTTTACCTTCAGAGCTTGTGTCTTTTCAGCAAACATCTGCTCATTGTTCACTCTATACTCATTGATGAGGTTGAGGGAGTGTTGCTCCCAGGCTCTCAATTCATCTACCACCCTTGCATGCAGTGTGTGGAGGGTCTCGTCGGAGAGTACCGCTATATTCAGCTCGATGTTTTTGATAGTACTCGGGATAATGTGATCACTGACGGACTCTGCACGAAGGGACCCATCTGGAAATGATATGGTTTTGAGGTCAAGGGTCCTTACTAAATTGGTTGCTTGGATCGTCTTAGCTACCAGACTCGCTTGCTCCACGTTCACTTGTCTAGTGCCCACATGTATTCTGCTTTCTTGGATCTACAACTCACATAGATCCTTTTGGATGCTCCCCAGTGTTTGCATATATATTTTCTCTAATTGTTGCAGCTCTTCAGTCGTGGTATCCCTGATTTTATCCCCGATCTCATCGAGATAGCCTTCTATTAAGACCATGGGATCAAATTGGGACTTATGTGATTTATGCTTCTTCCTTCTGCCTTCCTGTTGCTCCTTGCCACGTTTCTTTAGAATGAATGGAGAGCTTTGCCCCTCATCTCCTCCACCGCCTTGGCCTGAAATTTCCTCCTCCTCTATCTCTAGTGAAGGTGACTTGTCACCTTTTTGTGACTCACGTTGTTCCTGTTCCACCTACTCCTTGGCAACGCGTTCTTGCTCCACACGAGCCTTTTCAGTAGCTTCCTTATTTTTCTGTGCTGCCAGATTACGCGCAGCCTGCTTAGTTGCCTCCTTTATTTTCTGTGCGGAAGAACTCTCCGCACCTGTGCTTGGTCCCGCAACTAAGTCTAACGGGGCATGCCACTCTACAGACCATTTTTCTACCACCTCCTGTACATATTTTTCTGTCACCAAATATGGCAAGTCATGCCATTTCTACTCGGGATCCTTCCGTGCTTGAATATACACTTTGTGGAAGTCGGCCTTAAATGCTGCGTAGGGTGACAACTGCGTGAACAAGGTTGGGGAAAATCTCAGACACTGATTGATGGCCATGTGGAGACTCATGTCCATAAGGACCCAAAATATCTTTGTTTCTGTAATTCACGTAGGATCCTTTGTGGCCCATAAGGAAGCAAATAGTACTGCCTCTGGCAATCCTTCCTCGAGTAGAGGAAATTGACTATCCTTTGGAAATTCCCATGTAACCAACATAATTGAAAGTAATAGCCAAGCATAGTGAAATGGATTGGATTTGTCTAGTGCCTCACGACAGTTTGCTAATAACTCCTAGCACTGGTACCTAGACCAATTGAATTATACACCTTTCACGCACTGCGCAACAAGGGAAACCACTGGTGCCAAAACTTCATCTACGCGAAATTTTCTCATCACCTTCCCTGCCAAGATATGGGCACTCAATTGTACTATTAGGTTTGTTATGGACATGATTGAATACCATCACGACTTTTTCACAAGGCCATAATCTCTCTTCATTCTTTTTGCAAGGTCTTTTTCCTCGGTCTTTCCTCCAAACTCCTTAGCTGGGTTCAGGCCTTCGTAAGGCAGGTGCGTGATTCTATGAATAAGCATATCTTTAATGGGTATAGGCCCTCTTAGCCATAGACAACCATCGTGTACTAATGTGAGAAGCTGGTGCACACAAATTGTGTTGATGGGGGTGCGGTGGTAATGTGGCACCCATAACAAATTGAGCAACCCTGATTGATCGACACCATAGATCCATTCCTCCATTTCCAATGTCGTAACTCCTAATTCTGCATAATAAACCCTGCATATATACTTATCCGTCACCAAGTGTGGAAAATTAGCATGGTTTGCAAGGTCCCAATCCTCCATTTTTAGTAGAGGGACTCTTGAGAGCCGCAGGCCTTCAAAGGTGACTTGCTTAGGTAGCAGGGGTGTAGATATGGTGATTTTTTTAGAATTTGGGTCCTTTGTGACCTTTTCTTTTCCCTTCGGTGGAGGGATATATTTGGGTAACTTTGTGAGGGGTTCCGCTCCTTCCGCATCAATGTCTTATGTTCCTTGGGCTTCTTCCCCTCTAGGTCGACTAACTTCTCTAGTTGATTATTATTCTTCGGCTTCGGTGTTTCATAATACTTTCTTGGGGAGGCACGCACCGACAATGGTTTCTTCTGCTTGTCCTTCTTCAATTTGGCTGGTTGGGTTTCTTTGGTAGGTGTAGGCTTCGACCTAGGCGACCTCGGTGCCGTAGGCACAAGATCCAGAGCTTCCATACTTAAAACTTCCAGGGAAGCTGCCTAAGAGGCAACATCACCAGTAGTCAAATTTTTTGCAGGGCTGGGGCCAAGCATTTTATCTAGAATAAACTTCTGGTTCATCTCAGACAACTTAGAAAAAATGGGGCTCACGACTAAATCTTCCCAAGTCGATCGGTTCATAGGTGATAGACAACAAATTTCACTAACAATTCTGAGAGCACAAAGTGTTCTCTGTTGGACTGACACACGTAATTTATAGGGAGTTTTGAATTCAAATCTGACTGTTCCCCCCCAATTTCTGATAATAAATGTTGTTTTGGCGGTAGATCTTCAAATATTTTTTCCTTAAATTCCATTATCCCGCTCCTCTTAACCATCTTCTGGCCATCAATTCATGAACAATGACTCCAACGATTACTTTCCTATTGTGCTGCACGGTACTTCCCTCCATGCAACTTCCTGCACGCAACTTCATAGGTTGCAACTTCATCACTTTTTGTGTAGCCTGCGTGCTATGTTGTCCTCCAAACCTGGAAGTGTAGTTTATAGTCCCGCACTCCCTTGCAACTGCTTGGAGCACTAAGACTATCCTGCCACCATATAGTCATTGGGCAGGATCCCTTGTATACAATTTCAACCTACTCCCGTTCACTCTTCCTGGAAAAGGTTCCCCATTTAGCTTCACGAGCTGAACTGCACGTCCATTTGTAATTTCTTTGGTAATATATGGTCCTAGTCAATGCATTTGGAATTTCCTCGGAAACTTAGTGAATTTCCTATCATATAACAAGACAATATCGTTTACCTTGAACATGCGAAGCTTGATGTAGCGATCGTGCCATGTTTTTTTCACGTTCCTTCTGTACTTGTTGATGCAATCCTGCCAAAAATCGATCATCTTCGAGCTCCATCAGCTATGCGAGCCATTCCTCCAAGGCCTCGCAGTCTTCCATACCTGTCAGAGTTGATATCCGCACACTAGGCACAATATACTCCATAGACATTACAACTTCTACACCATATACCAATCTGAACGACGCTTTCCCTATAAGCTTCTTGCAAGTATTCTTATAAGCCTATAGTACTGTAGGTATGTGCACATCCCAGTCATTCCGCTGCGTGTTGCAGATCTTTCTCAGTGTTTTCTCCAAAATATTATTGAAAGCTTCAACCATCCCATTGGCTTGTGGGTGATACGGTGTACTCTTTTGATGGTATACCTGAAATTCATTAGTCAACGCACTGATCGTTTTGTTCAGAAAGTGTGTACCTCTATCACTCATCGACATTTTCGGGTAGCCAAATCTGGTTAAAACATATTAAAAAAAAACTTTGTTGTTGTTGCCCCTGTATAATCCTTAACCGTTGTGCTTCCACCCATCTGGTTAGATATTCTGCGTGATGATATAGCGCGCACCTGTTTTCTTCCCCGGGGGCTAAATTGACCCAACAAAATCAATCGCTCATTTCTCAAATGGCTGCAAAGATACTTGAGGATGTAATGGCAATTCATCCCTTCACGATGGTCTGCCCATTCTCTGACATGCATTGCATGCCTTACAATATGCCTTGGAATCCTTGTGCAGCATTGGCCACCATAGACCTGCGCGCAAAATCTTCTGCGCAGTTGCCTTTCCTACATAATGACCTCCAACATCTCCCCCATGAGCTTCAGCAAGAATGTTATCCCTCTCAAAATCTGGCACATATCTTCGCAATATTTCATCTGCACCCATCTTATACAGATGTCCTGCAATAACTGAAAAATCTGTTGTGCGCACTACTAATTCCTTTTTCTACTAACTTGTGTATCCTTCTGGTGTCATCCTGGTAGTCAAGAATTGAATAATGTCCGCGAAATGATTATCCGCTACGCACACCGCAAAGAGGTGTGTGTCTCACAATCCTTCCTCCAGATTATTGGGCTCCTCACCTATTTCGATCCGCGACAGATGGTCAGGTCTTGTATTTAACTTCCCTGGCTTCACAATGACTTTAAATTCATACTCCTGAAATAGTAGCAACCATCTGCAGATCTTGCCCCCTAGCACAGGCTTATTAACCAAGTAATTCAAGCTGGAATGATCTGTGTACATTTTGAAATGCCCTCCTAATAGATAGTGCTTGAATTTCTATAGCGCGTACACCATAGCCAACCCTTCGCACTCCGTTGTTGAATAATTATTCTTAGCCTTCGATAATTTCCTACTGGAAAAGGCTATAGGATGTTCCATTTCTCCTTCACTGGCCTGTGTTAGCACTACACCCAACGCAATGCAAGAGGCACCCACATGTACGTGAAACTCCTTTCTCCAATCAGGGAATACCAAGATTGGCACAGTGACCATCTTTTCTTTCAGTACATCTAGGTTGCATTGACACTCTTCGTCCCAACAGAATGTTGTGTCCTTCTTCAGTAGTTTCTCCATAGGCACGGTAATTTTGGCATAAGCTTTGATAATTTTTCTGTAGTATCTCGTATGTCCCAGCGTCATGTGCAACCACTTAACGTTCCTCAGAGAATCCAAATTCACAATTACTGCAATATTTGTAGGGTCCACCATTAATCCTTGCTTACACACCACGTGACCCAGCAAGATCCTGAAGGGAACACAGAATATACATTTATTCAAGTTCAACGCGATCTAGTATTTGCGACACGTATCCAACATCAGGCACAAACTTGCTACATGGCGCTTTACTAATCCAAATATCATCTAGTCATCAAAGTATACTTCTAAGAACTTATGAATGAACTCCTTGAACACTGCTGTGACTACACGGGAAAATATCGCAGGCGCATTCTTAAGTCCAAACATCATCACGGTGTATTGAAAACAACCCCACTTCATTGTGAAGGTTGTTTTTCTCCTATCCTCTGGTGCAATCTTGATCTGATGATACCCATAGAAGCCATTAGTGAATGAGTAGGCCTCCTTCCATCCAACATTGTCCAGCACTTCATCCATAAATGGCGTCGAGAATGGGTCATGGATACACACATCGTTAAGCTTCCACAAATCTACACAAATCCTTATTTCACCTTTCTATTTCTTCTCCTGAACTACCATCGGGCTCACCCAATCAGATTCCTCCACAGGTTCTATGATGCCCGCCTCCAGCATCTTATCCAACTCCCAGTGAAATTTTTCCTTGTATTTAGGATGAAGGCAATACAACCTCTCTTTAATAGGCTTCGCATTTGGCTTTAGAGTGATCTTCATAACGCCTAGATCACTAATTATGACCTTTAGATCCGAAAATTTGGTAGGAAATAGATCCCGGTATTCATGGAGTAACTCAACAACTTTATCCATAGTAGCATCATCCCAATAATCTCCAATCTTTGCAAACTTCAGTTCTACTTCAATACCAATGTTTACTTGCTTTGTCTTCAATGACGCGGTGATGTCTGGGTTGTCTATTTGTGGGCCTTCAACTTCGCGATGCCCTTCTGCCTCCAGACTATTAATGTTTCTTGGATCTTCGTCCTCCTCTTCAGCAGTCACATTGTATCATTCCACCACATGGTGTAGCTTGGTGCTCCAATCTGGTTGGACCCATTCCATAGGCTCTTGCGACATTCTAAAGATAACTGCCTTAATTTCTTGTAGAGCTTCATCGATGCTTGCAAAGCCATCTTCAAAGCTGAAGGTCAATAAGAACCCTTCCTTCAACACATCCCATTCCGCAGTACCATGTCGGAGCTCCGTTTCCAGATACCAGTTCATGGGAATTGTATCCAAAGTACGGAAAAATATATGTACCCACTTTGGCTGCAGTTAAGTTCCCCATTCTTTAGTCAATTTTTCTAGGTGATCGCATGGATCATTCTTCCCATTATATTTCTCAGTCAATCGAGTATTAGGACACCCAAACCATAACTTCATTATCCTTCTGTAATCTCTCCATCCATAAAAACTATCTTTATGCGTACCCCACCATCATGTAGGCATAGCACGTAGTACCAAATATAATGCTTGGAAGCGGTGATCCTAAGGAACTTCACACTCTAATTCATCCAAAAACATATCTACATTAGTTAAACCATCATAATAGGGTAATTTCCTTACCTTCGATGAAACATAACGCAACGACTTTGTCATCATATTGCAGTGCAGTGTGGACACTTCATGCAAGCGATTATGTTAATCCTCCAACTCTTCGTTTGAATCTGAGGTGCAGGAACTCTCACGGTCCCATGCAATTTGTCCATCTACCATAAGGTTGATCCAGTCCCGGTCTCGCACTGTTATTTTGTAGATTTGATCCAGTTCATCCTCACTTTCTTCATAATCACAGACTGGTTCAGTATAGCGTGCCCCTTCTACAGGGTCCAACGGTACTACAACTTGAAGCGATTTTCTTTCAAACGACATTGTCCTCTTCTTCAGATTGATGACCCCATTCATATCAATGGCCCAGTCAATTCCCAGGAGCACAGGATATGGATTGTTGTCATCGATGATCTCTATAACCTCAAAGTCGACCATCACGCTCACACTTTCTATATCAACTGTTACTCCATATAATCGTCCCATCGGGATGATTTTTTATTGGTTCGCTATTCTGAGCTGAATTAGAGACCACTGTAGTGCAGGTCTCCCCATTCTTCCCCATGTTTGTTTTGGCAGAACGTTCGCATTGGACCCTATATCCAAAATGACCTGGTCCATCTCATAATCACTTATTTGCGCGGTGATCCTAATCTCGCGCCCCATTCTTGCCTTATGTTTGCTAATCTTTCTGACCATCCAGTGCCCATCAAGGACATTTTCTTTGCTGGTGCATTTATTTATTAATTCTTGTAGGCCTTCCACAGATTTTCTATCATGTAACAGTTTTATGCAGGTCTCCAAAAACGTAGTAAGTACAGAGGGATCAACCTCTGTAAATGCCCTGGTTTCTTACACCTTGTTCTAGCTTCTTGAGGTGGAGGCCTCAACGAAGTTATTCTTGGCTTCCATAAAAGTTTCCTTAGCGCGCTCCAAATCAAAACCAAATTCCTTCTCTGGGGCCTTGCGGACCCATCCATCCTCTTTAGGTTGTTTACCTTTGTCATCACCAGTCGTTATTCCACTTCTCAGCACTATATTCACACTTTGATCCTCCTCGAGAGGCTCAGCTCTCATCATCTATAAGTTTTTCCTAGGCTGTTGAGGCTGCGCTTTATTCTCTTTCATTTTAGCTATCGGCACCAAGCACTCTTCTATAGTATGGTCAAACTAGCTGCAATATTGATATGACAGGCGTATCTGATTCTAGCATTCTCGTGCATAGTTCCTTGGCGTTCCGTAGTTGTAGCAGATGATCTGACCACAACCTCTACTAGGTATTCCTCCTCGGCCCTGTTCTCGTCCCTGATAACCTCTGCGTGTTCCTCCAACGCCCTGATCTGGAAGCAGAGTTTCTGCTTGCATTCGGTATGTAGGTGGTCTTTCCATCATCAACTCATAGCTTCGAGAGTGGCGCTCATCATGGCCCACCTATTTGAAGAAGTTACAAAACAACTGCTGAGGTGTCTGGATGAAATTTTGTAGTAAATGACAATTATCCGTTGCATGTTGTCTAGCAACTTGGCAAATAACACACCATAACGCAACCCCCACACTCGGCCCTGTTGGGGCTTCTAGCTTCAGGGGAATTGGCCCCCTCCTATAATATAGTTCACATACACTGGGAAATTATCTTTATCGTGCCCCTGGATTTTGCACTTCAAACACTAGACTTCTGCGCGCACTTTTGGTTTAGTCTACTTATCTTTCTTCAAACTTTGTAATTCTAGGTGTAAGCTTTGTAACTGAGAATGGATCTGTTGTACCCCCAAGGTCGCATCCTGAATAGGTGAGGCATGCAACCTCATTGCAATTTCCAAGGCCTCCACCTGGGCTTCTATCTTCTATTGTGACAGATCAATTCTCAGGTGGGGCAAAAGCGAAGCTATAAACCATTCACGATGCTGACTGTTGGAGAGTTGCATGTTAGCTTCTCGAAATTTCTGAAACTTCAAACTTTGATCTAATTCCCACTATGTCTCATCAACCCTCATCATGATTTCTTTGAATCCAACTACTGACTGTGGGTTAGACTCAGGCTTACTAAACTCCTTGTTTAAAGTCGCCTTAGTCTCTGTTAGTGATGTAAGAGGTTTATCAAAATAATACATAATATACCAAGTCAGCGCGTGATCCTGCAAAGAAGTGACCAACTGAGCTTTCTTTATATTATCATCAATAATCTGTTGCGTCGTCCATACAACATTCACACCACAGCTATGTATCCTCGCTCCCTATGCCTTTGAAAATCAACAACTTCATTGTGTTCGCCATGTTGAATGGTGGTGGTGGAGGTGGTGGTGTGGCGAAGATGTATGGGGTGGAGGTGGAGTGGACAAATGATTTATTTGAGGAAACCCCTAAGTGATTAGTTGAACAGTGCTTCACAGCGGAGTACGTTCCCCCCCTTCATCATCACTTATAGGAGGTCCAATCAATGGACTATATGCAGGTCCTGACCCTTCATGGTTTCTAAAGATTCGTCCACTTCGCGTAGCTCCGAACATCAAGGTATTGACATCAACCGTTTTTCACATAACAACAATTAATCCAAGTACTCAAAGATCTTAAATAATTACCTCACTTTCCTTTGAAGAATCTTCGCTCCGCTTTGCTGTAGCAGACTGAGGTATCAACTGAAAATTATGTCACAAATCCTCCTATAATTCGATCGAGCCAGTGATCGACAACCCGCCCGATCTTGTTTTCAGAAGCTTCTAATCGTCACATTAATTCTGGAGTCCACACTATAAGACTATCGAGCTTCCACCTTCCTTGGCTATATGTCAATTTAGCTAACCATTCATACAGTTCAATGGGGAAGATGCAGAAGAAGATCTCGTGTATCTCTGTATACAGATACCTGTTCAACCACTATTCCTTTGACATTCGTGGATTCCTGTTTTCTTGTGTCGCGAAATCACAAATCTTTCGATCCAACCACTTTTCAATTTCTTTCTTGGTCAGATTCCAATGATGCGACATCGCACATCTCTTTCAACAATATCTCTGTCCCGACAACGAAACCATTTGTTGGCTTCGGGGGTCCTGACCCAGGTTCATAGTTAGTTGCTCCAACCAACAAATCCCTACACTACTGGTCCTTTCAGCAACAACCCATGTAGCGTAGGCTGCAGTCTCATCCGAAGCAGTATGGGGGGATGCAAGAACCAATTTTTTGCATCCAGAGACTAGTGTGATGTGATAGCCAAAATGAAATGTACCCTTCAATTATATCTAAAGATAAAATGAAATAGGTAACAACGTGGGTTTAAGAATTGCACCTTTAAAATATGGTGATCCTTACAAATAACTAAGGCTTTATGACTTAATGAAATTACTTATTTTAATAATAATGAATGAAAGAAATAACATAACATTAATAAAATTAACCTTATTAATGGTCTTTAATAATTGCAATCATAATACAATGGTCAAGAGTGGAAGTAACTTTATGACTTTGTCCATAATAAATTACTTATTTTAATAATAATAAATGAAAGAAGTAATATAACATTAATAAAAATGACCCTTATTAATGGTATTTAATATTACAATCAGAATACAATGATCAAAATTGTGATGGCACGAGATTTACATGATTAGTTATGGGTTCATGATAAATTAATAAGTTTGATTTTGTATAGTGGAAAAAGTTTGTTAATTTGGTAGTAGGTTATATAGTGATTATTTGTAATAATTTTGTAGTTTAAAAATAAATTAAAAATTGCAAGAATCTAATATTGATGGTTGTATAAATAATTAGTTTGTTTATGATATTTATAAAATAATTTTATTTCGCATAATAATAATAATTTATTTTTTGAATTGAAGTTGATTTGTTTAGATTAAACATAAATAAATAAATATTAAAAAAATTAATTAAAATTTTATAATAATTAATTTAAATTTAATTTTGAATGTATTTTTACTCTAAAAGAATTTATTTTTAAAATAAATTTATTTAAAAAATAGAATATTTTTTTTTCTCCTTTCTTATTAGAATGAATAAAGTTTAGTAAATTTATGTTTTTTTCACTAGTTTGATAGAGATATTAAATAATAAAATTTCACAATAAAATATTGAATTTTGTATATTCAAACAATTATAAATATATATTTGAATTTTGTATATTATTCTATATTAAACCTATAAAGAGATATTGATATTTCACTTATTTCCTTAAAACAATTATAATGGGTTGTTAATAGATCTATGCATTTGATTACTGATTTTTAAAGTTTCATGAAAGGTAAGATTATATAAGTTTCATGAAAGGTAAGATTATATACTCAATCAGTGTCTTATATTTAAAATTGGTTTGGGCTATTTTTAAGATAATAAATATGATTAGATATTTTTTTATTAATTTCGCTTTTAGTTGGGTTATCTTTAAAATAACAAATACGATTACATTTTTTTATTAATTTTATTTTTAACAATATCTTATCTTTTTTTAAGGTGGATGGTTGGAACCTCTATGGACCAAAGTCCTAGCTATCAAAGTAATAGGGGATCGGGTTGCTTCATATTTTTAGCCAGATCAATTATCAATAAGGTAATTAATTGTTGAGCCAACTAATCAATGATGGTGGAGGTTTATTATGGTTGAAAATGAGAAACTTATTATTAGTTAAGAGATAATTTATTAAAATCTTTTACTTAGTTATTAAAGTAATAGTGGATTGGGTTGTTTCATATTTTTAGCAATATCAATTATCAATAAAATAATTAATTGTTGAGCTAAGTAATTAATGATAGGGGATGTTTATTATGGTTGAAAATGAGAAACTTATTATTGGTTAGGAGATAATTTATTACAATCTTTTATTTAATAATGTTGAGATGATGTATTGTTATTTTTAATATTGTTTTTAAGTTTAATTGTAACATTTAGTTTATATTATAGTTTTATTTTTTTTATTTTTTTGTTATATTTTATGGATTGTTTTTAGTGAGATTTTTTGGAGTTTGTCTAAAAATTTGTGGTAAAATTTTGATTTGTGTTATTTAAACCAGTTTTTTGATTGTATATATAGATTTAGCACCCTAAAAAACTTTTAGGGCATTTCTATTGTGCAAGGGTTACCCATCAAACTTATGATTTCAATGAATTCCTACCAGATTTTAGAGAAATTAAATAGGAAAAATCAACCAAAAAAGCTTCCAAAAAATCGCACTAAAAACAACTCGATATTTTATTATTATGAATTTATGATTTGACTACTTTATTATTTAATTGTGTGAACTCAATATTTTCATGTAAATAAATTATATTTTATTTTAATTTTAATAAAAATTAGTTATATATTTTATTTAAAATAATATTTTTTTATAAAAAATTATTGAATTAATGTAAATTTTTAATGTAAAAATTATATTAATTCAATAATTTCTATATAAAAAATATTATTTTAAATAAAATACATATGACTAACTCCCATTATAATACTCCATGTTGGGTATTTAAACTGAAGCAATAAAAGCGCCCAAGCTTAATAAAAACACCATGTTGGGTATTTAATCTTAAACCATAAAGCACCCAGACAAGAAAAGGCAAAGGACAGCATGCAAGAAGACAAAAAATTTCCAATCAAATTGGATAGAAATCTAATTGGGCATCATGAGAATAATAGGATACTAGGCAATAAGGAAGGACAAAGTTACCAACATCCTCATAAAGATATATTCAAAATTTAAGCCAAGCTATGCAACATTAAAGTTTATCTCTGATCATTATGTGTCCTTTGAAGTAAAAGGCAATCTAACTTCTTATGTCTCATAATCTTTTGCATTAAAAGGCAGCAAATCATATATTAAAGACCATAGAAAGTAGAGAAATCTGACTTCTTATATCTCATGGTAATCAAATATCAGAGACCAAAAAATAGGGAAACTATATTTTGTACCTCATCTATGTCTCTTTAATATTTCAAAATAACTTTATGGGTTTGACTTGGAAAATTGCCACCAAGATGTCTAGTCTAATAGAAAGGTTTTAGAAGAAAGTAACACTCTAGTGATTGAGATGGTATTTGCATCATAACGCCTTATGTTTAAATTTTATAATGTCCACATTGACATGGGATTTGTTTCACTGTGGTATTGCAATTTTAATATTTTCATAAAACTTAAATAAAATTATACACAATTTCTAAAAAGAAGAGAGATTTTATGGTTTGACTCTGAACTTTTGTCCAGAACATGATGATACTGTACATATCCCTATAACTTGAAAGTTATAGATACCTATAACTTTAGAAGTGAGTAGATATTATTGTAGAAACATGTCACTGTAATAATTATAACCCTGAGTAGGATATGGTAATATAGGAACATGTTTTCAAAAGTGAGATAAGATATATTATTGCAGAAACATGTCAGTGTATGAATTATAACTTTGAGTAGGATATGTTAATATAGAGACATGTCAGTGCAATCATGAGTTAGTGTAAGAATATGTATTAATCATAATAACAATAATGCTATTATAAGAATATGTAATCATAATTAGAAACATGTCAGTTCAATAATCAATAATCTTGAGTTAGGGTAAGAATATGTAATAAGCGTAACAACAATAATGCTCTTATAAGAATATGTTAATAATAATAATAATGATAATTAATTTTTGATTAATAATAATAATTAATTTTTCTTTTTCATTATATTATATAGGTAATATTTATTATTAAAGTTTTAATAAAATATAAAAACATTATATTAATTTAATTTAATTTTTTGTATTTTAAATTACTTTTTAAAATGTTAATGTTTTTAATTTTATTAGTATTTTATAAATTATTTTTATTCTATATTTATTACTAAAGTATAATTTTTTCAATTTAATCAATTATTCTAATCTATTTTAACATGATATAGGTATATTTAGGTAAGATAAAAAAAATAAAAAAAAAATTAAAGATTATTTTCAAAAAATGTTAATCAAGTGTTTTACTTGGATTTTAGATGTAATGGTATCGCTAAACAACTAAGCTAATAAACATAATAAAACATACAATGCAAATAAACATAATACAAACTAAGTTGATGCAAATGAGTGTAATATAGACACATGAATATTAGTTAATTGCGATAAGAAGAAAAAAAGAGCATGTAAGATTTTGAAAATGTTAAGAGTTCAGAGAACTGAGACAAGGAGTATGCATGGTGAGTGATTAAGGAAAATAATTCATGCTATAAGAAAGTGCACAATAAAAGCTAGATGTTTGGACACTACACTACTTTAAAAAGATACCATTTCAATTGCCACCATTATAGTTTCTTGAATATCTTTTATTTTTTTTGCATTTTGTCTCAATTTGTTGTTGGGAATTAGAGTGGTAATGTGGTCTTTTTTCTATTTATAATTAAAAAATTACTCTAGTTAAAGTATGCACGTTCAACTAACTTAACATCCATGAGGTTCCAAGTTATAACCAATACCAAAATAGATTGAAAACAGAGAGAAAAGTAACTCATTCCTTAAAACATAGATATAAGAGTGAAATGTAAGTCTCTTTGAGGAGGAAACCTCCTTTTACAATAAAAAAAATGTGACAAGAATGAGCTGATATATTTTGCAAAGTAGGTCTCCATAATTAATATATATATATATATATATATATATATATATATATATATGACAAAGGATACATGTACAATTAAAGGGTCCTTCCTTCTTCCATTAAAATTTCACCATGCCATTTCTTAAGGCATCAAACTCTATAAGAAAGGCTTTTGTGAAGTCATGAATGATTAAGATAGGAGTTGTACACATAAGCTCCTTAAGTTTTTCAAAATCTTTGGTCACACTTCTTAAGTCCAAGAAGATTTCTCCCTTTTTAATAATTTAGTTAGAGATGCTACTATTTGACCCTAATTCTTAACTAACATACGTTAATATCCTATCGATCCTAAGAATCATCTATGGTTCTTTAAGGTCTTGGAAATTTTCCATTCCATCATAACTTTAATTTTGTTAGGGTCCACTTTGACACTTTCATGAGATACAATATGACCCAAATATTCCACTTCTTGAACCCCATAGGCACACATGGAAGGATTTTCATATAGTTGTTTCTCCTTCAATAGTTTTAAGACCCTATTGAAACGTTGTACATGTTATTCCCAATATTTTTTGTTGACTAGTATATCATCAAAAAATATTAATACAACTATTTTGAGTAATGGTTTGCAAAATGGAATTCATCAAGATTTGAAATGTTGACGATGCATTAGTAAGGAAAAATTATCATAATGACCTTCATGTGTTCTAATGGTTATTTTGGGAATGTCTTCTTGCCTCATCATGATTTGATGATATCCAAAGAGGAGATCTAGCTTTATTAAAAACAACTTATCCTTGCAATTCATCTAATAATTCATCAATGATGCAATAAGGGAACTTACTTTTAATGGTTATTTTATTGATTTCTCTATAATCTGGATACATACACCATGAACTATTCTCTTTTGAAACCATCACCACTACCGAAGGGAAATAAATTTCACTAGGTTGAATGATCTTAACCTTTAACATTTCTTCAATGATATGTTGAATCTCTCTCTTCTGTGCATGTGGGTACCTGTAAGGCCCAATATTAGGTGGTGCGACCTATTGGTTGCAAATGAATAGCATGTTCCTGATATCAAGCAGGTGGAAGACCCTTAATCATCTCTCCAAATACCTTGGAATGATGGTTGATAATTCTTTCATAACCATTGGACCAAAGGATAAAGATATTTGAAAATAAAATTGTGCAATTATACCATGGTGTCCTTTTTTGAGTAATTTTGACATTTTGTTAGATGTTATCACTTTAAAGGAATCTCTTGGATACCTCTGATCTTAATTTCCTTACCTATTGTTATCATTATTACCACAACACCCCATTTTTTATATTTTTAATAAACTAATATGAACTCTATTTATTTTTTAATATTTTTTTCTTGAGTAAATCACTTATAAATATTTTTTATAATTTTTTCTTATGTACATGTTTATTGGGTTAATGTTTTGGTTTGTTTCAAATTCATTGTAAATTCATTTTCATAAGAAATAATAAAATTCGAGCCTTAGCAATAATAAATTTCATAGGCCTTGTACTCCAAAGCCCTTATATTCATTTATGTCCTTAGTATTCAAGGATTTCACCATACTTCATTATATTACATCCTTATTGAGTTCCATTAGAATTGGGACTACATGGAATTTTTTGAATGAAAAACTTGATGCCCCAACTCCATTATTTGATTTTATTAGTCCCTGCCTTCAGCAGGACTATAGTGATTGATAGATCATTGAAATCCAATTAAATTTTCGTTGACTAATTTTTTTCCTCTTTTTTATGGTTTAACCAAAGTTTTATACCAATTATATTTATCAATCGATTTTTTAGTGAAGGTTTTGATTGTAAAAAGATGGACCTCTTATTGCACGATTCGTTTTTCGGATGCAATAAAATGTAGTGGAAAAGTAATTTTAGGCAAAGTTCATTTAAAAAATGTCATGACAAAGTCATTTTAGGCAAAGTTCATTTTATAAATACTTTAATGCTGTGACAAAATCCATTTTAAGCAAAGTTCATTTTATAAATAGTTTTAGACAAAGGAAAAATTTGGTGAAGTTCAAATGCATTAATAGTTTGGCGGTCCCAAGGTAGAGTTTCAAGTGTCAGGTGTCAACGAGGTCTGATGCAAGGTAGAGTTACAGTTTCAGGTGTCAAGGAGGAGTTTCAGGTGTCAAGGAGGTGTGATGCAAGGTAGAGTTTCAGTTTCAGGTGTCAAGGAGGTGTGATGTAAGGTAGAGTTTCAAGTGTGAAAGGAGGTGTGACGCAAGGCGGAGTTTTAAGTGTGAAGGAGGTGTGATGCATAGGTTCCCAAGAATGTGCCTGATGAGACAGATGATAGTTCTGGTGGTTCGGCTACGCTACGCTACTGATCCTAAGGGCCCTTATGCTCCTAAGGGCTCCTACACTGGTCTCCCCCATTCCCGGCAGCATAGAGTGGGGTCGACTCATATTACTATTACTTCGAGCTTTCGCCATTGTACATTTCCCATAGAAAAAGTTCCTACATTTCCCTCAACGCATCAGTAAATAAGGGTGAGCCATACGCCTTTCTTTTCAGCCGCCATTGTACATTCGCCATAGAAAGAGTCCAGAATAGGAAGAGTTTGTAGTAAAAAAGGGTTCAGAATAGGAAGAGTTTGCAACCAAAATCCCAGTGAGTGAGGTGGGTAGGAGGCGATGTAGAGTTACAGGGAAGCAAGGAGGCAGATGTATGAAGAAATTATGACATATACCCTTCCATTGTCTCTCGCTATTTGTTGATAAGTTTAATGGTTTGGGGAATTAGCTAATAAGTTTCAAGGTTTGAGGAGCGGAATTACCAAATAAAAAGAAATTTACCAAATAAAGAGAAAATAAAAAGTAGTTCGACAAAAGGTCAAGATAGCCGGTTACTGATGAGCCTCATCATTGGGTAATTATATGGGCCTTAATTCACCTCCTAGCTTAGTCAAACCAAATTTTCTCACAACTTATTACATTTTTTTTATTATATTTTGTTTATGAGATGAGTTAGAGTTGGATATTATGCCTAGTGGACTAATATGCATTGAATGCAGGATTGAAGGAGAAAATCAAGGAATTTTTGCAAATACTAAGGTTAAAACTTGAATGGGACAAGGGAGACGGATTATAGGAGGTAAATCCTCCTCATTTACTTATCCCCCATTCGAATATTCCTCCATCCATCACACCAACTCAGAGTGCAAGCAGCCAAGCCATGAGGATTAGAAGGCAACCGAGCAAGTGAGAGACAAAGAGCTAGTTTATCTTGAGTTCAAGAGCCGAGCCTCCCTGATTTTAAGGAATTCGTTGGGGAATTCAGTTGTATAAGTAGAGAGACCTAGAGCCTCATTAGGATTCAGTTTTTTTGTTGTAAAACTCTAAGCTATTTTTGAGGTCCATACTTGTGAAAGTTTTATTGATGTAATTTGTTGTTTTGTTAATAAGAATAAGTTTTGTTTTGAGCCAGCACTGAGTTAATTCAGATGGCTGAAGCTCTTGGGTTAGGGCCCAGCCCTATTAGCCAAGGCTCCTCTTTCTTGTATATGTATGTCTAGTGTAGTTTCATAGCTTCATTGTTAATTTGCTTTTAGATGCATTTCCATTGCAAGTAGTGTAGATTGGATTGGTTGTTTATTAGTTTGCTTCCATTTGTGCCTTACTTTAGTAGCAGGTTAGCAGGGATAAAAGGAGCACCATAAGGTTGTCAGCAGGTGTCTCGGCCTCACTTCCTCCCTCTGGGATCATGACTTGAGGAAGGGACCCTTAAGCAGCCCCAAAAACATAGATTTCTATTTCTTTTATGAGCTTTGGAGTTTGTTGTCTTTAAATTAGTATTTGGTTAGTTTTGCAAGGTAGGATTCCATTGTCATCTTTTTCATCTTCATTTTTGCAGTAGATCTCATCCATGCTTTCATTCCTTTCAGCAACTTTCCTCATGCATAATGTAGGCAGTTAGTTCATTAATTCTGCTTTTCTAGTTTATGAGAATGTTTCTTGTTTACATAGCTTTTTGGAAGATATACATGGTTTATGCAGAGCAGGTGCTTCAGGAGGAGACTAAGACTTTATAGCCAGCAACCACCTTCCATTCCATCCACCTTAGCCATCCCTTGTTTTCACCATCACCTTCACTAGTTTTCATCATTTTTCATAGACATTCTTGCAATCACATTGAGCGAATCCAACCATATCCTATCTTTGTTGTTGAATTTTGAGTGATACTAGACCTTCTCCCACTCCATTCCACCCATCAAACACCTTTCCTAGGCCTTCCATCACCTCCAACACCTCACATTTTTCTCTCGGCTGTATCCTGTAGGTTTCTAGTACATCCTATAGGTTTTCCTGAAATGGCATGTTTTGAGGCTGAGTTGAGGGAAAAACTCTACGAAGTCACCAAAAGCCTCCCAAAGGTCTCCCACACCATACAACCATCTCCTAACCCTTCCATCCATCCTCAATCATCCTTAATTCACCTGCCACATCACCAGAAGAAATTAGTTTGCATACTTGATTTTGCATGAAAAGACAAAAAGGCAAAAACAGATTTAGTTCAGTCTCTTTACTTGCACATTAGTGATGTTTGATGCTTCTTACTTCTATAACTTAGATAGTAGCATTTGGTTCATGTTGATTTAGCATTTCTACAAAGCATAGTTTCTTAGCAGTTAATTAGGAAATGGTGTGATTTAGCATTAAATTTTGGTCTTCTCCATTATTGCAGTAGAGTAGATCTCTATTAGAGTAGATTTACCTTTCTTCCATCAAGAAATCAAGATTCTTCTAACTCCATAGAAGTATGGCTTGAAAACCTCAGTGGTCTCTCGCCAGTTGAACAGTGACAACAGGCAGAACCATCACTTTTACTTGTGTATACAACATTGTCACCTCCAATTTTGTACGAACCCTGGGTTGATAAAGTAAAGCTGGTAGCCCAGGAGTTGTAGCATTCTTGCTACAATACTGGTGATCATCACTTTTTAGCACTGTTGCTGGGGAGGTGTCTGAATAAAATGTGATTACTGCTTTCTTTTCTTCTATTTCTTGTCTCTAATATTCTGCCATTAGTTTATTTATGCAAAAGTAATTTAGTTTCCTTCTTTTTCATTTTGCATTTTTTTCTTTCCTTTCCATTTTGCAAACAATATTTCAATTCAGCAAGTATCTTTTTCATTCGGTTAGTAGTTTTCATTTAATCGGCAATTTCAATTATGTAAAGTACTTTCCAAGTTTGAAAAAAACACAAAACCAAACCAAAAACATTTCCTTTCATGCCTCGTAGGAATAGGGATAACTTAGGGAAATTTTTGCCAAATACACCCACTGCATCAAACAACCAACCTTCCCTTTTCTTCAGTGGCTATGAACAGGAGGAACCCTTAGGTGAGAAACCTAACTTATTTGAAGAACCTACAGGGGAAGAAGAAGAAGAAGAACCCATTCTTACAGAACCAATGGCTTAAAAAAGAAATGACAGAGGGAATAGAGAGAGAGTTGAGGGTGCCTTCCCCATCAGGGAAACCAATGGAGACACTAAGATGAAAAATATAAGCCCCTCTACCCTACCTCATTTCCATGGCTTGACCACAGAAGACCCCGACACTTTCCTATTTGAGTTTGCTGTTATATGCCGAACCTATGACTATACAAATGATGAGCAGAAGTTAAAACTATTTCCATCTACCCTCAAGGATGCAACATTGCACTGGTTCATGGGTTTACATGGGGATAGCATCACAACTTGGGCTCAGATGCAACAAGCCTTTAACAAAAAATATTGAGACTACTGTCGGTCAAAGGATACTAAAGAGGAAATTTTCAGGATGACCATAGGCAATGATGAATCCCTAGAGGATTACAAAGAAATATTCCAACTTAGTTACAAAAGGGCCAGGTGCCTGCTTGACCCTGAGTCGCTAAAGCTGGTCCTGCTTAGGGGAATAAGGGAAGATCTTCTAGATACCCTACACTTGTTAGCAGGAGGAGATATCCACCAATTACCCTATGAGGATATCAAGCATGTCTTTAGAAACCATTCTAGGGTAGCTAGGAAAAAGGGTAGTGTTGTTGGGAAAAGTATCCAATACGGAATGACCCTATCCCAATCTAAGGGTGATAGTTCCTTAGCAAAAATCAAAGCAAAGCTATCTGAGATTACTTCTTTATGAGATGTAAAAGAGGGGAGAAAGAGATCCACTAACCGATGTCTTTCGCTAATGGTTGATCCAATCTTCTCTCCTTGCTGCTTGCCCCCCAACTCCTTGCTCTTTCACTGGCCCAGCTACACCAAGATCCTGCAAAATGGCAAGAGAGGGAAACTACAAGAAGCATACATTCATAATTGATTCAAGGGTTAGAATAAATCAAATACACAAGTATAACAATACACCATTGAGACACATGCATGTAGAAGAACCTCAAATGCTTTATTAATGGAAGAAGTAAGGTTCAGGAAGTGATACAACCATAAGAGGCCCAATCCAGCATCACCTTCCCAGCAGAAAGAAATCTCCTCTTCACCTCCTTCAAAGCAAATCACCCAATAGTTCTAAACTCAAACCAACAGCAATTCTTTACATTCACAAGATTCCAGCCTCCCTAGACCTCATGAGAGAGATCTATATATAGGAGTTTTGGAGAAAGGATGAGTCAGCTTGAGGCTGGCATGAAGCTGACTAGTGTCCTCTCTCACTTCAGTTCTTAAGTCCACTTGGAGGTTCTTGCTTCCACTTGGAGATCTAGAACCTCTTACTCATCACCAGTCGAATTCCCTGATCCAAGTGTCATTTTGGAAGCTTCCTGGGCATTGACACCTTGAGGAATGACTGTGCCACATGTCCAAACTCGCCCAGCGCAGGTAGCCTTCTTTGCAGTTGACATTCAACACAGGTAGACAGTGGAGCAGTTGACATTCAGCGCAGATGCTCAGTGGAGCAGTTGACATGATCCAGAATTGCCTTGTTTTTGAGTGTTTTCAGGTGGAGAACTTTTGTTCAGTGCTGTGGTTTGCTGACCTTGTTCCCCTAGGGGTAGGAACAACATGTTTAGGGACTTTGGATCCCTTAGATTATGGACATTTCATGCTTCATGCTGTAAGGCACAAAAATGTCTATAACAGTTGCCCCCTAAAGTATGAGGTCGTTTATCGGGTGAAATGCTTTATCAGGAGGATCCGAAGTTCATTCAATCGCTGAGAGGTGACCTGTAATAAGATACAATACAATACATTATTTTTCATATTGCTTTCATGATCTAGCTGAGGCGGGCATTCCCATGCTTAGCTTTATAAATACATTTTTCTATACATAGAACAGACAATCGTCTGATGGTAGACTGATAATTCTCTGTTGAAATTATCATCCTTTGAGTAGGATGATCATCTACTGCACATGTCAATGTCTTTATTTCCTGAATATATATCGCAGCCCGGATGGATGAAACTAGATCCGGGGTCTTCAAACTCGTCCGATCTTCACTCTAAGTACAAGTCGATCCATGTGAGAATTTCTTGGAGTCGAACATGGAAAGACATCGCTTGATTACCAGTCAATGATGTAAACTGTTAACAAGTGCGAGAGGAATCACCGATAATGATGATGACCCTCAAGGTACGGCAGTACAATCCACGTGGTGTGAATAAAGGACTTGGCGTCAAACACCACGCAGAATCTTTCGGTCGAAGGTCATTGATGTATACCTGTCGCCGGAAGTGAGAAACTTGCCATTGAGGCATGCAAGCTTCAAAGTACTGAGGGGGTTGTTCCTAGATCGACTTCTTGGATAATGAGCTGAAGTCGACAAGAAGCGATCCGTCAAAGGAGGGCCTTAATGAATCCCACATCAGTGACACGGAACGGAGCTAATGATTGTGATGAAGGTGAAAATGATCTGTGAAATATGATTCAGGGTGGCGGTCATGAAAGGATGAAAGATGATGTATGGTAGTGGATGGGACACGGTTGACTCTTTCTGAACAACATCTCTTGAACATATAATGACACTGATGCGATGGATCGGTAGCATTACCCCAAATGTGGATGGTTTGGCGAGACCATGGTGATGAGACCGGTGAATGAAACAACCCAACCCGATGTGGTACGAAGGAAAAGTGTCATGTTCAAGAGCGACTTGCTACCATTAAAGCTTTGAGGTTCTCCCAATTTTTCCCCAGTCATTTCTGACCAGTACCTCTTTATTTTTGTCAAGCTTGAGGAGGATAACATATGCTTGTTCTATAACCTGCCCTTCGGGCAAGCCCATCGCTATGTTTTAACGAGCCTAGCGATAGGGAAACTCGTTCTCGTCTAAAGACAAGTTTTTCGCTATTTAATCATTTTAACGAGTCTAACGACAAGGAAAACCTAGTCCTTTTCATTTTTAGAGAGTCTGAAAAGGTACATAAAGTTAACTCCAAAATTCCTTTTTTCGTCATCTAATCCCTTAAGTCCGAAAAAGTATAAAACAATACAGAAGGGATGAGTTTTCGATAACTTTAACGAGCCGAATAAAACAAGCACTCGACCTTTTTGTGCAATAATCCCTCAGGTCCAAAAAGATTAAAATCTAGAGGAGGGATAGCTCTTCCGGTCCTTTAACGAGCTGGAAGGCCAAAACTCGGCAATCTTTTCATATTTTACGAGTCAGTTGAAAAGAGCTTAAAGAAGACTCGTCTTTTGAGGAACGAGTGATAAACAGGGATAGCAACTGATTCCAGGTACAGGTTGGAATTTTCCAATCACGGCAGTGTCACAAGGATGGCTAGGTGAAATCACTCTTCGCAGCTGTTCCTCAAAATGGGTAAACAATCATATGGAGGTGAATGATCGGCCAGATGAAAGTGGAGGTGGCAGGTGCAAACACGACCAAGGCTTTTTATGGCAGATAAATTTACGATCACAGCGGTTATTTACCGGGATGGGTTCATTTTTTAGTTAAAAATGAGCTTAAACTCTGGAGGAAACATTGCTCACTGCTTATATTTATTTTTTAACGAGCATGAAGACCGCGTTAAAACTGCTCGGATCTTGCGTTTATTTTTTAACGAGCATGAAATTTACGCTAAAACTGCTCGAATTACCAGTCATAAGATAAGAAATGTCCCCTCAAGATTCTATTTTTTATGGAGCTTCATCTCACTAAGCTTTGCTCCCCATCCTTTCTTTATGCAAGTTCGGAAACGGCTAATCCTACGAGTTTAAAGGGTTAGACCTACAGGTTTAAAGGGAGGACCTAAAAATTTAAAAAATAAATAGTCGCCCCTTGCTTGCACTCCAAAAGGTTTGCATGCCCCCAGGTATAAAGTACGATTTCAAAGTTACCTCTACTTCAATTCCATCGAAACTTTCGTTTCACCGGGAGAGGCTTACCTCTTTCAGGTTACCCAAAGATTGTCTCGTTAATCTTTCAAACAAAACACTTCCTCGGCAATGTCTACCGAAATAGACAGAGGTGAGTGACGACCCCCGCCCTCTCACATAACTTTGACAAAAGAATCTTATTCCAGAACAACCCCTCTTCCAACCATGGACGGGGTATGGACTAGTCATATTCTCCTGCGGAAACCTACCTTATACCCAAAGTTTTCCTGCCGAAGCAGGGCAGGACGCATGCCCCCTGGGTTCCAGTCCCATCTTTCTGAATCAATCACACTCATCGGGAAGAAGGACTGGGGGTGGAGACATTTATTGATTAAATAGACCATTCAGGGTTGGTATGTGACTATTTGTGATGCGTGATCCCGGAAATGAAAGTTGGTCTACGAGCTTGACCATTCTTCCTTCGTGTGGAAAACACATTACTCTAAAGAGTGAGGAGACTATTGCTCCCATGCAATATATATAGTCTCGTCCAAGGAGTAGGTTATAATCCAAGGGTCCTTGAACGACCATCACGTTCATTTGAACGACCTTCCCTTTCAATGTAATGGGCACATTGGGGAGGATCCCTAATGGTCGACTGGTTCCTTTATCGAAATCCGAGAGATTTCTTATCTCAGGCAAAAGCGCCAGGGAACCCAGTGCTTTCCAAGCAACAGAGGAAAGGATACTCACAGATGCCCCTTCATCAATGATAGTGCCAGCCATTACCATTCTGTATATTTGGACTATGATTCTGAATGGTACATTGGCTGGCAACCGGGGTCTGCCTAGTTGGTTCCAATCAAAGGACACAACCAGGTTGCTTGGTGGTGGGACCGAATACACGGCCGGATATGACCCTGACGATGTTCCTTCCTGCGATAAAGGAATGGGCGCATTGCCCTGACGCTCGTCAGAGTCTGTGTTGATGAAAAGAATCTGGATGGTGTCATCCTTATTCTCTTCAGTGAGGGTGTCATTTGAAGATGAATCTTCAGTGACGGTGTCATTTGAAGATGAAACTTCTGAAGGGAGAACCGGGTCAACTGCCGTTTCGACCTTTGGACTTTCGTTCGGTCTGGATTCAGTAGGTTCATTTTCAATGACTGACGCTTCAGCTGACCACTTGAGCGGGCCAGCTGTATTCTCAACCAACGAAGGACTTGGCACGAGTTTTTTGTATCCAGGAGGAAGTCTCAACGGTGAAACTGGACGATCTTCCAAAACTCTCTTCGCTTCATCTAAGAAGGGACAACGGTGGATGGCGTGATCGCCTTCACACAGTCTGCAGGGAGATCTTGCTCCCCCTCTTTGTCTTGAACCTTCACTTTCGCTGGTTGACGGTAAGCATTCAACATGGCTATCAGAGGTTGATGCTCCCGAACTGTGCAAACGAGGGGACCAGTCCCTTAGTATCCAGGGAATACAGGGACAATCTCTATGGAAGTGGTCTCCTCTACATATGACACATGGCGATTTAGGCCCGGTCTGTGCTGTGTGTGGATTTTTGTCAGATGTCTTTTGCTTGCCCCCAGTCGCCTTAGGCTCCTTCTTCTTCTTCTCTCTCTTCTTCTTCTCCTTCTTCTCCATGGGAGCTTGGCTTTTGCCGGCTCTACCTTGCGAAGATGAAGGATTGGAGGAAGAGTTATAGGAAGTAGAAGGCTGGTGGGCAGCTCTAGACTGATCTAACTGTTGACTCGACTGTTCAGGAACCATGGTGTTCTGAACTACATTGGTTGAGAATAGCCAGATTGGCAGGCCAATTTTCAGTCCTGGAAGCGACAATGTGGCCATGTGGGGCGCACCAACTTCTCCCCAAGAGGAGAAAGGACTAGGATTTCCATCATGGGGAATTCCTTGGTTGGTGTGTTCCATGTTCTCAACCTACAGATCAACGCAGGAATAGGAGGTGATTATGTTCCGTTTTAAAATAAATTTTATAACGACGCTTTAGACACAACTTGCTTTTTCACTTTTTAAGAGTCGAGAAAAAGCTAAAGATGACTCTAGTCTCCTTCGATGTTTTAACGAGCCTGAAGTGACAAATGCTCGGATGGACTTTTTCTGTTATAGAGTTTGAAAAAGGCCAAAAGAAACTACTCTGGAGTTCTAGGCAGAGGGTGTGCCAAACTTTTCGCAAAACCACAGAATACGTTTTACGGTACGGGTGGTCGATCTTCGTGAATGTTGTGTTCACTGCATTGCGATCAGTAGGGCGGCCGACACGGCTTCCTATGGATAAAGGTTTTGTTCCTATAGGGGTCTCCCAATATATACGCGACGGTACGTGGGAGCACAAGTCCGTATTGATACTTATCGCTTCACCGTGGAGGAATCACCCAACCACTCAACGCTAAGATATCACGTTTAACGACGCCGGAACACGTCTCTAGCTTAGACCTCTATGTGTTTGCGTTATGTTTCAAAGCGTTGTTATGTAAATTCAATTTATTTTAGGTTGATCTTGTTTAGCAGTTTGCCTTTATGGATCACCACGAGATGTATGGTACAACTCCTAAATGCAGTCTAAAGATGAGAAGCAAGCTTTTTCAATCTTTTCAACTTATGAAAATCTTAACTACTGAGGGAAAAGAAAGACATCATCTTTTCACACAGATCATAGAGCACACACTAATGCACTTTTTCCTAAATCAACATGCAAGCTGTCAAAATGCACATGCACAATGCAGGTATTTCTTTTCTCTTTCTTAATGTTGGTGTACTACAAAAAGAAAGCTGTTGTATAACTTTGAATTCAATTTCAAGTGAAAGCAAACAAGCTTTTTGTCCAAAATCAAAAGACACCTTAAGATTTACTTGTTTCAACACTAGAAATACATAAATTCAAACCATATGACGAAAGCAAAAGCTCAATCAGCTATGAACAGCAAACAAACTAACTCTTAAGATCAGAACGACACTTATAACAGGTCTAGATCTAAGAGGCCACAGCGAGACTAGTTCACTTTCGTTATGGGAAACTGAAAATGATGTAAGAAATACACAAATAAAAAATACAGTTTCTTTATACAACCGAGGCGGAATAGTGGCAAAGAAAGGTGGTTTCAGATAGGTACATTGACTGATAACAGGCTGCAAAAACAGGGATGAAAACATGGCAACAGAAAGCAGAGAACCCCAGTTGCACAAGGCCACACTGGTTCAGCGCAGGTAGAACACTGTCAGTTTGACATTCAGCGCAGGTATCCCCTTCGAGACCTGCGATGAAATGCATACTGCCTTCACAGTGCCTGCAATGAAGAGAGAAACTCTCGTTTCTCTGGGTTCTGGGTCACAGATTGCTCAAAAATCAACAGTTTTTGGCCAAATCAAAGCTACCAATCAAGTACACACTAAAGGATGATTCAAAGGAGGATGAAAAGCTATCACTAAGAGCTATTCAGAGTCCTTGTGGATCAGCTCTTCAAATCATAAACATGCCCAGAAACTGAGCTAGAGTAGCTGCCCTCTACTTTGCATTTGAAAGATCCAAATGCAGTTCGATTCGGTACTCCCTGTGTTTAGGAAATGAATAGCAAAAACACAAACAACCAACAAGATACGATCCCCAGCGGAGTCGCCAGTTTGTTGTTGGGAAAAGTATCCAATACGGAATGACCCTATCGCACTCTAAGGGTGATAGTTCCTTAGCAACAATCAAAGCAAAGCTATCTGAGATTACTTCTTTATGAGATGTAAAAGAGGGGAGAAAGAGATCCAATAACCGATGTCTTTCGCTAATGGTTGATCCAATATTCTCTCCTTACTGCTTGCCCCCCAACTCCTTGCTCTTTCACTGGCCCAGCTACACCAAGATCCTGCAAAATGGCAAGAGAGGGAAACTACAAGAAGCATACATTCATAATTGATTCAAGGATTAGAATAAATCAAATACACAAGTATAACAATACACCATTGAGACACATGCATATAGAAGAACCTCAAATGCTTTATTAATGGAAGAAGTAAGGTTCAGGAAGTGATACAACCATAAGAGGCCCAATCCAGCATCACCTTCCCAGCAGAAAGAAATCTCCTCTTCACCTCCTTCAAAGCAAATCACCCAATAGTTCTAAACTCAAACCAACAGCAATTCTTTACATTCACAAGATTCCAGCCTCCCTCGACCTCATGAGAGAGATCTATATATAGGAGTTTTGGAGAAAGGATGAGTCAGCTTGAGGCTGGCATGAAGCTGACTAGTGTCCTCTCTCACTTCAGTTCTTAAGTCCACTTGGAGGTTCTTGCTTCCACTTGGAGATCTAGAACCTCTTACTCATCACTAGTCGAATTCCCTGATCCAAGTGTCATTTTGGAAGCTTCCTGGGCATTGACACCTTGAGGAATGACTGTGCCACATGTCCAAACTCGCCCAGCGCAGGTAGCCTTCTTTGCAGTTCACATTCAACGCAGGTAGACAGTGGAGTAGTTGACATTCAGCGCAGATGCTCAGTGGAGCAGTTGACATGATCCAGAATTGCCTTGTTTTTGAGTGTTTTCAGGTGGAGAACTTTTGTTCAGTGTTGTGGTTTGCTGACCTTGTTCCCCTAGGGGTAGGAACAACATGTTTAGGGACTTTGGATCCCTTAGATTATGGACATTTCATGCTTCATGCTGTAAGGCACAAAAATGTCTATAACAGGTAGGGGTAGTCAACCTATGGTTAGTACATCCTCTTCCAACTCATCCATCAAGGGTGAACTTGGAAACATGCTAGAAGATTTCAAAAGTGAGATGCTGCAAACCCTTGTCTTGCAAATGGACACTATGCACATTAAGAGAAAGTAAGAGGAAGCAGAGAGAGCCTTGGCCATTTTTTTTCCTAGATGCACCAGGAGGCATCCTAGGAATGAATGTCCATTGAATTCTATTGAAATTTGCTCAGTCTGTGAAGAAAACCACTCCATAGACAAGTGCCCTTCTTTTCCTGGAATCAAAGCTGTATATCAAGGAGCTGAAGGGGTTACTGAGCAACTCTGCTACATAAACCAAAGGAGAGCTCATGGGCATAGACCATAATAGCAGGGCATGCAAGGGTCGTCCCATGCATATTACAACCCCAACCAAACCACAACCATACCTTCTTGGGGACCCCCTACTCATCCTTCCTGGTCTACACCCCCTCCTTGGTCCTTTGCATCTCAGTATCACTCCCAGCCAGCCAGCCAGTCATTTCAACCTTATGCTCCACCACAACCTCAGTGGAATGCACCGCCCCAGGGGTGGAGGCCCCAATACAACAATGCTCCAGATTTATTACCTCCACCACCTACCCAACCACAACTACTACACTTTGCTCCACCCAAGAAACCCCAAATGCCTGCCCAGCCAAATCTGAACCCGAACAATAGACAGGCTCAGCAAGTATATAGTGGAGAGACATCATATCCATCTTATGTTGTGGAAATCCAAGAGATTAACCTAAGATCTGGGAGAGTTCTCTCGGATAAACAACCTCCACCTCCACCTAGGGAGGTTGAGGAAGAAAGAGAGGAAATCATTCTTAAAGTGAATCCACCCTTTCCTGAGAGATTAACCCAACAACTCTAGCCAACCCAGAAGAGACTGAACTTCTGGGAGAATTGAAAAATCTATGTGTAAAGATTCCACTTCTCCAAGCAATAAAAGATGTTCCTATTTACAATAAGTTGATTAAGGAGAAGTGCTTCAAGCATCCAGGGAGGCGAAGAAGGGATGCCCCTACCATTAATGTCATTGGACAATTGTCCGACTTGATGCTGGGGCAGGTAATCTGTCCAAAATATTTGGACCCTAGAAGCCCTGTAGTAGATGTGCACATCAATGGAACCATTGTCCCACACAGTTTGATTGATCTTGGGGTTGCGATTAATGTGATGATCGAGGACACCATGCTCAAGCTCAACCTCCAAGGTTCATTGAGGAAGACCGTAATAGTTCTGCAACTTGCAGACCGCTCCACAGTAACCCCTAAGGGGATTGTGGAGGATGTGATGGTCTCCATTGACTCTTGGGAGTACCCTGCATATTTCTTAGTTCTCCAACCTACGGCTAAGCTTATTGGTTACCCTCTCATCCTTGGGAGACCAGGGTTGGCCACTGCTGATGCTTACATTAGCTGCAGAGTTGGGAATATGACCATCAAGAATGGGCATATGTCTAAGCAGTTAGTCCTATAACCTCATACTCAACCATCTCTAGAGAATGATTTACCTTTATGGTTGGAGGAGGAAGAAGATGAAGTTTATTCCGCCCAACTTTATACTTTAGAAACAACCATGGGAGGAGGACAACAAGACGAGGATGATTTGATTGAACACCTACTCCAAAGTCCAACTCCCAGTACATTGCCCTTAGAAGATGTAGTAAAGGAAACCCAGGACAATCATCCAATTGACCTATGATTGGCCGATTCCAACCCCCTCCGTGTCAAAACCATAGAATTCGGCCCTAAGATAACCTTGAAAATCAATCCATCTCTTTCTGCTCTCCAAGAAGAGAAGTTATGCAACATGCTAAAGGAAAATCTAGAAGCCTTCACTTGGAGTTACAAATAAATGAAGGGAGTACGCCCCTCAATGTGTACTCACAACATATACATAAAAGAGGGTTGCAAGCCAGTTCGGTAACCCCAAAGGAGGATGAATCCAACTCTTAAAGATATAGTCAAAGAAGAACTGCAAAAACTGCTAGATGCAGGATTCATTTACCCTATCTCCAATAGTGAGTGGGTCTCTCCTTTGGTGTTAGTTCCAAAGAAAAATGGTAAGTGGAGAATTTGTGTTGATTATATGGAGTTGAACAAAGCCACAAAGAAGGACCATTTTCCTCTACCCTTCATTGACCAAGTGCTAGATGGCTTGGTAGGGAAAATGTTTTTCTCTTTCCTAGATGGATTCAATGGGTACAACCAAATCCAGATCAACCTGGAAGACCAGGATAAAACCACATTCACTTGTCCTTGGGGTACTTTTGCCTATAGGGTCCTTCCTTTTGGCCTATGCAATGCTCCTGCCACTTTCCAGAGAGCAGTTCTGAGTATTTTCCCTGAATTAGTCCATGATGCAGTGGAAATTTTATATGGATGATTTTACACCGTATGGCTATGATTTTCAAGAGGCTCTGTCCAACCTAGGAAAAGTGCTGCAAAAATGCATCGAAATTAACATGCCTCTCAGTCCCAAAAAATGTGAATTATTGATGACTGCAGGGATCGTGCTAGGTCATTCAATATCTCAGGAAGGACTGTAGGTGGACCCAAACAAAATAGCTATCATCCAAAGGGTCCCACCTCCTCAAAAGCAGAGAGATGTCAGAAGTTTCCTAGGGTTAGCTAGATACTACCGAGGGTTCATAAGAGGCTTCAGTAAGTTGGCCTCTCCTTTATTTGGTTTGTTGGCCAAGGACTCTAAGTTTATATGGTCAAAAAGTTGTCAAGAGGCCTTAGACACCCTAAAGGACAAGTTAACCACTGCATCGATCCTCCGAGGCCCAAATTGGATCCTCCCCTTTCATATTCATGTTGATGCCTTACACAAAGCCATAGGAGTAGCCCTACATCAGATAGATGAAAAATTGCCTTATGCTATCTACTTTATCAGTAAGAATCTGTCAAAGGCTGAACTAAATTACATAGTGAACGAAAAGGAACTCTTGGCTATTGAGCATTCATTGAACAAATTCAGGCATTATATTAGAGGCTATCAAACATTTTTGCATAATAACCATGTTGTAATCAAATATTTAATGAATAAACGAGATGTGAATGCTCAGATTATAAGATGGTTACTTTAATTACAACAATTTTATCTAACTATTGTTGATAAGCCTGATAAGGAAAATGTTGTTGCAGACTTTTTGTCCAGATTAAATTTTCCTGCATGTGAAGAAGGAATGGTCGATGACCAGTTACCGAACGAGCACTTATTTTCTATTTCAGTTCTCTCTCCATGGTTTGCTGATATAGTAAACTATTTGGTATCGCCATAGTTCCCACCGAACTTTTCCTCCAAATGAAAGAGCACTTCCCTCACTTGGATTGGGGGCAATCTCTTCAAACTTGGCCCAGATCAAATCTTGAGAAGGTGTGTCAGGGAGGAGGAATTCTTTGACATCCTTCTGACCTGTCTTGATGGGCCTTGTGGAGGTCACTTTGCAGCAAAGAGGACAACATTCAAAGTGTTACAAGTAGGCTATTATTAGCCCACTCTTCATCAGGATGTGGAAAGCTATACTAGTCAGTGTGATCGGTGCCAAAGGATGGGAAGGCCTACTCTAAGAGATGAAATGCCTCTGTAGCCTCAAGTGACTTTCGAGCCATTTGAAAAATGAGGCATGGACTTCATTAGGCCTATTGACCCTCCTTCCAAGCAAAAAAAGTACATCATTGTGTGCACTGATTATTTGACTAAGTGGGCTAAAACCAAGGCAATTAAGGCAGCAACAGAGGAGGTGGCTGAGTTCCTAAGGGAGAATGTATTCTACAAATTTGGGTACCCTAGAGAGCTGGTCATAGACCAAGGCAACCAGTTTACCTCTAACATGATTGAAGACTTGCTCAACCAGCACAAGATCAAGCATAGAACCTCCACTCCCTATCATCCACAAGCTAATGGGCAAGTGGAGGTGACCAACAGAGCGTTGGAGGGCATCTTGACCAAAGTGGTAAGCAGTAGCAGGAAGGATTGGGTAGATAGACTAGTTGAGGCCACCTGGGCCTATAATACCACATGGAAGACCACCACTGGATTCACACCCTATGAGCTAGTCTATGGGAAAAAGGCCTTGCTGTCCGTTGAATTTGAGTATAACACTTTAAGGATGGCAGCCTAACTAGATCTAGATCTCAGCAGTACACACAAAGAGAGATGGTTCTAGTTGAATGGTTTGGATGAGTTCAGAATGCAGGCCCTCCTACATACAAAGGTAATTCAACTACAGAGGAAGATCTGGCATGATAAGAACATGAAGGAAAAGCAATTCCAAGAAGGTGATTGGGCTTTATTATATGATTATAGGTATAAATTCTTCAAGGGTAAGTTAAGGACAAGATGGATAGGACCTTATGTTGTAGAAAGATGCCATGATAATGGTTCAGTGCATATCAAAACCATAGATGAAGAGGCCATTCCTTTACTTGTTAATGGACACTGATTGAAAATCTACAAGAGACCTTTGTCAAGACAAGAGTTCATTGATGATATCAATAAAACAATGATGATAGTGCAGCATGTTTAAGCTCCTGTCTCACAAAATCACTGAGAGAAAAAAGAAAAAAGAAAAAATAAGGGCTAAGGTGAAAACCTCCATGAGGCGCCTGAGTCCCACTATTGGGTTGAAAACCTCTTGGGGCGGCCCAATAGTGTCAATAAAAAAAAATGAGAATAAAA
Source organism: Pinus tabuliformis (assembly GCA_031772625.1). Taxonomy (NCBI): domain Eukaryota; kingdom Viridiplantae; phylum Streptophyta; class Pinopsida; order Pinales; family Pinaceae; genus Pinus; species Pinus tabuliformis. The sequence continues at coordinate 1,302,245,624 of CM062805.1, read as the reverse complement.
AGATCCCTGGGTGAAAACCTCTCTTGAGGCACAAAAGGAAAACAATTAGGATGAAAACCTCTCAGAGGCAGCCTAGTTGTTTTCAGAAAAGAAAAAAACAAAAAAACAAAAAGAAAAGAGAAAAATCATGAAAATTTCTATTTTTGCAGGTCAGCAAGAAGGATGATCAGGAAGCAAAGGAGGATCACCAAGAGACCTATTTCACTCACATTTTATTTTTCCACTCATTTTCATTCATCACTCTACCATTTCTCTCATTTTTTCCACTCCTTTCCTTCAGTTTACAAGGGGACTGTGTTTTCTACAGGATCCCCTGAAAACCTACAGGATGATCCTGTAGGAATCACAGTGACCCAGAAATCCTACAGGAAGCGACCCTAAAGAAAAAATGACCTGCTATGTCAAGGAAATAGCACCCCCTTCATCATCATTCCATCACCATACCTTACTCACCATCATTCCATCACCCCTGCATTCACCCTTAAAAACAAAATCAATTTCAAATTTATTTTTACAGTCTTTGAAAAGAAGGGAAACAGGGAGGAATAGAGAGCATCACCTAAGTATTCCTCATTCTCCACACTCCTAGTCTCTCTCTCCATCCATGTCACCATCCTCACAACCCTAGAAAAGTGTATGAGAAAGAGTTTTGAGGGAGAAGCAACTACAGGACATCCTGTAGTAGCCTATCCCACAAAATACAAATCATAATAGCAACAAGCCTCCATCATGATGATCCAAGGGCAGAAGGAGCATCAAAGCAACAACACCACCACCATCTTGAACAACAGGTACCTACACAAACAAAGGGATTATCAGAAAGCAAAAAGAAGGGAAGAAGAGAGCATGCATCTAATACACACAACAAGCACCTATAGTCTTCAACAACTACAACAAGGTATTGGCACCATAGGTAAGTATCCCACTCGCTCTCTCATATGCATCATGTATTAAAAAAATGAAAAGTTATGAGTAAGTTGGTTTATAAGAGAAGAGGTGGCCAGTTAACTTGGCCACCTTCGCTTAGTCAACAAAGACAAAACATGATGTTCTCTCACACGTGGCAGTAGCCAACTCAAAAACAGAGAAGGAGAAGGAAAAAAGAAGTTAAAGTTATGGATGCATAAGGTGGGAGCTGATTACGAGGAGTGGGGAGTGATGAGGTGGTAGTGGGGACCAACGGTCCAAAAATGGAAACGTACCTCTGCTGCCAGCACACCACCTCACCCCGAATGACCATAAGAGGAAATAATCATCGTCCCCATGCATTCATGCATTCACTTCCTCAAGGCTTTCTCTCATAGGTCGCTCTCATACCTAGGCAACCCACCGAAAGAAAAGCTCCATTGTTTTACTGCATAGGAATTCCTGCAGGATTTCACAGGAATTCCGACAGGATCGTGTACAGGAATTCCTACAAGATACACAAAGACATTCTACAGGATAGGCTGAGAGGAGTTTCAGAAGGGAAATCTTGGGGTTTGACAACAACAAACATTATGAAGAGGTAGGTTCTGTAATTACATTCCTCTTTCCAAGTAAATTGATAAAAAAAATCCTCTAATTTGAGTGAATTTGGTAGCTGTCCAAGAGAATTATCCACACAATCATCTGAGTTTTTTTACTTTTGCATTGTTTCAACCATCTCATCTCCTCAAAACCTCACCAACCAAGATGACAGTAGGGTTTAATAAGAGGGAGCCCATAAACACTGTGAGAATACAACAACGCCCTCAGGTATTAGAAATCTTCACCAGGCATAATTGGATGGGGTTTTTCGAAAAATTCAGGGGGTATGATGATGAGGTGGCCCGAGATTTTGCTCTCTCCCTCATTCCACTCACTAGAGTCCATGCCACTGTTGTAGTAAGGGGCCTTTCCATATAAGTCACCCCTGAACTCATCAGCAGAGTTACCACACTTCCCCTAGGAATACCATGGAGGAAGGAAGACAAAGGAGATAGCCAAGTTGACAAAAAGAAATTCTTTTTAGAAGGTGAGGAACCCAATGAGGACAAAAATGGAGTAAGGAGAGAAAGTTTGCCATATCCTTGGAATGAGGTAAGCTACCAAATAATCAAATACATTTCATGTGAGGGTAGGTATAGTGTGGTATATGGCTACCGTTTTAGGCTTCTTGAAGAATTGAGATTTGGAGCAGAAAGACCCCCTCACCATAGGCTCAGCATACCATACTTCCTGTTGCAATCACTAATAGACTCAAGCATCAAAGTGCAGGAGGGAAATTCCCAAGAGTTATCTCACCATGGTTTAATTAGTATCCTTATAGAAGATTCCCTCCAAAACCTCAGAATTCCTATAACATGGTCAGTTTTTAGAGACATGCAGGCAGAGGAAGACATCAAAGATCTCACATATGATGTTAGATCTACTGTCAATGAAGAGGAAGAGGAAGAGACTGAAGAAGAGGAATAAGAAGAAATAGAAGGAGATGAAACAAAAGAAAATGAGGAAGATAACGAAGAAGAAGAGAAAGAGAAGGAGGATGATGAAGAAACAGAGGAGGATGTTAAGGAGGAAACTGATAAAGATGTTGAGGATCTACAAGAGGAAGAAGAAAGGAAGGACATAGGTGAAGAAAGCAAGGGAAAATAGGGGACAAAAAACAAGGAGGAGTCACCTAGGGTGTTTCCAAAACCCACTGAGAGGGAGGCAGCATCTGCCCTCACTGCTCTTAGTACCCCCATCAAGCAAAAAGGAAAAAGACAAAGGAAGACCCCCTTATATTTCAGGACAAGGAAAAGCACAAGAATAAGATAGGGGAAACCCCAAACACTAACCAAAATTCCCATTGTGATTGAAGACTCCCCTAAACAAAAGGAGAAAATTCCTTCCCCTAAGTCTCCTATCACCTATGTGAGAAGGCCTATGACTAGATCAACCTCCTCCAAGGGAAAAGCAATCCTACAAGATACACAACAAAATCTACAGGAAGCAGAAGTAGTCCTACAAGATACTCTGTTGAACCTACAAGAGGCACAAAAATTGGAAAGGGAGGTAGGAAAGCAACAAGAAACTAAAGAAGAGGACCCAGAGTCAAAAGAACCTAGCCCCCAACCTAACCTTGACTCCTACTACAGGTTTATTGAAGGAGGTAGGGTCATACCTCAAAAATTTTCTATTCCACTGTTCTTCGAGCTTGAGAAGGAGAGAGCTAGAACTCACCGGTGGATGCAGATCGCCGAATCAAAGGGGGTGGAAGACATTGGGAAATGGGAGGAGAAGCTCAAGGAGATGGGCAGAGAGCTAAGTAGCTTGAGAGACAGAGAGGCCATAATGAAAAATCAACTAGAAACAGAAAATGCATGGTTGAGAGGACAATTGCAGGAAAGAGAGAATCAATTGGCATGTATGGCTAGTCTCTCTTTGGAAGCAATCTAGTGTAGGATGCCAGCTAAATCTTATACCCTATACCTCAAGGAATAGTGGCTGCAGTTCCAGATCAAGACCATAGCACAAAGAGGCACCGTGTCATTTCAGGACTACAAGCAGTTCATTGATCTTTGTGATCATAACACACTAGAAGATAGGGCCAAGATGGCTGAGTTTTATTTGCACAACATGGCCTTAATAGACATGAATGTATGGGACCCTAATGCCAAGCTAGGAGATTTATAGTTGATGGATTTGGCATCATGGATGAACCATGAGGAGTCAAGGGTTGCAGAGATGAAGAAGATATTGGCAAGAGAGCAAACTGAACCTCTTATGATCAGAGCTGAACAGTCACATCCCAAAGCCCTCATCAGTACCCATAATTTGATTAAAAATGGTCCTCAACTTGCACCTAGATATCTTGTTGCCCAAGAGCAAGCAATTTCACATTTTGAGGACATGTTCAGGCTATTAGGGGATGATAGCATACATGCTTGCCTAAGGAGATGGAACACATTTCCATACAAATTAAAGATAAGAGAGTACCACTCTCCTCAAAGATTGAGAGAAGCACTAAACAGGACACTCATGTACAAGCAATCTATTAAAAGGCTGAAAGTCAATTGAATTGCCCTGAAACTTAGTCCACCACTACTCTTAGGAATGCTAGAAGGAAGGAAGGAAGAAGAAGAAAGGAGGCAGTGGGAGGAGGTAGAAAGGAAAGCAGGCTTCTATGAACAAGAAGAGGAAACCACAGTAGAGGCATGGGATGTTAGGGAGGCCACTATAGCTATGAAGGATATGGATATTGATTGAGTTGCTCAAAGGATGAGCAACACTTTCAGTAGGGGGGTGATGATGAGCCTCATCATTGGGTAATTATATGGGCCTTAATTCACCTCCTAGATTAGTCAAACCAACTTTTCTCACAACTTATTACATGTTTTTGATTATATTTTGTTTATGAGATGAGTTAGAGTTGGATATTATGCCTAGTGGACTAATATGCATTGAATGCAGGATTGAAGGAGAAAATCAAGGAATTTTTGCAAATACTAAGGTTAAAAATTGAATGGGACAAGGGAGAGGGATTGTAGGAGGTAAATCCTCCTCATTTACTTATCCCCCATTCGAATATTCCTCCATCCATCACACCAGCTCAAAGTGCAAGCAACCAAGCCATGAGGATTAGAAGGTAGTCGAGCAAGTGAGAGACAAAGAGCTAGTTTATCTCGAGTTTGGGAGCCAAGCCTCCCTGATTTTAAGGAAGTCATTGGGGACTTCAGTTGTATAAGTAGAGAGGCCTAGAGCCTCATTAGGATTCAGATTTTTGTTGTAAAACTCTAAGCTATTTTCGAGCTCTAGACTTGTGAAAGTTTTATTGATGTAATTTGTTGTTTTAGTAATAAGAATGAGTTTTGTTTTAAGCTAGCACTTAGTTAATTTAGAGGGCTGAAGCTCTTGGGTTAGGTCCCAACCCTAGCAGCCAAGGCTTCTCTTTCTTGTATATGTATGTCTAGTGTAGTTTCATAGCTTCATTGTTAATTTTCTTTTAGATGCATTTCCATTGCAAGTAGTGTAGATTAGATTGGTTGTTTAGTAGTTTGCTTCCATTTGTGCCTTACTTCAGTAGTAGATTAGCAGGGATTAAAGGAGCACCATAAGGTTGTCAGTAGGTGTCTCGGCCTCACTTTCTCCCTCTGGGATCATGACTTGAGGAATGGACCCTTAAGCAGCCCCAAAAACACAGATTTCTATTTCTTTTATGAGATTTGGAGTTTGTTGTCTTTAAATTAGAATTTGGTTAGTTTTGAAAGGTAGGATTCCATTGTCATCTTTTTCATCTTCACTTTTGCAGTATATCTCATCCATGCTTTCATTCCTTTCAGGAGCTTTCCTCATGCATAATGTAGGCAGTTCATTAATTCTGCTTTTCTAGTTTATGAGAATGTGTCTTGTTTACATAGCTTTTTGGAAGATATACATGGTTTATGAAGAGCAGGTGCTTTAGGAGGAGACTAAGACTTTATAGCAAGTAGACACCTTCCATTCCATCCACCTTAGCCATCCCTTGTTTTCACCATCAGCTTCAATAGTTTTCATAGAAATTCTTCCAAGCACATTGAGAGAATCCAACCATCTCCTATCTTTGTTGTTGACTTCTAAGTGATCCTAGACCTTCTCCCACTCCATTCCACCCATCAAACACCTTTCCTAGGCCTTCCATCACCTCCAAGACCTCACATTTTTCTCTCGGCTGTATCCTGTAGGTTTATAGGGAATCCTGTAGGTTTCCAGTACATCCTGTAGGTTTTCCTGAAATGGTCTATTTTGAGGCCGAGTTGAGGGAAAACCTCTTGGAAGTCACCAAAAGCCTCCCAAAGGTCTCCCAAACCATCTAACCATCTCCTAACCCTTCCATCCATCCTCAATAATCCTGAATTCACCTGCCACATCACCAGAAGAAATTAGTTTGCATACTTGATTTTGCATGAAAAGACAAAAAGGAAAAAAAAGATTTAGTTCAATCTCTTTATTTGCACATTAGTGATGTTTGATGCTTCTTACTTCTATAACTTAGATAGTAGCATTTGGTTCATGTTGATTTAGAATTTTTGCAAAGCATAGTTTCTTAGCAGTTAATTAGGAAATGGTGTGATTTAGCATTAAATTTCGATCTTCTCCATTATTGTAGTAGAGTAGTTCTCTCTTAGAGTAGATTTACCTTTCTTCCATAAAGAAATCAAGCTTCTTATGACTCCAAAGAAGTCTGGTTTGAAAACCCCAGTGGTCTCTCGCCAGCTGAATAGTGACAACAGGCAGAAGCATCACTTTTACTTGTGTATACAGCAGTGTCACCTCCAAGTTTGTACGAACCCTGGGTTGATAAAGTAAAGCTGGTAGCCTAGGAGTTGTAACATTCTTGCTGCAATACTGGTGCTCATGAATTACTAGCGACATTGCAATGGCATTGCAAAACCCACTAAGGTTCCAGTCTCCTTCGCCCTCAAGAAGAAAAAAAAGCGGAATGTGGGCACTCTTTTATATACATTTATTTGAATCAGATGAAACCCTTGGCCCACTGTGTAGGCTGTGCTCCAAAAGATTCATATGGAAGTACTTAGTCAGAGAAATAGAGTTGTGTTGAGCTAAAGGAAATTCAACAATCAATGAATGAAAACCTCCAGAATCCCCATAATCATCAACAGATTCATAGTTCGCAGAAGATTCAGAGTTCGCAGAAGAGGAACCAGAATTGCCAAAACCTGACCTCCTATCTCGGAAGATTTGTTTGTAGTACATCTGGTGGATAAGCCATATTGGTGGATGTTATCAGTAGTCCTCTCTCTCAAAAGGTGTTGTCTATCAAGAAATAAAGAAATCAATAAATAGTTCACGGATCACAAATTGAAATACTCAATATATATGCATCACCACATGCAAATTTGAAAAATATTTTGAATGTCATTGCAAAGTCAATATGCCACTTAGATCTAAATGATATCATAATTATATTGGGAGACTTCAATATTGATATGGTACATTCCAATCATAAAACAAAAGAGCTAGAAAGCTACATGAACAATTGCAATCTTCATTTTCTTATCAACAAAAATAATATCATGCATAAATCATTCATTGACCATGTCTGGGAAAATCAAACTAATATACAATACAAAATTTTCATATTAGATACATATTGGTCTGATGATGACACAATATCTCTTGTCCTTCAGCTATGATATACACATGAAACACTTTAAAAAATTTCAAATTTTGATACTTTTGAAATATGTCATTATTTTTGCCATTTTTATTTTACTAAAACATATTAGCATATTCCTCTGTAATAAACCAAATAATAAGACCATATATATTATGCATCCTACTGTACATTTACATATATGAATTCATATATTCTTGAATACAGGTTGTATCAATGAAACCATTTTCAATTAAAAAAAATGAGCATCCTATTGTAAATTTACATATATGACTTCATATATTCTTGAATGCAGATTGTACCAATAAAACCCTTTTCAATTAAACAAAACAGACGAGAAAAAAGAACAATAACATGGAACATGAAACAAGAAAGTATATACTTCTTGCTTTTTCTTTTATATGGTTTTTATGTTCTTGTTCACTTTTTACTTTTATATGTTCTTTTAAATTGAACTAAATATATGCTACTATTCTATAACATAGGATCGCTGCTAAAAAAGGAAAAGAGAAAATAAGTCAAGAACAACAAAAATTGTTTGGGGACACCAAAGAACATGCTAAACAAGAAGCTACCAAAGAGTATGCCCATAATTATTTCCATCATTTCTTTTATTTCAATTTTACTTGTCACAAATTACTTACATTGATGCAGTTAAAAGATTTTGTATAACTAATTAGAATGCATCATGACAAACAATTTTTAAACATGACATATATTTTCATATTTGGAAAATCAAACTCAAAAGATGTTCTTGTTCTGTAATTGCAACAGGATAGCAATGATTGAAGAGATAGAAAGCATAAGCCAAATAGGCAATGCAAGGCAACCACTTGTTCTAAAAAGTTATGTCTATGAAAACTATACAAATATGCTCATTTGTATTTACAATATTAATGCTTACTATATATGCATTCTGTTTTTACATACATTAAATGTATATAAACTAGAAAATGTTGGAGAAGTGAAAAAAGCGCTAGTAGCCATTCCTCTCAGACAACACAACAACAATATATGTACAAGTTAGGTATCATAAACTTTTTATTCATTTCTTATGCAAAATACATGTGATAATATCCAAATCATATTGAAATATGCAATTACTCTTTTTAGTGCAACTGAAATAGAAACAACAAAAGGTGAATCAACAATTCTACGAAAGGATGCATCAAAAAGGTATGCATATGAAATGTGACATTGTAATCTATTTATACTTCTACAATTTATAGAAAAAATATAGCATTCTAGAAATGTTTATAGAAGTATCTAACTAAGCAATTTTTATAGGAAAAAACAGATACTCCCAGTTAAAGTATTGATTGAAGACTTGAATAGTCGCAAAATTGGGCAGTTATTTGTTGGAGACATAATGGTTGTTTACAACACATATCTCGACAAAGCAAACAAAGAACATCAAATACTACGTGCTGATTTGACATATGATAAAGGAATGATGACTATAACATTAATTGTACTTGCACATCTAGTTGAGCGACATGAACAATTTTTTTTACAAGGCACCAATATATCAATTACAACGTTCAGAATATTGCCTAAAACTATTTATGATCGTGGTGACTGTGACAAAATAATTTCCCTATATGAATCAAGCATCATAGAAAGTGTGCCTGAAGTTTGCAAAGAATATTTTTTCATTCCAGATACAACCATTAAGCATTTTGCAAAAAATAAATAAATGCACCCAATTGGTACAATCGGTGCAACTGTTACACTTTCCAAATGGGTTGGATTGCATTACATACTCCATATCAAAGATGGAGATTCTGAGAATGACAACGCAACAATATGTATTTTCATATTACTTATTCATAATTTTTAATAGATAATATGCATTACTTCATTATATAATTAATGTCATTTGTCTCTTGCAATTGCAATTGTTCGACACATATGAACAATACTTTATTTCAATGGAACAACAATTGTAAAAAGGAGAGTTCCCCTTGATTATTTTCAAGAATATAACAAAAAGGATAGATGGAAAAGAAAAAATATTATGAACAAAAAAGTCAACATTCATAATTGAACTTAACATGGATGCAGTAAAGAATCTCTGAAAACTAACTACATCTACTTATGCTGCAAGTATAACAATAATAATCTTTATACTAACTTTGTATTTCATATGTAATAATGTACATTAACATTTGAATATTTTATAAACAGGTCGAAGGTATCCTGATGGCAACAAATTCATATTCAACTCCATTTGAACCTATTGTGTTGTTTGTAACTCTGTAATTAGTTCATCCATATTAATAACCTATGGAACAATTTATTGTTCACAATGCAATAATAATTTCCCTTTCATATACAAGCATTGTATAAATGCTATATTAGAATATATCACAAATAACATTGTGCATTGCACTATTAGAAAACCTTTACTACATGATTTAATTCCTCGTTTAAAACCCATGTCGTATGAAGCATATTTGGAACATAAAGCTACCACTGTGTACATGTTACGTGATCTCAAAATTCACAGCAAGTCCAGACTGAATGAAGATAGCGAACTATTACATGTCGGCTAACAAATGAAAGGTACATTAACATATGGCTCAACGTATTTTCTTTCGAATATGTCCTCTATTCAATTGATAATGTTATGATTTTTTTTAACTAATTCTTTGTTACACAGATCACAAAAACCAACAACATGGCAACTATTGGAATCCAATACTTTGTTCAATGCCATTGACTGCCTTCACTTACACAACAAATGCAAAAGTCATGTGAATATGTTTCTTTATATTATGGTCTTATTCTAATAGAACTATTTAACTTGCAATTTCCGCACATTTACCAAGAAAATGTACTTATGGCACAGTACTCTTGTACAATATTGTTTTATTATCATAATGTTCCATAATTTCTACTGATTATCATTCTGCTTAATGAAATGGATTAAGGACAATTTTCCTCTTTTCTTGTCTAAAGTCAATTCTTGTTTCCTTGTTTTCTTTAATATTTGAAAGTTGCATTTAATCATGAACTAGGTACTTTGTCATTGGTATTCCTGAATTATTTGCAGATGAATTTGATCTCTAACAGTGCTCTGAAAACTTGCTAGTTTTCCCATCTGTAAATGAAATTGTTTTATCTTTGTCCTACTTTTACCCATAATTTTTACAAAAGTCTCTCTGAAATTCTGAAATTCATTACTCTGGTTTTGAGCATTCGGTGCTCCTTTCTCAATATGCAATAAGTAGATATCCTATACGCTATGAATACTTCTCTTTTATTTCCAAGGATAACATGATATGCCACTCATGGTGCAATACCAATGGCTTTTGATTATACTATGGCTGCAAGCATCAATGCATGGGCAGTTGCTATAGCTATGCATGGATAAAACCTTATTTGCAATGATCAATTGTATAAGCTTTAGCCTTAGTAAGTTCCATGCACATGACTCTGTCTACTTACTTTGTTAAACTTTGTTTTCAAATATTTTTAATCATCAATCATCATGATGCACTAACAAAAGTTGCAATTGACTTTTCTAGAAAATGTCTTGTTTTAAATTCCAATAGTTTATGTTACATAGGCCTCATTATATCAAACTATCTGATGTATTCAGTACTTACTCTACAAGTTGGTTTTCCAATTACTAACTGCTTAAATCCTCATTTTAGGTTGAATGGCCTTGCAGAAAAAGTGTTACAGTGATACATGTGTAGAATGGAAAGTTGGTTTTGCCACATACATTCATAACATGTCTGGCAGATGTCCAACTAAGGTGAGAAGAAACCTTGTAATTTCATCTTCCATGTTATCTTATTTCTTGATTATTTGATTTCGTATGAGGCTTTTTTCCCTTCATAAGCATTGCAACTTGACAAGGTTTTATTTTTGGTTCTATATATGCACTATCTGTACTGTTTTCATTGGCTAGTTAACTTTTCTTCAACTTTTAGTAGAGGAATGACAATAGTTGCTTTCACACTTCCATTGTGTTCTCATTGGCTATACTTTTGAGTTGCCAAACTTGCGAAGCTTATTTCAGGATAATATCTAGTAACTAAGACTTCAAAATATTCTGCTCTTTGGTTGAATCATTTTTTTTTTCATATTAATATTGGCAAAATCAAGATGGCCATCCATATTCAAAGCTTATGCTTTTCTTTGCCTTATATTCTAATAAGGATTTTTATTTCCTAGTAATTCAACTACTGAAGGTTAGGGCAGACTATAAGTTCAACTTGCAATCCAAATCATGCATTATCTTTGCTTCTCTACTGAAATGAAAAGCATCTTTTCTCTTTCAATTAGCTTTGTAAAATGGATTTTTATAGACTCAATGATTATATTTGCTGATTTTAGCTTATGTAGCAGTGCATCATGAAGATCCTCCAGTCATGGTTATTAACATCAAACCTTGAGGAGAAAGCTTTGACACACCTTGTGTTCAGATTCAATCTAACCTCCCTAGTAATTTGTTGACTGGCATTGCCAACACATGAATATTTATCAAATGATGCATGTGCTCGGTAAGTTGTCTAACAAACTTGTTCATGTCTTCTTCAACATGCCAATTTTTGGTACTGATTGAGAGTCGAACATTGATGCAGTCCATGTTCTAAAATTATTTATTTTTTAGATGTTGACCAAGTTGTCAGATTGAATTGTATATGAATGTAGGGCTGTGGGAAACTGTATTGTGGAAATTGTAACAAGGTGCATACTAAAGATACAACAGAGGAGAAAAATTGTCATGATAATTGCAGTGATTATTCCCATGTACACAAGTATCTAGGAGATTTTCATATTCTATATTAAATGAAAATCACTGGCTTATTTAGATATTTTTTGTATCTCGATGGATAACCCTAAATTACATTAAATTGTAGGTATTACAAAGGGCAACCAAAAAATGCTTGCCTTTCTTAGCCATTAACCAATTTTTAGTAGTTCATTTGGAAATGCATCAAAGTTGTTTAAGAATATATATATTGCACGAGTTCTAAACTTCTATATATTAAAATACATTATGAATTGTGAAATTGGAGAAAAGATTATTATGGTGGTTATGTACTTTCTATTATGTTACTTAGTCATAGAGAACAATGCATTTGATGGGGAAAATGACTTTTAGGGTTATTGCTTGGGGTCAAATAACTATGGATTGATTTAAAGTTATCTCTTTCTATATTTTTCTTTCAAACGAAATCTGCATGGTTGTGCGTTCTATATTGATTTTTTTTCTGAAGCATCCCTACAATAATCTTACAGGGGTTGGTTAGTGATTCCAAGTTGCCAACTATCTTGTTATGATATCGTAATTGGTCAACTTGCTAATTTTTCTCAGAAGTACACTTTTAGTGACATCATGACTGAGTTTTGTCTACATGTCATTGTGTATGTTGGTGTTATTCCTTATCCTTCAAGTAGATGAAGTTGTTAAATAATAACCCAAAATTATGTAATTAATTTATTATAATTAGTCTATTGAAGAGTTTTTGAAGTTGGTCTATTGCAATTTATGGCATGATGACTTTTACTTTCACAACTGATATGAAGAGGAATAACTACTTGACATTTTCAAATGCTTGACATTTTCAAATGGTTCTTCAGGTTGCTAGCTTGGATGGAGAGAGGTTCTCAATTGAGAGGAATAACTACTTAGACATTTTCAAGTGGTTATTCAGGTCAGTAACTTGGATGGAGAGGGGTTCTCAGTTAACATTCCCTGAAGTGTGGAGGAGTTCATGATGAAGACTATATTTTTGCCTTCCAACATGTTGTCCTTCTAATAGGTTGTAATTGCACTAAAGGTCTTCTGTTCTATATTGCAGATTTTGTTGAATAATGGGGTTCGGGGTTAAGATTTTGGTTGGTATTCTTATGGTTGCAAACCAATTGTCTATGTTGTACTGGAATTTTTAGTTTCAAATACTTACGAATTAACATGGAGTGTGGCTAGTTGTAAATATGTTGTCTATAAAAAAACTCAGTTTGTTATTTCTTCCAAAATATTGTTGTTAGCAATAGTGATCTATTCTAGAAGGTCAATTTCCATTTTTCTTTTAAAATCTAGTTTACCTATTTCATGTTTAATTAGGATCATCCCTGCATGTAGTGGGTGCTAGCCCAAAGCAATTTCTACCATTGGAGGACTCAAACGCACTGTATTTGTGTGAATTTTCTTTTCATTTCTGAAGGAAATGTCAACAACAACATTGTACCATGGTTATAGGTTGGACAATGTTGCAATGTTTGAACTTCATGGTGAGAATTCTTTAGCACTATAATCTACTTTGGGTATCCACTATTGAAAATAAAGCACATCACTTTTGCTTAAGACTACATCTATTGCAGGATAACTGGATTGGATTTATCCAGGCCTTGTAGCTTTTGTGTATGTAACTTTGGGTTGTGGGATATATAACTATTGTTGATAAAAAATTAGCATTGAATAAAAAACATAGTTCTTTTTTGAGGCATCAGTATTTATCAGCAACAACATATCTGAAACAAGTTCTTCTATTTAATACACAGAATGCTATTGAGGCAAACGATCAACAAAGAGGAATCAAATTCTTTGAACTATGGGAGAGAACATATTCAATCCCCCCGATTGTACGTTTATTTTTTCCAACATTTCGAGTGAAAATGTAAGCATTTTTTCCTACTGTTTTTTTTGATCTTTTTATATCTGCATCAAGGTTACAAGGATTATTGGATTCTTGCAGTTTCTAAAAAAATGGAATTTTGTAGATTGGTTTTGGGTTGCTTGTCCTACAACACTAATTCCATTTTTTTATGTTGAGTATGTCGTTAAGTTCCATTTCAACATATCTCTAGATAATGAATTAGAAAAAAATTAAATTCTAGTTCTAATTATTAGAATTTGTATTGCAGAAAACACTTTGGAAATAAACAATAATTTGTTGTACAATAATTCCATTTTTTATGTTGAATATGTTAGTAAGTTCCATTTCAGCATCCCTCTAGATACTACATTAGACAAATATTAAATTCTAGTTCTAATTATTAGAGTTTCTATTACAGAAAACACTTTGCCAATAAAGAGTATTTTGCTGATTTGAATGACTAAGTAATTTTTATTGGATTTGTGATTGTTAAAAAAAATTGTTTGTTAAAACATCGGTTTTATATGGAAGATAAAATTTTAAACAAAATATTTGGCTTATTTAAATGGCATGTGATGAAGACTAATCTCAAGGTTCATCTTGATTTTTTGAGCATTAAGCCCCTAACTTCCCTACTTCACCTTAGTGCAAAGTGGAAAATTCATGACTTAAAAGTGGCCTATAGTGAAAAGGTGGATACCCCAACTTATTATGCTGCCTCTTGGCCTTAGAGGAAGGAATAAACTTAACTGCATGAATTCAACAATTCAAATATTGAATTTTCTACCATGACAATGCAACCAATTTGTTGTCCTATCTTGTAATAACTCATAATTCACTGATGAATTCAAACAACAACAACCTATCTTTTGAAAAGTTTTTGAAAAATTCCTTCACAAAGATCTGGATTCAATCCTCCAAGAATTTGATTCCATGATAATGCATCCAATTTGTTGTGCTATCTTGCAATAGCTCATAGTTAACTCATGAACTCAAACAACAACAATTGTTGTTTTGAAAAACATTCTTCATAAAGACATGTATCTAATCCTCCAAGAATTTGCTCCCATGATAATGAAACCAATTTGTTGTGCTATTTTTTAATAACTTATACTTTACTGATTATAACCAATTTTTCCTGGGCAAATCCTGCAGAATTTTGGCCAAATAGAAAGTTGTTGGATATGGCAACTAAGCCAAAGGTTTCTGGAGCCTTTTGGACACAACTACTAAGCCGAAGCTTTAAGAATAATACCTTTAACCATGAAATCAGTAAGAAGGCTCGAAGATGAATTTCCATTATTAACCCTCTATTCATCCTATCCTTTTTTGGGAGACCTCAATGCAAAGAAAATGATTCCTGCTTTGATTAGCTGATCTAATTCACATCAGATAATGCACCTGCAGGCTTTTTGTTTGAATGTTTCTCTGTCTTTTGCAATATTTCCATCTCACCAACAAATGAGAATCAAACATTTGAAATTGTTGATGTAGACCAACAGATGCAAGTCATTTCCTCTCAATACACTCTAATAATTGCTCTGTCATACATATATGAAATTATTGATGTCTTTATAAAATCATAGGGTTTGCAATTTATACTTGTTATCATGTTAAATGCTTGATACAACTGCCATAACAATTGACATAGGCGTGCCATAAGACTTCACACTACAATTTCTATGTACAAACTCAACTCATTCCCTATATTTCTTTTTTCAATCACCAGGATAGGTTTTATGCCTGAAAGATATGTTATTTCAAGCTCATTCATTATACTAAGAATTTCACTTGAAGTGCTTGCTTGCCAAAAGCAAGCTTCCCTCCCATGATTAGTTGTGCCTTAGGTAGCTCTTCCTTGCTTTCTTTACCTATGGCCTTGAGCCTAGCAAGCCCCAAAAAGGCTCGTTCCACGAGGTTCTAAAAGCTACACCAAGGATTAACAAACTAAATTTTATGAGACCTTTTGCTGATTGTCAATAGTTCATCATGCCTTCTACCAGCTATGCCATTTTGAACATAAAGACATCCATTACCCATTGTATTTCATTTTTTCAACTAATTGCTTCTTGCTTACAGCTAAATCTTCCCAAAAACTCAGTTCCATTCACACTTAAAACCATCTTGCAAACACCTTGAACTTTTCTATAAATTGGCAAAAGAAATACCTAGCTTCTCATTCTCATAGAAGACAAAACTTCTGTCTGCACCTATATATCGACATACATCCTTCTGCTTCATATAACATAGCCTCAAACTGAATATCATTTTTGATCAATGTGGTAACAAGATATATTCCTTATATGTTTGTTGTGGACGTACTTTAAATTTGAGCATTAGCTACATAATTATTGATTGGCATGGACTCCATTAGCATAACCGAACTTACTCAACTGGTGGGGTTGATTCTTGTAGTGCTTGTTCTCATGACTCTTCTCATTATGGACATCCTAAAAGTATAAGCACAAAGGAAAATGAAACCAATAAACAACCACTAAGAATAACATCTCAAGAAGATTAATTAGAATGAAAGAAGAGACACAAAGGAATATAATCTAGTCTATCTCTTCGCCCATGCCAGGTAATAGAAATCCTCAGAAAATTTCTACATAGTCATCATCTTTTACCTTAACGGAAGTAAATTTATGATGCATTGCACATGGGGGCCAGAATTGCTAGAAAATCATGTAGAATTAGCTAAAGAATCTGTCGGTTGGAGATGTTATTAGTGTTGGATTTGGTGTAGTTTATGCTGGTGCAAAATTTGTCATTACTGTATTGAATATTACCTTGAAGGTTATTGAGAAATATAGTGGATATCCGACTATTAATCATCTGATGTTGTCCACTACAACTTCTGATTGATATTATTTCACAATCAACTTAACAATTGCAATGTTGAACTATTGGATTTGGTGTAGTTTATGTTGGCCCAAAATTTATCATTACTGTAATGAATATTGCCTTGAAGGTTATCATCCCATGCTCTCGACTACAATTTCTGATTGATCTTCTGTCATGATCAACTTAAAAATTGGAATGTTGAAAAAATCTTGAAAGTCGTTGTTGCATCTTACTTTCAAAAATTGCCCATGGATGAGATTGTTTACTACAACAGAACTGAGAATTTGGTGCCTATTGGACTTTACCTCTAAACTGACAAGCGATGTCCTTTATTGGAACTCACACGTCACCAAAACTCAACTTTTTCCAAGGAGTTAATTGGGTAGATGGAAGTTAGTGAACGTAGCTGTAATTTTGAAAAAAACAATCTAGTCATTTATGATTGGCAACCAATGAATCTTTCAATCTAACGCTAGGATTTTATTTGTGATTTGCTTCTGATGTCATATAGATCATTCCTACAGTGATCGTCAACATTCCATAATTTTGTCAGTTTGCATCCCAAGTCCTATCTATGCCTATGCCCCAGCATCTTCATCTGCCAACTTCTAAAATAGAACAACCTTGCATTTGACAACTCTACCAGTTGGTGCATGTCTCTAAGTCTTCTCATCTTTTTGAAAAAGCTTCCGCAATTGTACTCTATGTTGCTTTGAAGAAAATAAGATCTAAAATTGGATCAAGAAGTGTACATGTAATTTTGAAAGAATAGTCATTTATGATTGTGGGCCAATGGAGATCGGTTTTCTCAATTAGTATCCCGCACCCTATTTATGTCTATGCCATCACATCTCCATTTGCCAACTTCTAAGACAAAACCACCCCCGATCTAACATCTCTACCAGTTGGTGGATGTCTCTGGGTCTTTTCATCTTTTCGAGAAAGCTTCTGCAATTGTTCTCTTCGACTTACCACTATGCATTACTTTTATTCGGCATTATGGTGTGTGTTCTGGTCCGTCTCTAGAATTAAATTTTGTTTCCATTTTATATTTTCATCTATAATGATGTTGAAATTGAATTTTGTACGATTCAGGTCTTTATAAGTGGATCACTTGGAATTCCTCGGTCTAATGGGGTATTACTGCAATCCCTAATGTATACAAAGAGCCTTGCAACTCTAAAGAGACAGGTCGGTAATGTACTTATTAAGCATTGATAATAAGAAGTTCCCTCCCTTCGATTTACATTGTATAATAAGAACTTTAGACACTCCTCACTGATCTACAAATACAAACTGATCTTCACCCAGTTTATTGCGTACTTGCAGTCCCTTCAAAATCATATGCGATTGTTGCTTACTTATTAGAAGGGTCACGAAGACATATGTTTGAACAGTAAATAGAACCTGATCTAGATACTTTGCATGCAGATAATGCAGAAAGAAATGGTAGAGACTGCTAAGAAATACATGCAGAAACAAGCTAGTCTGTTACAGATTTATGACAATATTCAACAGGTGTTTATAAACATATCCCCTTCACCTAGTTCGTTGAAGAAAAATCACTCTGTACATTGTATCAGAGAAGGTTTATCAATACAATATCCCTTTTGCAGAAAAATGCACACAAGTGAGGTATTTCGTGCTCTTGCTTACAATTTGAAATTGTTTGAAATTTAAAAATAGGAATATAAACAGCTGCTTCAAAAAACTAAAATACCAGTATTCTCTTTTATGTTTTGAAAAAATTGAATTTCAATATATTGGATTGGTATCTGGCTATAATTCTACTCATAGTTGAAACAACACATTGTGTTGTGTTTACGAGTCTCTGCAAAACATTGTGTTGTGTTTACTAGTCTCTACAAGTGTTTTAGGGTTTTGTTATGAGGCTAATATTCTTTTCATATCTACTTTATTCCTTTATCAATATGTGAAGATGAGAAAGAGAACTGTGCTTTGTAATTATAGTCTTTGAAAATTTACTCAAATAAGATCAGCTGCTTCAAAAAACTGAAATACCAGTATTCTCTTTTATGTTTTGCAAAAATTTCATTTCAATATATTGGATTGCTGCTTAAAAAAACAGAAATACCCATATTTTCTTCTATGATTAGCAAAAGTTTCATTTCAATATATTGGATTGATATCTGGCTATAATTCCCGCTGATAATTGAAACAACACATTGTGCATTGTTTACTAGTCTCTGTAAATGTCGTTGTTTCAAAAATTACTGCAACATTGGATGCTAACTTGCTTTTATTCACATTAGGCTACCATTGGTATCAATTTCTTGTCAAAGACAATGTACCTTGAAGATCGAACTGTTCATTTGCAACTATGGTCAGTATCTTCCTCCTTCCATATGCATAGCTCTAGTATGTTCATCTCACTCAACAATGATGGTAGATATACTAATTTCTTTCAAGTTGATTGTGTTTGTTTGTGTGTAGATACTTATTATGATATAAATTTGAAATCTAGGTATCATTTTCTTTGTTGTATCTTATCAAATTGTTTTTTAAAGTATGAATTTCAACATATATGTTTAGAAAATTGTAATGCATACCACATTACAGAGTCTATTTGCGTGGTTGTAATGCATAAGATATTACACCATCTCTTTACATGGTTGTAATGCATAGCATATTACACAACCTTTACATGGTTGTAATACATAGGATATTACACAGTCTTTTGCATTCATTCATGTCTGCTTTCCTCTGCTTTCAAGTACAACAAACTTAAGATTGAACATATTACACAGTCTTTTGCATTCATTCATGTGTGCTTTCCCTTGCTTTCAAGTACCACAACCCCCCTACTTTCAAGTACCACTGTCTTAAGAGGCAATGCCTTAGGAGATCCACTCCATATGTTGTTGCAAATTGATGCTCTGGGTTCCCTAGAGCTTGTTTTCATTTATTTCCCACCCCATATGTTGTTCAAATTGATGTTTTGGGGTTCCCCAGAGCTTGTTTTTGTTTATTTCCCTCTGCATCTCTTCAGTAACATTGGCTTCTTTAGTTCAATTCTTTGATCGCCAGTGGGCTGCAATCTGATTAAAAAATCGTGACTGCTGCTGAATGCTTTAAGCTTTGAATTCTTGCAATACTAAGCCTCAATTGAAAAATTCCATGAAAAGTCTCTGCACTCTATGCAATTTGGACTGATGTTTATTGAAACCATTGCAAAAGTTGGATTTTTTAACATTAAGATGCAATTTTTATCTCTTTTATTACAAGCTTAAATGCTACAAAATGGTTTTCTGAAAATTTTCAATTTCAGATCTACTCAAATTTCAATACATGCATCTTCATTGTATATTTATGTCACTAAGAATCTACCACTGACATATGTAGTGTGATTTTATAACATCTACATTACCTGGAATGGAAGCTCTCTCATCAACCCATAAGGAAGACATGGTTGACATGAATTTAAAATCCACATTGACTGTAACTGAAATAGAGAACAACTAAGTACAGTACTTAGTTGGATAAGAAACCATATTCAGATCTCATGGAGCATCATTGGTGTACGGATATGTAATCTTCTTGTAAGAACAATACTTAGTTAGATGTGGAACCATTTACAGATCTCATGCAACATCATTGGAGTAGGAATACATATCATTTGGTTATTCTAACCAAGAACTTAGCACCAGTAGTTAATGCACTTATTTGATATTCAATATAAATGTTTGTTGTTAGAGTTTTGCTACTCTAAATCTATTTTCACTAATCTAAATCTAATTTTGTGGTTGATAATTTACTTGGTGGAACATTATGAAACATTGTTTGTTGATATTTCAGAAGTTTGTCATTTGGTTATTCTAACCAAAGAACTTAGCACATTTTTAACCAAAGGACTTAGCACCGGTAGTTAATGCACGTATTTGATATTCAATCTAAATGTTTGCTTATAACCAAAGAACTTAGCAGTGGTAGTTAAGGCACTTATTTGATATTTAATCTAAATGTTTGCTTATTTGGTGGAACATTGTGAAACATTGTTTGTTGATATTTTAGCAGTTTGTCATTTGGTTATTCTAACCAAAGAAATTAACACATTTTTAACCAAAGAAATTATCATCTCTATGGGGGGGGGACTACCGCTATGACAGTTGTTCCCTTGTTTGTATAAGAAACCATATAATAGTGTTTCAATTTTTAACACCCAATACTTCAAAACTCTAAAGACCCAATAAATTGATAACAAACAAACTTAATGGCAAACGACATAAAATGAGTCTAACAAATAAGAGACTTTTTGGGTTCTATTTGTATCGGCCATCATACAATGACGTTTGAAAGTCTAACACCCATTATCTTCACTCCCTAACATGTCGATAAACTTCAATCCAATACCCTATGACATATGATGGGAAAATTCTCCAACTGTTAACTTCCATTATTGAATTCTATTTATATCAAGGAAAAAACCCTCAAGCCAATGTTCTCATCACATGGTATCGTGATGCCTAATATTTAATATCCAATCTCCCAATAGTAAAAAACCAATAACTATAGTTGGATGACAAGAAGTTCTTTTTTAGTTTACAATTGTTTCATGATTTAGCAGTATAGGGGGTTTTAGATGTTACTTTTTTCATACATTTCCCCAAAGCCTAACACCCAACATCTTGATAAGGCGGTAAATGGGAATATGGGATTTTGCATGATTTTTTTTGAATTTTGGAAACTATCATGTCTTCATTAAATGATATGGAAATTTGAATTTAAATGTGCATATCATGAATTTAATTCACCCTATAATACTCATATTTTTTCACAAAAGTATCATTTAAATAAATTTGGTCATATTTCTAACTTCATTCCTCTCCTTGCATTTAATTTGGAGTCTACCTTTTACCTCACCCTATTGCAAAGGATAACACAGAGAACTCACCAAGTGAATCCTTAGTTAGTATACATTTTAGTTAAATAATTTATTTCTTGTAATGATTCCATTCTAAATATGTTTTTTCTTACTATAGTTTTAATCTAATGCACATTATAAACAATTATATGATGACAAGGGGAAAGGGTAAACAAGTTCATCCCAAAGAGGAGGAAGATGATAGAAACACTAACTTGACCTTCTTCTTTGATACTTCCCATAACATCAAAGTTAAGAATTTGGTAAAATGGAGTGAGATATAAAAATATTTAGAAAATGGAAATTTAGAGGATGAGGATGATGAATATTTTGACAATTTCATGGACCTCAAGTGGTTAAGCCTACACATAATCACTTCTTTAGCATACATTCTTGACATAGTACGGTGGATTGTTTCCCATTCTAATATCCAAAATTGTACTAAATTGTATTATTTCCAATCATTCTTAGCATATTGTAAGTAATATCGGACCTAAATATATCTTTAATATGTATAAATGAGATCCCTCATAAGAAAATATAGACAATAAATTACTTGATAAGTTTGAGGCAAAGGAAGTAGTTGAAGTAGAAACTCCAATGACCCAATTAATAAGAGACTAGTGTTATAACCTTGATTCTTTCAAGACCAAACAAGATAAACTATATATTGTTCAACAATTGAAGCTATCTCATATGTTTTCATCCACCATGTTATGTCAATTATATGGGGCAGCCAATACCTATAATTTTAGATTAGAATGGGTTATCCTTATCGACGAAGTCATCAAAAGAGGAACCTAAGTCAATTCGGCTAATATTATGTCATTCAATCATCAATGAGATGTTAAAAGGTCTCAAGAGGTTCCACCAACACATTCTCCTAGTTTCTCTATGTTAGTGTACTAAGTAGATGCAATATCAGTGTTACATGACTCTTTTCCCCTCGATGCATTGGAATTGGTATGAGGTATCTAGCTGAAATTCCCATAGATATATATTATTAAAAGTTGTGGATAAAAAACTGCAACAATTTCTTAGCCTCAAGGGTTACCTTAGTTGGTTGAGTTTCTGTTGTTAAAAATACCTTGCTAGTGGGAAGACATTGGGTAAATTATCCCCGATGCTCTTGGGGTTACGCTCTACTAATGAGTCATTGGGCACTAATCCCTTCAGGTAGACCTAGCCAGATAATTACCATGGACATAGTAGCCACTGATCTCATGTGTCCGTGAACCACATTGTAAAAACATTTGAAAAAATGTCTTTTACGATATATGTGATAACTTCATTATTTATTTACATTTCATATTGGAAAATCAATTACTCCCATATTCACTCAAAATTCCATTAATGGTATTAGAGAAATTGGATATGGTATATTGAAGAATATTTTTCCTATATCTAAATATATGGTTGTGAAGTAGCTCCCCATACTGTCCCAAAATATGTTCCAAAAAGGTTAATTGTCAAAGAAATTACTTATCAAACTACAATCACTATAATTACATCCATTTTAGCAAAAAATCAAAAAAGGATTTGGCCTACCTTTCCATTCTAGTGTGAATTTATTTATTATCAAAAACTAAACATGCTTTAAAGGAATCACAACAACTTGAAGATATTTTGTTAGCTCAAGGAATGTTGAAGAGGCATGATTCCAGAGCCATCGTCAAGAAACATTGTTTTGCAGTGAATTTTAGAGACTATATTCATGAAAACTATTCTTTTGGTATAATTTTCCAAGGGGATCAATACTATGAATAAATATTTGAAAGGTTTTGGAAATTTCTAGATTTCTCAAAAACATCTACATTTTTGAACTTTCAACTGAATAGTAAATTTTCATTTCTAAAAGATAAAGCTAGGATACATGGAGATACTCTAGATTCTGCTAATGATAAAGTAGAAGCAAGGTTAAAAATAGGCATTAACTCTACATCTCCAAGAAAACAAGTAAATCAACAAGCAATAAATGAAAATTTGGACAAATACACAGTGGAAAAGTAAGATATTGAAGAAGAAGAACAAATAGAAATGGAATAGGAACTTCAAGAGAGGCAGGATAAAGAACAATATGAGAAGAAAGAATAAGAAAAATAAGAAATAGATAATGTAGAGAAAGATGAAGAGTAGATACAAGGTGAACAAGGAAAAAATAAAAATATAGAAACATAAACAAAGATGAGAAGAACAAGGAAAATAAAGAAATATCTGATGACATACAGAAGGATGTGGACCAACAAAATCCTTCTAAGACAACTGAAATAAACATTTCAAGAGATCCAACTCAAGGCATAAGACCTATAGGATAAACATCTTTGATTACATCTTCCACAAGTGACACCATTTCAATTAGTTTTATTCCTAGTAAGCCATCATTTACTTTTATGGATTAGACAATCTAACTCCTATAGAAGATACTAAAATTCCACTAAGAAATTATCCTTTCAACACTCAAAAGAAAACCATTGCTGAAGCAAGATGAAAATGGAGCAACTTGAATACTTATCTGAGTAGTCATTCATGTTACGTAGTGCTTCTCATTTACATGATGAGGAGTTTTCTGGGGAATTAATAGATGCTTTAATTTCCTATGTAGATGAAAATATATATTTAATAAATAAAATGACCACTCAATCAAAACAAGAGAAGGAACGAGTTCCTGTATTGCAAGTCAGTTCAAAAATAAAGAAATGGAGTTAAATAAAAAGTATAGGAAATGTTTTAATCAACTCAACGAAAAATATAATGCAAATGTTAAATTGGTTAAGGATCTCCATGAAAAGGATATATATTCTATTAAAGAAAATAATTCTAATAGCTTATTGACATTCAACAAAAATGAGATGCATAGATCACAAAGCGTTTTGGTAGATATGAAGAACAAATTAAAGCTCTTGAAGAACAAATTGAAGACATGAAGATGAAGTAAGATAATTATGATTTCCTCAAAGCAGAGGATCTATCAATTAATATTATATTCTTTGATTTGCAAGAAGAGTTCTATAAGAAATTGAATAAGATTGACGTACAACACAATAAGATAACTAAGCTTTCTGATCAAATTAAGTCTTACCTCATAAATAAAAAAGAAGCTCAAATCTCTTTTGAAAATATCAAAGTGTGCGAAGTAAAGAATAAAGTTGTTATTAAAGACCTCCCAAGGTTAACTAATAAAGACCATTTTAACTACCAAGTCATTTTGGATAACTGGTTGGGAAACTCAGAGTACTCCCAAAAAATGATTAACAAAGAAAAATAAATATTTTATCGGAATATGGAATTGTTGTCACTGCTACAACACCTTCCAAATTTTGGCCTATATTCAAACTTTGGAGCCTCCCTTTGATCATGTGAGCTATCATTTCTAGTTATTAGAGTCATCCCATGCTTTCTTCTTAAGTTGTTGTCCTTGTTTGAAAGAATTCCAAGTGTCGTATTTTGTTAAGGGAAGTGTCATTCTTTCTGAAAGACAGTCATGGAACACCTTTAAGAGGCAACTCTAGTGCTTTATTTTGTGTTAATGGATTATATCTATCATAGGGACATGCATTGGACTCATTCTCAAGGTATTGCACACTTTCTTATTGTAGTTGACACTTGTGTCAAAAGGTGTATCTTAAGTGTCACACTTGGAGGTGACTGTCATTTTGTTATCATTTCAATGGGTTCATGTTGGTTTTGGATGTTGAGTGTTTCATTTTCATGTGGTTTGTCATTTATAAGTGTGTGATCATGTTCATGTCTTGTTACATGCTTTGGTCTCATCCCACACTTAGTCAATATTCGAGTTTTCTTATCTTCACAACTCTCCCGACCAAGCACCTATCTCTTTTCCACCTGGAAATATGCACTACATAGCCACAAGCCACAACCAAGCATCCTTTGCCTCCTCGAACTCCACACTATGTAGTCACAGAGAACTTGCCTCCATCAAATGTGCATTACACAGTCACTGTCGGTTGCTCTTTCCCATTGCACAGTCCTTTCCCAATATTACCTCCATTGCACATTGTGCACTTTCAATTACCAGTTAGGATATGTTTCACACATGTTTCACTCCCTGCAGTGTGAAACTATGTGGTACATTGACCCTTCCTCTCAAAACGGTGCACTATGTAGTCACATTGAGAAACCATGTCATCCCTGCCTCCCTAACTTCCTCAATTGTGCATCCATGCCTCCATGTCTCTTATACATCGTGCACTATGCAATTACATAGCCTATACCCTCACTCCCTTCCTCCTGCTCTTGCGGACTACATAATCCCTAGGCCTCCTCCTGAATCCTGCACATTGTCCTAGCTCAGTCAGTATGTTGCATGAGAAACGAGATAGACTAGGATATCTTGGGACCGATGCCTTCTTGTTATGAGTGAATTCCATTTGCAGGTGTTATTATCTTGACATGATAGGATGATTCTCAAGGAGGATGTCAAAGAGAAGCTACAAGAAGACACTGATGAAGTTGAAGATACAAAGAGATCATCAAGCAAAGAGATAAAGGGACACTAGATCACAATATAAGAATGAATATCAAGATCATATGGAAGACTCTATATCCTAACCATCCTATTGGAGAATTAAGTTGAATAATAAGAAAGATCAATCCTGGAGATGTGAATATAGCATCAAGGAGAAAATCTTGGCATTGATATACTACAATGAAGTGCCATGTCACCATTGCCAAGTCATGGATTCTCAAAGTGTCACCATGAAATTCATATGTGTCATTGTATTTTTCCACATGTAATATTGTATTTTTGAAAAATATGAAATTGTAAAATGTGTGGAAGCCCAAGGGTCACACATAGAATGTGAAGTCATGTAGAAGCTCAAAGGTCTCTTAGGAAATAGAAAAGTCATATGGGAACTCAAAGGCCATGAGGGAAGGTCAAGAGTCATAAGGGAGGTGGAGAGTCATCTAATTGGTTATATATACAACCTCATAGATCAAGAAAAATACTTTCACCTTGGCTTCTCAAGCTAGGTATAGGAGAGAAGATTACTCTTTTGAGAAGCAGGTAGTTTCTTAAAATTCCATTATTGGAACTAGTGTTGTATCATTGTAATGGTGTATCTTGGGAATTTCACTTGATAATTAGAAGTGGTTGGAGGTGACACACTTTCATGCATCTATCGTGTATGATTGTAAGACTATTCTTTCATTGTTTTCAATGTATGTTTATGTTTCTACATACTAATGAAAATGAAATATTCCGTTGGCTTTAGTATGCATCTTTGAACTGTGTGTTTCTTATTTTCATGATCGTTATTTCTTTATGAATTATTTCTTAATATAACCAATGATCCTTTTAGATACATGTGAGTGTATTTACTAGGATAGCATTATTAGTCTTCTTTTAAAGACTCACTTTGTTTTTCCCTTTCGTGAAAGAACCATTATCTACTTTGCAATTGAATACATCACAAGTCTAGCTTACTTATTTATATCAAAAGTATATGTTAGGTCCCTATACTACTAGTGTAGCCCCTTATTTTTTTTATTGCAACCCCCTTATTGTATTGTTGTGCCCATCTAGTCCCCATATTGTTATAATTGTGCCCCATAGAAGCTACACTATTGTTATTGATGTGCCCTTACAATATTATTGTTATATAGGCTCTGATTATATTGTAACTCCTTAGACTCCTATGTATAGAAAGGAGGTCTTGTCATTTGTATCATCAAAGAATTGTTCATTGGTGTAATGTAAAGGAGGTTCCCCCCTCGAAGAGGCTAATTTTGAAGTCGTTGATCATAACATTTGGAATCAGAGCTTTGTATTATAGGGTTTTTCTGCTTCAAACATGTCATCATGGAATTTTTGCTATAACTTTGTTTATACAAAGCTTCAAAAGTTGAAATTAAAACCCATGTGAGTATAAATCTTAATGAACGTTTTATCCTAATTTCAGATATTTTATCGCTATATTTTTGGAGATATGAACTGAGGAAGTTAGGGTTTTTGTAGGCTCCAGAATTCCATCTCAAACAGGTGATCTAGGGAAAATTGTCATAACTTTATCTCTAAGAATCAGATTCAAATTTCATAAAAAGTGACAGAAAGAGGATAGACTATCGTGTGTTGGGTATCATTTTCAGAGCCTAAGGTAAAAACCGTGATATATGGAACGTTGTACAGTTTTGATCTACTGAACCAGTCTATAATTTGGTAATCACGGGAGATTGGGAATAACGCTTTCTTGGAGAATCCAATTGTTGGGAATAATACTGAGAAGGGGGGGGGGGGGTGAATCAATATTTACAAATCAATAACTTTTTCATTTCCATAGTCAGATTTATATACGCTACTTCATTGAAGGGAATTCACGTGTGCACGCAACTGTGCTTAAGGAAACTAGCGCATATCCAGTGAACTTATGATTCAATTAATTCGTTATATGTTGATCTTTAATCAGTGCATCAATAATTTATTAAACATTAAACAGTAACCGTGTGTAGTAATAATAGAATAACCATCACACATAAGAAAAACACATGAACACTAAGATTTAAGGTGGAAACTCAATAAGGAGAATACTAGTGCAGACTCATACCAGTACGCAGGCACCCACCTGCAGAAGGATACAACCTTCTCTCATTCTCTAGCTTCTACTGGAAGAGAGCTACAACCCCCTATCTCTTGTACTAGTCGATATGTTTACCAATACATAGCGCCGACCTACAGAAGGCTACAACCTTCACTCGTTCTCCAGCTGCTACTGGAAGGGAGCTCCAAACCCCTGATAAAATCACCAGCCACTATTGGTAGGAAGCTTCGACTTCCTCACTAAAAGCTCCAACCCTTAGTCTTCTCTAGGGACCATGTTTCATGAATTTCCAGACTGGATACACCTGGTACACAACACTATAATATGAAGGCCACGTTTCATCAAATTTTCACACTGGATCCATTAGTAACATTGAAGCTGAAAATAAATCACCACTACAATACAACGATCAAGTACATCTACATCAACCAATCACTGAAACCCAATCATCAATATTTGAATAAACCATAATTGAATCAATCAATCACTGAAACCTCTAATATGCTGAATCAAAAAATCACTGAACCTCTGACACAACTGAATCAACCCATTCATACTTAATCAAATTCAACCAATCAACTGGAAGAGACAGATCATTGTAACCAATACATAGATCTGAACCTAGAACACCGCATCAAAAGCCATAACCAACTGTAACCTCAAAAATCATGTGTTAGACTGTATACGCTTCTTCAATGAAGCATATCAACAAGGATCACTCTTCTTACTCAATCAATCAATCAATCAATCAATCAATCAATCAATTAGACACAAACTCTTTATGCATTCAGTTTTACTTGTAGATCTAAGAAGACTTTATTGAAAGACAAAAGTAAAACAACAGAACTGATATGATAGATCAATCATCCCTGAGCATCAAGCTTTTATTTTGCATACGCTACTTGGAAGAGCCGAACCAACGTGTATATGCACCTTCACCAAAGCGAACCATCGTATAGATCTACAAATACTTACTTATAACTTCACTGTAATTCCAGACTTCAGACATACCTAGACCATCACATATAAAGGATAAACGTGCGTTAGCAATCAAATCTAGCCTTCCCATTATCAAATCACATAATGATAAGTCATTATGATCTTGATCCATCATTAGATCTCATCCATCATCAAACACTCAGGTGCATACTTAGTTCAGATCAAGCAAAGAATCAAAAACCCATAACATGCATATTTTCTTTTGATCTAACACTTCATAAGATATTCATTACTTCTGCACTTAGCCCTTTGATCTTCTCCTCCTTATATAGTTTTAGCCTTTCTCAATACCTCGAATCAAAACAACACTTAGAGCCTATGGTATTCTTAGACGGGATCAAATAACCGTTACTCCACTCAATATTGTGGGCTAATACCATGGTATTGACCCTTGGTATTATTTCACCTTAATTTCCTTAATTTTTCATCCCATACACACTTTTTCTTCTATGAAAGTGTGTGCATACGTATACGCTCTTTTTGTACAGTGAACCCACATGTACACACTCTTTTTGTACAGTGAACCTGCGTATACAACTTAACATACCTGAAAATGGCCTTTTTCTTCAACTTCTTGATTCTGATCTATAGTCCTTTGTTCCTTCGTCCTATTATTTTGTACCATTACTTTGTTCCCTCTGAATAGACTTGTTATAATGTGATTTTCCATTGTACATTACTTATGAACTGATTCCTTTGAACTGGACTGCATTTTTTCACAACAATAAACACAACCGTCATGCATTCTGTCACATCTGATATCTCTCATGTAGATTTATCTAGTTACATAGATTCATCTAGTTACCATATACAAGTGAGTTGTTTTTCTACAAGTGGGTTGCCATCAAGTACAACACATGTATCATAATGCTAACATCAATCTTGATTGGACTTATGGGGTTGGAAAGAGAACTCAAAGGGATACCATAGGCGGAAATTTTAGAACTTGAATATCTGAAATTATAGAGTTACAATCATTTAAATATCGAGCTCCTAAAAGAAAGAAAAATAATGACTTGAATTAAGAAAATAGAAACACCTAGTAAGACAAAATTGGATGGATGATTTTAAGAATGCGATCGAAGCTAAAATAAATAGTTTTATCTATGCCATGGAAGCTATTATCAATGGTATAAGAGTAGAACTGAAAGGAAACATGGGAGATTTGAATAAAGACAGGGAAGGTTTGAAAGAAGGTTTTACACTTTTGCTATAAGAAAGGCTTCCTAATGACGAAAAGGTAGTAGAGGAAATTCATGATGAAAACAAAAGAAATTTTAATCATGATTTCATAGCATCTAACATTAGATTTAAGACCCACCATATTCTAAAGATCGGTATGAGGAATTTTGATGGAAAGGATCCTATAACATGGATACTACATATCACTAGTAGAAAATGATGAAATTAGTGACCAGGTGACTAAAAATGTTAGTCACCACAACTTTTCCAAGTAAAATACTACCAAAAATGAACAATCTTAAGTGAAACAACAAAAAATGACTAAAATAAACTACCAATTTAGTCTCGGATTAAAATATATGACTATATAATAAGTAATGCAACTAAAAATGACTAATGTGAATGACTAATTTAGTTTAGGAACAAAAATACGACTACTTAAAAAGTACTACAATAATACAAATTAGTCATTTATGTTAGTTATTTTAATTGTCTCACTTCAACAATCTGAACTTTCAAGTGATAAGGGATTCAAAGATTGTTATAAATTGGTTGAAAGGTTATACTTCCTTGAACATTTCTTTATTGGATCAATAGATGATTAGAGTTATGGAGTTGATTAGAACCTTCAAGGTTATATCATTTTATCACATTCACAAGGAATTAAATTCAAAGGCTTACAACTGATTCAAGTACATTATGAAGAATACATGCAAAAAGAAGAATACATTATGTAGAATAGTAAAAAACCCATCTTCCTCAATATTATATTAATACCTAATTTAACATTGCAAAAAAAAAAAAACAACAACAACAACACCACCTATAAATATATTTATACCTTCTTTACCCTTTAACAATTATGAAAAAATTTAAAACAAATTATAAATGTATCTACAATTTCTTCCCCACATTAATTGTGATGACCATTGTTGACTTCTAAAAGCCCCCAAAAAAATGTCTTCTAAAAAGGCCTTTACCCAACTAACCATCAAAGTGAACTAGTAAAGTTTCTAATCAACTATCAATTCAAGAGTAATACCTTAGTTTTCAAGAGTAATGCCTTAGTTGCGTGGAAAATTTAAAAATTACTCTTTATCTTCTTCAAGCACCAAACCAAAGATCCCTTTACCTCAAATACCCATAAAAGTGAACTGGTAAAGTTGTTAATCATCTACCAGTTAAGCGCACTTCCTTCATATTCATATGAAGGGGAACTCTTCTGTCAAAATATTTCCCCAACTACTTGTTTGCGTCTTCGGGGAATTGGACATTAGTAGGTGGACTTCCACATCACCATATAATTTTCTAATGAAACATATCCCCATGGACCAAACCATGAATATATGAATCATTTATCCTCTTGAAATTGTTCTCTCAGGATTGCTACTGTGGATTTTGTGAATAACATTCAAAATCCTAACCCCCACCTCCCAGAACTTAAAAATTTATGCTCCTTCATGGATGAATTTTCTACCAAATTCAAAATTTTCAAATTTGTGTCTAAACTGTAACTTTTAGCCCCTTAAATTTTAATTTATACCTTGCAAGTGCTTGATCACACCACTCTATATTATTGCCACATTTGTGCTTTGATGGGATTTTATCTATAATTTTCATTATGACAAAATTTACATGTTGGTAAATGTGTGAATCCAAATTGTTTCTCCCATTCCAATTTTGCATGCTATGTATGGATGAGAGACATTTGTAAGGTTGAACCTTTTTTTATCTCCGTGTAGACTTATGAATACTTATTTTTCTACACATCCAAATGTTATTACACATATGGTATTTTTCTAATCACACATCCTTCTTTTTATTCTAGTTTGATTGTTACAACCGTGTTTTGTCGATTGCGATTTCTTTCATTTACATGTTGTGATAACTTATGATTTTATAAATATAGATGATATTGATGTAACATTTGAATCAATTGGAGGGTTAGAATAGGTGAAATAGGAACTTTTTGAGTTGGTTATTCATCCATTACAAAGGCCTAATTTGTTGGGGTAGTGCAAGTTCCTCAGTTCTCCAAAAGGTGTTTTGGTGTATGGCCCTTCTGGAACTAGGAAAACATTACTTGAAAAGGAAATAGCAAGAGAATCAGGGGTTGTTTTCATCAATGTAAGGCTAGCCAATCTAATGAGCAAATGGTTTGGGAATTCTTAGAATCTTGGTATGTTAACATCCCTGCCTTAGTTTTGTTTGAAGTCTTACAAGCACTTTCTTGCATTGGAAATATATTTTTCTATTACTTTTCTCTTTCATGATGATAATTTGATACCTGCTGGGTCATTTTTGGCCTGTTCTAATAATTTTTGTTTTAGTAGATATTGTTAGGATAGTATACTATATGCCCTGATTTATGATATATATGGCTTTACTTGAATTCTCATACATGATGGAAAATAGATGTCTTGGGGTGCTACAATTTAAGGATGTGAAAGGATATCACTATAGATTTATTAAAATGTTCGAGCTAAACACAATGGTTGTTGATATGGAACCAATCACCTTAGCAACAAATCCTCTCATTTTGGATTACTTATTGAATCTTGGGGGTATCCCAAAGCGCAAATTTATAAGGTATTTTATGTGACTAGATCACTAGCATTGAAAACCATCTTTATATTGGATGGTTCAACATATTGATGATCCACATCCTATTGACCACAAATTTTGTATTCATTATTGCTTTCATCATAGCACCTCCAATAGATATTGATGGTGTTCATGAGCCTATTTTTGGTTCTCTTATTTATGGAAACAATATTACCTCTGACATAATTATTCCTACCTTTGTAATTATCAGTTTTCACTCCTATCCCATTGGGGAAGTAGCTTTTTTCAATGAATGGATACACAAGTACTGGGACCCTATGAGCCAATCCTTCATGTCGCTTATGTAGTTCCCACACGACCCAAATATTTGATGTTCTATCATAGCCAGATTCTCTATGATGGTTTTCATAAATGCCCAACCTATAAAAATGAGTTTCATTCTATTGCCAAAGCCTGTAAGAAATGGAATGATTATATTCAAGCCTACTGTGGCATGTTGCATTCACATGCTTATTTGAGTGTTGAGAATCATACATTGTGTTTGATCCTCTCCTTAAATTATCACCTCATAGGAATGTTTCAATTATATCTGTGAGGTGTGAGATTGATATCCTTCTACCAAATACCAAAGACATCTTTTATATCCTAGTTAGATTTATATTTTCCCTCATTTTTCTCATTTCCTTTTGTTATATGTATGTGTGGAGATGTGAATACCTTTGTTATATTTTATAGGAGGATCACAACATTGTAGGTGAGTAAGGAGGCCTAACCTTTTGATTTGTTTGCATATTATTTGATCTCTTTTGGCATATTCTAATAACATTTCTCATCATTGATGTCACATAATCATGGCCTCTTGTGCTCTTACGAGGTTAATCATTCTTCATTCTATTACGTTAACTTGAACACTAAACACAATTGGCAATATCCTTCAAATGCATGAACATTAAACAATATTGACAATTTGAAACACTTTGGGTAGAAATCACATTAGAAAGGTTTGGTCAACACGTTTTGAACCATCCAGTGTGGTTCATCATCAGGACAAGATGAAGAATCAGATTGACTATAAGTAAATGGCTAAACGGAAATGACTACATTTGACTAGGGAAAAAATAGACAAAGAATTAATTTAATCTTAATTTAAATTATTGAGTTAAATGTATAAAAATAATGATATTATTTTTTTATATTTAATATTGAACTATTTAAGTTTTCTATTTATTAACTTTTTAGTTATAATTTAAATAATTAAATATATATAGGTAAATGAATTGAAATCCTAGAAAAATAATGAGTTTTGATACTATGAATAAATAAATATCTACAAATACAAAAATTAAGGATTATACCATACTCCATAGATTGAGGCTAGGGATAAGGAAGAGATTAATCTAATAAGAAAATTAATTAAACATAAGTCAAAATTGGAATATAAAAAATTAAAATAAATAAAATTATAATATATAAAATTATAAAATAAAGAATTTAATCTTAATTTAAATAATAGAAATAAATGAATATAAGTAAAAAGTTGATATTATTTTAATTTAATCTTAAACTAATTAAAATTAAAGAAAGAAATTTTTAATTTTTTAGTTATAATTTAAATAATTAACTATATATAAAAAATATAAATATAAATTAAAATCCAAACTTTATATAAATAGATAATTGGATTTTAACCCACTCCATAAATTGAGGCTGGGAAGATAATTAAAATAAAATAAGGGAAACATTATTCTTATAAGAAACTTTACCAAATATAACCTCCTAAGCAAGAGGAGGAATGAAAATTAAGAATTAATTCAGCCTTCGGTAACGTTGTGGCATAGTGGACTCTCGTTAGACATTAGGATAGACACGACACACGATATTTTTGAGGAGATCTCATTACAGTTGTCTATAATCAGTTGTCTATAATTAGACTTTTTGCAAGTTTTTTTGGTGGGATTTTCTGGTCAAAGTCCGGCAGCAATTTATTGGAATCGCAAGTTTGATAGCTAGTTTCTGCACAATCAAAGCGTCTCAGGGGTTTTTCAGGGTGCTAATCCGGCAGCAATTTATTGGAATCCCAAGTTTGATAGCTAATTTCTGCACAATCAAAGCGTCTCAGGGGTTTTTCAGGGTGCTTAATCCAAATATGCAGTTAAAAAACCATTTTAACTGCAACAAATCAAGATTTAACCTCAATTTCTTCGGCCAGATTCCGTCACTGGAATCTCCAAAAAATCGCACCCGTCCAAAAAGTCGCACCGGAATCTCCAAACAACTCCAGATGATATTGCTGAGGAGATCTCATTTTAGGCCTTCGCCATCATGATCGACACAACAGATGATACTGATGAGGAGATCTCATTCCAGGCCTTCAGTACACTGTGACGTAGTGTATTTCAGCGATCAAAGGTCAAGGGTTCGACTCACTTAGACTTCATGATGGAAACCACAGAAGATATTGCTGAGCAGATTTCATTCCAAGCCTTCGATACATTGTGGCGTAGTGTAATTAACGATCAGAGGTTGAGGGTTCAATTCTCGTTAGGCGTCATGAGGGAAACCACATATGATATTGTTGAGGAGATCTCATTCCAGGCTTTTGGTATGTTGTGGCGTAGTGTAATTCAACGATCAGAGGTCGAGGGTTTGACTCTTGTTAGACGTCATGATGGACACCACAGACTATATTGCTGAGGAGATATCATTCCAGGCCTTTGAGGATGAGTATTGCTGAGGAGATATCATTCCAGGCCTTCGAGGATGAGTGCCATCTGCTTGGCAGTCTTCTAAACGATGTTCTTCAATGTGAAGTTGGCCAGCAATTTACGAAGATAGTAGAGAGAGAACGAATTTTGTCGCAGACTGCATGCAACATGATAATTACGGGAATCAAGGATGCAACAGAATTTCTTGAGAAGAAGCTTGCATTATAATTCTCACGCATGACGTTGGAAGAGGAAGCATCTTTAGCCAAGACATTCAACCATTATCTTAACTTGATAGGCATAGCAGAGACTCACCATCGGTAATACTCTTATCAAATTTCCCTTTATAAGCCAACTAGGTGGAATTTATGTTTGCGTGCATTGAAGCAATGGTTAGTTTAGATTTTCTTCAACAGATATAAACAATCTAGTTATTGTGGTTAGTTTAGATTTCCTTCAACAGATATAAACAATCTAGTTATTGTGTAATTTTGCTTAGGTCATGTTTTTCACTACCTGACATCGACTTCCTTTAGATTCGGTGACTGGTCTGAGGGTTGTCAAATCCACCCAAATAGCCTCATCCCTTTTCGACATGTAAAATATGAAACCTTGTTGAATCGCTTAATACTCTGCCAACATCACCATGCTCCCTATGGAACTAAGGCCAAGTTGGTTTATATGTGAGACCTGAAGAGTAGATTGTTTTTATTTACAATTGATCTAGGTAATGTAGTTATTTTTGTCTACGACTATTTTGGTTTGATCAGATGTGGATTTCCTCCTTATCATCCATTTTTTACATGCCTTTTGAGTCAGTGGGCTAGAGCCTTGGTTTGGTCAGATGTGGATTTTTCCCCTTATCATCCATTTTTTACATGCCTTTTGAGTCAGTGGGGTAGAGCCTCACTAACCAGCCAAGGCCCAACTCGTTTGTATTTGAGAGTTGAAACACAAATTGTGGTTTGTAATAGATCTAGATAATATAGTTACTGCGTTTTTTGTTTATTTCGGTTGATTAGGTTGGCTTGTTCAGGTTATTCTGTTAGTTTTTGAATATCCATAGTTGCTAGTTCTTTTCTTCTAGTGCAGCAGGGCTTCCTGCTAAAAGCATGCATATAACTCATGATCCTAGAAACGTAACCAATATACCTGTTTCTCATTTCCCATTCCTGTCTTGACCCTATTTTAATACATTTCTAGTCAATTTACATGCATAATATTGTAGGGATTGGGCTACATCACTAATCAATTTTTTATGCATGTTACACCTTGGGGAAAGGTGAAAAGTTCATGTTTCTTATCATCTGAAGCATGTTCATGTTCCTATTCCCTATGAAGCACTCTATCCCTTTTTCTCATTCAATGCCCATTTTGCATTCCATTTCCTATGTCCTGTTTATGGTAGCATAGCATGTAACTAGCAATGAGAAGTTTGAAATTAGTGCAAATTTGTCCTGCAGTGTCTGACGTTGCAACAAGAGGATCTAAACATTCTATTGGATTTGTAGCAGCATCCTCATCATAACTCTTAGCATGTGAACAAAAGGAAGTAGTGTCCTCATCATAAAAAATAAGCATAGGTGGATCAACAACTACCGTGTCAGCAAAATTCATAATGAAAATTGGAATCACTAATGAAGTAGAGGTGTCATGGGAGTGACTTAAGAATCCATTTTTCAATCAAAAAATTCTTGCAATGATCAATGCATTTGTGGTAGCATTGAGTGGACAATAACCCTTTGCACCATTTGAAAAAAGGAAAGGTTGGCTTTGCAGTTCCAAGGCCTTGCATTTTTCCACAAGAATGTGAGCCCATGATCATGAACCAAACACTATGAAGTGCTTAACTCCTAGTTTCCTACTACTCTAGGCTTTGAAATGAGTGACTTCCTTTAGGGCTTTCTGAAGGACTCTGTTTTGAATGTAGTAGGCATAGTTGACAACTTCAACCCAGAGTTTTGGAGAAAGGGAAAGAGATTGCAACATGAATTTTTCCATTTACTTCATATATATATATATATATATATATATAGATGTTAAACCACACTATTCTTCTTAGTGGTGTACGAAACAATATGCTACAATTCAATGCTTGTAGTAGCAAAGAACTGCTTAAAATTGTTGTTCATATACTTCCCCCAATTATCTGTGCGTGGTTATTTATTGAATTTTTCAGACTATTTATAAAAAAAGGATTTGAATTTCTGAAAGTGATAAAAAGCCTTTCATTTTTTCTGAATAAAGTACACCTAGAGATGGTTCTTGAACAATAATCATAGAAAACCAAAACATATTTAGCCCTTCTCACCAAAGGCTACGGAAATGAACCCATGAGATCACTAGGAACTAGCTATAGAACATGAGATGCTCTCCATGCTTTGCCTTCATCAATTTTCTCTTTCAGATGCATTCCAGGATTGCAGCCTTCACAAACACCATCATAAAAATGCAAACATGCTAATCCTGTCACCATGTTCTTCTTGTTGAATTGATGCAAATATTTGTAATTTAAGATGGAAAACCACTCATGCCAGAATCGATTCACCTCATTTAAATGAGTGATAAGTATAGTAGACAGAGCCTTGGTAGAAAAAATGAAGAAGAGGTACAATCCACACTGATGATTAGTTTTCTAAAAACCAATTCTAGCTTCATTTGTCATCTCAATAATGACCATAAAATGGGGAGTGAACACAACTTGCCTACCAACACCTGAGTGTTTAATCTAATTGATAGATAAGATATTGGTTGATAGTGAAGGCACATAAAGAACATCTTAAAATGTTCCATCATTCACTTCAACAGACCCTTTCTGACACACCTCAACATCAGTGTTATCCCTTATCAAGATAGTTAGTGTAGTGCAAGGCTCCAAAGATGCAAAGTCATCTTGAGATGAAGCCATGTGGTGTGATGCTCTTGAGTAAAGTACCCAAGAAGATGGTTGATATGCCACTGCTACAAGTGCATGTTATGCAACCTTTCCTTTTTGTTTATTTTGTTGAGCCCAGGGACATGAACCAAGCAAAGAATTTAGGGTGTAAAGTGTATGCACAAGTGATGTGTTCAACTTCAAAATGAAAAGCTGAAAAAGGTCCGGAGGTCTTGTCCTTCCTAGGGCAAGGAAAGTACTTGCAATAAAAGAGATCTAAAATGAAAAGAAAAGCTAACTACCAAGAAAAAGACTAAAGTCAAGGAAGGGGAAAGGCTCTATAGCGGTAAGGAAGGATGGAAGGAGAGCGGTAAGGGGAAAGGAAGGGGGAAGAGTAAAGTCTCCTTACGCAAGCTAATACTAAGTCAATTAAGAAGATTCGAACTTTGATGAAGATGGTGGGTAAGTGAAATTCTTTTGTAGATGAATTCTCAATAAACTGTGTTTAGACAAATGCATACTTTGAAGCAGAAGGACTAGAGTGTCCAAGAGTGCATTGAAGAATTCTACAAGATTTCCCATTAGGGCAGGGCAAGAGGAACCAAAAGACCAGAGGATATCGAGGTATGTTGATGGCTTTCAATTAGTCTTAATAACATGCATTGGGTAGAAGAGGCATACCAGTTAGCTTTGGTTGGCCAGCGAATAACTTATACGTTAGATGGGACCCAGTCGAGAGAGCATTTACTGAAAGATACGAGGATATCGAGAGATCGATATAGCCCCATGAGGAATTCCTTTCATAGGATAGCGGGCCTTCAAACGACCAATCAGAACCTATCTCGGCGGAGGGGTAACGGAAAGGAAGCAGAAGCACCGGCACAGGGCGAATTGAGGGGAAGAAATATGAGTAAGTCAAGTAAGTAAGGTAAGATAAGATCGATTCAGTTTGATTCAATACAATATTTTTTTATGGGTCAGGGGTAAGTGGTAATTGTCTATGATGGGTGAAGGGGTTGTTTTAGTGGTATGGCTTGATGAGTTATGGAGGCGCGCTATCAATATGGATGTACTTAATTGATTGCTTGCCGTGCTATCTATCTGGCCGGTTATCAATGAAAATAAGGTATGAAGTTGGATTGAGATTGGGGTAAAAGCTAGTCTTGCCCAGTTCGCTCATCGTGGATGAGGGACACAATTGATATATTCCCACATTCTTGCCACAGATCTATCTGCAACCCGATAATAACTATTCTAGAATGGGTCCGGGGTTCTCTATCTTTTGGTCTTTTGCGGAGGAGAAGGGATAGCAATGGTATGTGGGTGGACAAATTTCTCATCATCCTCACCCGTGCTAACAATTATACAGGATCTATGAATCAGTCTTTGAACATGCTCCGAGGGGAGGTTCAGCTCCTTCTCCCGAATCCACTTCTGCATTTCAAAATGTGTTTTTCACGACGCCTCTATACATTTCCCTGCACCTTTCTCAATCCCGACCTGAGCATCTGCATGTGATCCGACCAAACTAGACTTAGAGGGCTTCGGGAGCTCCAACATATTCTTGGAGAGAGCTGGGAGATAGTTCATCAACATAAAAGAGAGTTCTTTCGGTAGGGCGGGCCTTCTTACGTTCCATTTGTTCCGGAGAGGCGGAACACTAGCCTTTCCTTTTCATTCTGTTGCGCCTCGCTGGGGCATTTCGCAACCATCATAATAGGGTCTACTATGGAGCCATTTCACAAAGGGAATTGGGCGGCTTCTCGTTATTACTATTATGATTATTACGCGACCTATTTCTTCTCCAACTATGGAAGGGGTGCCTAATTTCCCCCATTCGCAGCCTTCTCTCGTAAGATGGCCAACAGCCAGACCTCGCTCGAATACTACAAGTAGAATTGATGGACACGGGCAAGAAGTCTCTAGGTGAAGATTGGTCGTTCTTTCTTGAAAGTCCAAAATCGACGGCTCTTTATGCGGTTCCCTCCCTTCTCGAAAGAGCCCTCCATACCTTGGACACAATATTGGATATACTTCGATGCGGAAGCAAGGCTTCCCTTATTGTTACTTATTGAGTGTGTTTTTCCTGGTTGTTCAGGAGGCAGGTTCTGCCTAACTGTTTAGGATGGTGGGTTTTTCCTGGTTGTTTGGGACAATTCTCTTTCGTATGTTTTCTATAACTTGTGAATCTATCTAACACGACAAGGCTATATGGGCTATAATGTTATGGATGGATAGCACAATGTGGAACGTGAGGCTCTGTTAGCTTGTTGTTGAAAGAAAGCTTCCTATGCTTTCCTATTGTGAGGATGCGGTGGTCCTTGTTGGATAAATGTATCACAATATGGAACTCAAGGCTCTGTTACATTGCCGTTGAAAGAAATTTGTCTGTGGTTTCCTGTTGTGGGGATAAAGTGGTCCTTGTCTGATGCATCCATTGTTCCTAATCTGTTCTTACAGGGGTTCACATTGTTTCCCATCAGAATGTTACAGAGGTCTATTCTGCTTGTGGATGTTTTTAATTCTGAATGGGACTGGAATCACCCAGGTAAATTGTAAGCACCAAAATTTGGTATTCTAATGCCAGGAAATGACCATTGCTTTCTGGACAGTATCCAAAAGTTCCAAGTATTTTTCCTTATTGTTGGAGGAACTTTAAGCAATCAAGACCTTACATGTATGAAGCAATTTTAAATTGTATTTTGAAATAATTTATTTGTATTAAGCGATTTTATTTTGTATTTTGAATTAGTGGGCTTAAGCGCTGGTTCAAATGTGCTTCATCACAGATAACTATTTAAGCTAGAAACCATATTCTTTTGAATAGGGTAAGAGACAGTACTGGTCTGTAAGGGTTTTTGAATTGATGGAAGTATATTGCTTGTCATATGATAAATAGAAGAAGATATATGCCATTTGACTATTTGACTGCTGCATTTTTTTGGATGAATGGATATTTGTTGTCCTTTTCCTTTTGGTGTTATGGATACATGTTTTATTTTGTTTGTTCCTTTTATGTTGTTATGGAGCAAACTGTGAATGCCTTACTTATGGAAGCTAACACTTAGCACTGTTATCTTTTATCTTTTTTGCTCTGAAGGCATGCTTTATACTGCTCTTCCTATGATTAATGGAAGAAGATATATATTGTTTGGCTATTTCCCTGTTGCAATTTTTTGGATGAATGCATGTTTGTTGTTCTTTTACCTTTTCTATTATGGATGCATGTTTTATATTGTTAGTTCCTTTTATGTTTTCATGGGGGAATATGTGAAGGCCTTGAATATGGCAATTAAAACTTAACACCGTTATCTTTTTCCTTTTCTGTTCATAAGGCATGCTTTCATACTACAAATCTTATTTGGAGTGGAGTAAGGATTATGCTTGTCCCAAGAAGGTCCTATTATTGAAAAATTTTCATGTTTATGGCTCTGTTAGAAAATCAGAAAGGCCTTCAAAGATATATTTTTGTAAAGTTTTCAGGTTTATGGCTTTGTTTTCATGTATTGATTCTAAGTCCAATACAAAGACATATTTTTGTAAAGAAATGCCAATGCAAAGATTCTAACAAACAAGGAGCCATCAATTATGTTTAATTGTAATTATAATGATTAGAGAATGTATACCATGAAGAGCTAAGGGGGGTTTTTCCTTGGCATAGTGTTTGTATAAGAAAATTAGAAAGGCAAAAAGATTTTCTTATACTGGATAATTACTTGTGATGTTCTTGACTTCTTATTATGTTTTCTTTATATCTTCTTTCTTTTAGTTCATCAAGCAATTACCAAAGAAAAATCACATAAGACAATGAACACCAGATATAGGCAGTATGCTAGGAAAACCCCCCCTCAAGGATAAAACCCAGTCAAAATTATCTTCCTTTCAATAGTATTCTTCGAGACTCTTCACCCTAGAAAAAGAAAAAACCTACCCTCCACACTAAGTCAGCTTCCTAGATCTTCGATCTCAATTCTAGCAACTTCGACTATGTAGCAACTTCTGGCATCAACGAAACTTGGAAGACTTTGATATCCCAAACTAGGGAATAAACAAAGAGAGAGGGCCACCAAAATTTCATTTTTCTTCTTCTTCTTAGACTCCAATCAACTTGTGCATCCTTTGGCATCCTTAGACCCACTTCACACTTCTCTGATTTCCTTAGAGATATCAAGCATGCTTGAGATGAGATACGCCAAATGAATTCAACTCGCTTCTCTATATAGGTTTCAAGGTAGGTGAAATTGATGTCCTTAGGCTAACTTGATCTCTTCTAGGTCGACTTGATGTGGAGGATACATAAATTATATTTGACTCAATACTTAACCTTTTTGCATGATTCAAAATCCCAAGAAGGGTCTCTTTAAAAGGACAATGACTGAGAATAAACCCTAGAAGTCCTCAATGGGGACTTTGACCTGAAACATGGTGACCCAAGCATGAAAAAAATGCTTTAATAAGTGACAATAATAATAATAAAATTTATTTTCTTTATCCTTTTGGCAAGTACATTACAAGATGACTCAAATACAGTTAATGAAGACCAAACCTAGTTACATTTTCCAACAAAATCCATACTTCACAGGTCAAAATTCCAATGTTTAAAATACAACCCATAATTTAGACAAGAGTGTCCAAAGATGACACATGGAAAACCTCCCACTTGTAGTCAATTTCTTCTTACCAATCTTAGAGAGAATTACATTGGCTAGAAGTTATTCATTGCATTGGCCTTAGAATCTCCAATTTTTTTAACAAAAATATAAAATCTTTTAATATTATTTTCTGCAAATATTTATGAATATATGTATCATACAGTTAGCATTCTTGATAAATCTCCATTTTTTTCTACAAAAATATAAAATATTTCGTTTGAATGTTACCAGACTCTGATGTGGGAAGATTACAAGAAATGGGATTGGAAAAAGGATGGGGAGACAATGCAGAGAATCTCTTGAATATGATTCATTTGTTGTTGGAGATCCTTCAAGAACCTGATCCATCAACTTTGGAAATGTTTCTAGGAAGGATTCCTAATTTTTTTAGTTTTGTGATTATTTCACCTCGTGGTTATTTTGGGCAAGCAATTTTAGGAATGCCAGAAACTGGTGGATAGGTAAAAAAAAATTATAATTGCAACACCCATTCCATGATATCTTCTCTTTATTGTTTGATTGTATTTTGAACTTTTACTTTGATTTTGTTTTTTGTTCTAACTATAAAATTGAACATACTTGGTATCATATCCATTTAAACAACATCCAAAAC
This sequence comes from Pinus tabuliformis, assembly GCA_031772625.1. Classification (NCBI taxonomy): domain Eukaryota; kingdom Viridiplantae; phylum Streptophyta; class Pinopsida; order Pinales; family Pinaceae; genus Pinus; species Pinus tabuliformis. Next base: position 1,302,202,013 of record CM062805.1, on the reverse strand, counting down.
TTGAAGATAATATTAGTATTATAGTTGTTTTGTGTTAAAATATTTTTATATTCAAAGTTTATAGATATAAAAGATAAAAACAAATGTTAATGCCTTTGTTTGATTATTACTTGAATCTGGTGTAGGCAGGTTACAGGAAATGTGATTGGAAAAAGGATGGGGAGACAATGCAGAGCATGACTTGGATATGATTCATTTGTTGTTGGATATCCTTTAGGTACCTGAGCTATCAAATCTGGACATGTTTCTAGTAGGGGTTCTTATGCTTTTTAATGTTGTTATTCTTTCACCTCATTGGTTATTTTGGGCAAGAAAATGTTTTAGGAATGCCACACAAGACATTGGTGGACAAGTAAACAATTTTTTATAATTGCAATATCCATTCCATGATATCTTCTCTTTATTGTTTGATTGTATTTTGAACATTTCTTTTGATTTTTTTGTCTTTTAACTATAAAATTGAAAATACTTGGTATAATTTCCATTTAAACAACAACCAAAGCTTGAAGATGATATTAGTATTACACAATATTGATTGAAATCCTTTTAGTTGTTTTGTTTTAAAAGATTTTCATAGTTATTAGAAAAGTTTACTTTCATGTTATTACTTGAGAACATGTCATTTAGATACTTGACCAAGTTCATGCGTTAGGGAATGAAATGTTGTTGCGAATAAAATGACAAGGATTAGACATCATATCTCAGATTATTTGTTTTCACAAGTTATCTACAACTTGAGATTTTTAGCATGTAACTTGGTTGGCATGATTGTGCCTAAGCTTTCCCTAAAGGTTGAATACTAAGTTACTAAGGTGTTCTTTCTATGGTGATAATTTATTTTCTTTGTTTATATAGGTCATCTGGCCACATAGTGGCTACTATCACCCAACTGAAGAAAACTTGTTCAAGTTCCTTGCTTTTATGGGGAAACATGGCTTTTACATTGCTGATGTTGAGGTATATGTTGTATAAATCCTTTATAGTCTATTTTAGTTTATATTCTAGTGTTCATTGTCTTTCATGGCTTACACTTTGCACTATATCTTCTTTTGTTTTCAGAAAAGGAACTCAATATTGATGGTAAGAAGCAAGAATTGAAGAAAGAGGAGAATAATAATAGTATTAGAGCAAAAAACACAAAGATAGAGAGAAGAGAATCGGTATAGTGATAACCTTAGAGCCAATATCTTTCATAAGGCACACACATAGAGACTGATGGTCAAGTCTTCAGAGTTGGTGAATTCGCCTGCAATGCCTTGGAAACATGATGATAATGTTTTGAAGTAATGAAACAACATTTCATGTGTAAATTTTAGTCCAACCAAAATTAAGTTGGAAACTCATATTGTAATACTTGACATTTCATATAATATAATTTATGTGGTTGAAATTATTTATAGTTGCACTTGATATTGTTTAGTATTGTAATTAACATATGTAACTTTGCATTTTTATATTAGATAAACATGCACATTGTATGTTTTTTTTATTTTTTTTCTTTAAATTTAGTTGCAAAAACATACTAATTAATTTATGTTGATTAATAATGAACACACAAAATCAATCTAAAACTACTAAATTAGTAGTTTATATTGATTAAATATGAACACAAATAAAATGAATACGACTAAATTAGTTGTTTATAATGATTATTAATGAAAGTAAATGAAATGAATATAAATTACTAAATTAGCTGTTTATATAATGAATATGAGACTACCCAAAAAAGATAAATGACTATTGCAAATGATAAATTTGTGATTACAGATGACAATTAAATTTTGCATATATATGACTGTTAGTAGCTAATTTATAGTATCTTATAACACGAGAAAAATTTATTCATATTTCTTTGGTCATTTATTGGTTTCAAATGATGACTAAAATTTGCATATATATGACTATTAGTAGCTAATTTATAGTTTCTTATAACACGACCAACATTTTGGTCATTAATTGGTTTTCTCAGGTGATCATATAGTAATAAATTTTGTTGTATATTTGATCATTAATTGTAGCAATTAATGACTAAATCAATGACCAAATTTATGACTAAATATACTACTAGATGATGAAATTGAGACAACAAATTAATGACTAAGATAAAAATGACTAAAAGTTGGTCGTGTTATAAGATACTGTAAATTAGCTATTAATGGTCAGTGACTCAAAAATGGTCGTTTATATGCAAATTTTAGTCATTTTTTAGGTAACTAATTACCCATTTTGTACTAGTTCCTCTCTTCCAGCCTTTTTTTTTTTTTTCTCTCCATCGGAGCAATATTTTTGAGTAACTAGTACAAAATGGGTAATTAGTTACTAAAAAATACTTCCTCCATGCGGCATCATTTGGAGCCTTTCGGCCCTCCTAGCTACAAAACCATTTACCAGCAAGAGACCCCTTCGAAATCCTGCTCATGGTTTTCAATGACAGCGCAGCAAACAGAGGATTTTCCAGACAAAGAACTCGGCAAGTTGTTGATGGCCTTCCAGTTTTGTAGGCCCTTCTTCTCCATTAATGTTTCATCTTAGACATTTCCTCATCGAACATGCATTGAAGCAGTGAACACCAGATCACCCAACCATATAATTGCATTCGTGGAAGCTACAGGATTATTTTTCAGGATCCAAAGTATGCCCAGGCATTCATCCTCAAAGCCACAGCCATTTTTCTTCTTCTTCTCGTCATGGCTGACCATTGATGTGTTATATGAGGACAGAAAATGGATTTGATGGTTAAAGAAATTTTTTACTGTATACTTCATTTAAAAACGCAGTATCTTCAGTAGGTGATTTTCGGGCTCATTTTTTGGGCAAACAAAGATGAATTTCTCAATTCCGAGACATGGGTTTTTTGCAGGATGGTCCCAATTTAGTTAAGCGATGAATATTTTGCAGAAATTGTGATCAAATAGAGATATTTTTCTAGTTTTCTGTAAGGCATATGTTCAATGCCATTTTCTGCAAAACTATATGCCATGTTTGCTCTGTGTAATCACCTTTGCAGGCTTGATAAGGAGATGAAGGATGATTTCTCTGGAGCAGATGTCAAAGCTATTTGCACTGAAGCAGGGTTACTTTCTTTAAGAGAAAGTCGTATGGAGCTAGCCGTGCTCTGGATGTTATAGATCCAACCCATATGATGGTAGACAACATTTATCAATTCTCATAAAGCCTCGTGGAAATTGGAGACGTGAACTGAAGAATATTGTTTCAATTGCTGGGGAACCAACTCGACAATAGTTGGCAGTTGGATTTCCATTTAAATTGAATGCTTTAGTTAAGGGCCCCTTTGGACATGCAAAAGATTATCACTTAAGTTATAGTAATCTGATTCTGGTTGCTAGTGGCATTGGAATTTCACCATTTGCGGCTATCTTGTGAGACCTCCTTCATCGTATTGAACAATGCCAGCTTGGTTTACCAAGAAATGTATTGCTGATTTGGGCAGTCAAAAAATCAAGAGAGCTTTACATACTCAACTTAGTTGATGCAGAATCAGTTTGTCCAGAATTCACTAACAAGATAAACCTTGAGGTCCAAGCCTATGTGGCACAAGAATTAGAATCTAAATTATAAAACAGAGGCATTGTGAATGTAAATCACTCTTTATATAGCCCTGATATAAGAAGAAAACCAATGTCAAGTTTAATCGGGATAGGAAATAATATTTGGGTAGGAATCTACACGACTTCATCCATAGTTGGTTATTTCATAGCAATGGCGCTGACAGATACATTATACATCAATAATTATGAGAGTGCTCCTTGGTGGTTGAAGGGACTGTGTTTCATTCTCTGCATGGTTGTGGGTGTTGCTATTTTTGGTGATGTGGCAATTGCACCACAGACACCCCTTTCCCTTTGGTAATTGACAAGGTAGTTTCAAACTCCTACTTAACCTCAATGCAAGAATAGTGGTTTGGGTATTAACTTCCCTGCTTTCAAGTATGTATTAGAGCTTGAAATGTGGCATAAGTGGCAAATGCATTTCCAGATTCTGAGGGCAGTTATGCAGGTAGTAGCAAGTGGCAAGGAGGAGTCAACAAGCAGATTCGACAACCTTCCAAATCTCTTAATTTAATCTTCTTCTCCTCCCAGATGTCAGCACACATTTCCTTGTAATCTAAAATAGGAGGGATAAGCTCGTACATTTTTTTAGTTAATAGGTGTTAGGTTAGTTATCAGATTAGTAGGAAATTGTTTAATTAAATAGTTAGGCATGCGAGCCTTTTAATATATTAGAAATTTAGAAAACAGTTAAGAGGTTGCAGATTTCAAGGAGAGTCCATCTGGACTGTTTTTAATTTAATCATTTTAGATAGCTTGGTTAAGATTTTGTTTTATTTTCCTAAAAGCTAGCAACAGCCAGCTTATTGTAATCTCTATATATTTGATCATTTGCAATAATAAGAGTGGGGATTTTGATGCCAAGACTCTTCACTCTGTAATAAAGTTTTTGTTGTAGTATTTCTAATGATAGCCTTACGGCTGTAGTTTTGACAGAATTTTGTGCTTCAAGTATGTTTTTCCAGTATTTCCATATATGTTTTCTGCACATGTTCCAAGCATTATAGAAGTTTTGGGTAAGGATAGATTGAGTTTCAATCTTCCTGAAATCCCCTTCAAATTAATTATCATTTAAAGAAACAAGTATATTGGTTTGTTTGTTTGAGTTAGCTCCTCTTTGAACTGATTTTATTATTTGTACTTATATCTTCCCCAAATATGTTTTGTTAGGATATAGAAACCTTCTACATGCATCCAAATCTTCCTAGTTGTTAAGTAAATAGTCCAGTTACTCAATTATTAGGAATCTCCTTACATTCTTCGATCAAATTCTTATACAAATCAAGTCGTTCTATCAGGCTAGAAGCTGACACTTTCAAAGGGAACCCTGTGAGAGAGCCTTTAAATCATAAATAGGAATTGTCATTAATCATCTACTGCCCCAATTAAAACCATAAAGCTGGCCATTATGCTTCAAAGGTTGTTGTTCAGTGATAGGTGAATAACATTAAATAAAGCCTCGTAACAACTGAGGGAGCCCCCTCTAGATCAAGGGCTAGCTTGAACCTAAAGGTTGGTTGAGTTGGTTTCCTGGCATAGTTCTTGTAGCCAAAGACTGCCTACCGGAAATAGGTAGAACACATCACATCATATTTAAGAGGAAATTCTAAGGTTCAAGCAGTGGAAGATCACATCGAGCATCAACAACAAGTTCTCCAACTCTTAAGGGATAGCCTCACTTTGGTGCATAATTGAATGAAACAACACGCATATCAACATTGCAATGAAAGACGTTTTGATGTAGGCGATTGGGTATTTTTATAGCTACAACCATACAAACAAATTTCCCTCAAGTAAGCTACGAAGGATAATAAATTATCACCAAAGTAGTATGGTCCTTACAATGTGCTGTGAAAGGTTGGTACTATGGCATACAAATTGAAGCTTCCTGTATCTTACCCAGTGCACCCAGTTTTCCATGTTTCATGCTTAAATAATGTTATAGGTGACAAGCTCCCAGTTCAAACAATATTGTCGGATCTTAACGAGGAAGGAAAAATAATATTGGAACCTAAAGTAGTCACGGGATCAAGAACTCAACAACTACGAAATCGATCAATTTCAGAGTATCTCATCAAGTGGAAGAACTTACCCGCTGAATATTCCATATGGAAGGATGAGAATTTTATACAGAAGCATCCAAAACTACTCAAGCGTTGAGGAAAACAAATATTTGAAGGAGAGGGGAATGTTAGATTCCTATATTACTAGTGTAGCCCCTTATTGTTATTAGTGAAACCCCCTATTAGATTGTTGTGCCCATGTAGCCCCCATATTGTTATTGTTGTGTCCTTACAATATTATTGTTATGTAGGCTCTGATTATATTGTGACCCCTTAGATTCCTATATATAGAAAGGAGGGCTTGCCATTTGTATCATCGAAGAATTGTTCATTTGTGTAATGTAAAGGAGGTTTCCCCCTCGAAGAGGCTAATTTTGAAGTTGTTTATCTATCTCTGCTTCTATTTTGTGAGCTGGTTGCATAACAATATATGTTTTTCCTCTTGTGTCATTTATTGCATCGAAGGAAAATCATTAAGAATATGGTAGTCAAGCCTATTTCCCGAATGGGTCTCCTACTCCAAACAGTGTGATGTCTAGTTGGGACTTCGTATCGAGGAGACCCCCTAATTATTGGCAGCATCCAATGTCGTCAACAGGAATGAAGCATTATATATCATTGAAGAGTACGAGATCCCAAGTTTGTAGTTTCTAGGACAAATAGCTCCATTAGAAACTTGTCTTAAATATCTAAAACAATTATCAAATGAAGAAAATAAATGAGCTCAGCACTTGGGAACAATAACTTAATTTGGGAAATCAATTCTAAGCCTGCATAATGTTTTAATTCAATTACCTCTTTGTTACCTTAAGAAATTCTTAGGAGGTAAGGAGTTATTGCTCCACAAATCTTTCCCTTAGATCTGTTAGACTATGTTTGTGTATATTCAAATAAAATCCCAAACAAATTATGTTATTACCATCCACATTTGTGAAAGAGAAAAACAAGGAAGAAATGCATACCTTAACCCTCATAGGCTGATGTATGCTTTATAAACCTTTAATACTACAAATACTACTCCAACTGCTAGACCTAATCTCTTACACACAATCACGAACATATAAGGACGATGATTTCCTATGTGGAAGGTAAATTAGCTTAACAAGTAAACTTAATGCATACATGATAAAGTTATAAATATCATAAACAATACATTGGAAGGGAAAGAAATTGGCATTCATATTAATGAGAAATACAATATATGTCATGCCTTCAAATAGTGAGGCCTACTTTTTGATCCTTGGTATATTCCTCTCCTAGACTTATCTATGGACTAGGATAATCATATGTGCAAGAAAATTCTAGCAGAAATCCACCAGCATAACTAAGAAATACTCTCTATATTCCTCTCCTCTTGATAGGTCAATTTATACAGGCTTTTCTTTTATAAAGGATGTATCTAAACACCTAGGGTCACAAGAAGTTAGGAAACTTCTACAATAATTGACCCCTATCCAACTTATAAATAGGTGGGTCGAGTCAATCTTCTCAAGAATGAAATTCCCTATAATTTTTTACCACAATTTATACCTACTCAAAGGCAATTAGGGTACCATGTTCTCATTTTTTTTCACTATCTAGTAGAAACCATACACATGATGAAAATGTATGGGAGAAACTACCCTATTAAAGATGGCTAGTCAAAGAGGATGAAGGGTACATTAAGGTCAACAAGTCCAATGATGAACTAGGGTTCCTCTCACTAACTTAAAGTGGTAAAAATGGGCTATAATAGATGCCCTCTAATGCATGAGGTCAAAAGAGAAACTAATGGATGAAATGCATTACAAAAACATGTATCAAAATGAAAAGAAGGATTCAAAACTAAGGAATAGTATTGGAGCCACACTAATTCCAAGTATCAATCATGAAATGATCATCCCCGAGTTAGGCATACCCATGTTTTACATAAAGAGAAATTGAAAATGGCCACCAACCATACACTGTAGATCCATGAAATGCTATTACTTGGCCACGAAAAATTAATAATGGATCTATGTGTCAAACAAAAAGATCATAACCACTAGAAAATATTGTGAGTATCTATGTCATGATATACATATTTAGAACTATAGACACATAAAGTGAGGTGCCCCACAATAGTCCTCAAAGTAAATAAAATGTTACCTAACTCCAACACAACTTGGGAAGGGTGTAATATAAGAGAGATATGTCCCTATCCTAAGGGATTCTACTCAACCCCAATGGTATGAATCTACAACATGTGAATAGATGAGTGGATGTCAAGCATGGTACAATCTATCTTATTATTGATCATTAAGGCATACTATCAATAAATGTGAGGGGACCCACCAATAATTAAAATAGACCCAAAAGTATCTAGAAGACTCCATTAAGTGAGAATAAATGAGTTTGCATCGAACACCCATGAAATCGACCAATAAGGATTCAATGAGGTAAACCAATTGTCGATCATGGAGAATCCTGCCACTGATCTTTGCAAACTCAAAGGTACTACTACTTCCTAGATCAAACTCCTAGCTAACAAGTTGAAGTCCATAGGAGATGATTTGTTGAAGGAAGGCCTTAATGTATCCCCCATCAATTGGCATGGAACAGACCGAGAGATCATGTTACTAGATGAAGTCATGAAGTACAACTAATAAAGGGATGAATGACACAAAAGGTTAACAAGGACTGTAGATAACTGACTAAGATTTAGACTTCCCTTGAGCATGTAATGGCACACCACAAAATTAACTTGGCAGTTTTGACTAATGAGCACCAACTGAGACCATGCAAAAACATAGGAGGCATTGAAGCATGCTCCATAGTGGTTGGAAGAGTAGATAGTCAAAGGAGTAAACAAATTCATATTTATGGTATGACTCCTAGGCAAGTTGAAATCTAGCTATAAGGTAATTATGCAAACAGGTGCCATGTTCAATGACACTGCAATTGATGCTACCATTTTGATTGATATAATGAGAAAAGTGATTTCCCTTCCCTTTTCTCCTTTTTATCTCCTTCATAGTTTAATAAGCATGAAATAGAATACAAGTAAGATCAATAGTGTCTTTTTCATTCATTTTTACAAGCCTGAAAAAGAGATAAAATGATACTCTGTAAGGTGTCTTTTTTGTGAGGTTTTAATGATACCAAAAAACATGTAAAAGGATGCTTAGTGCCCTTCAATTTTGAATGAGCATGAGCAGGACAGAAGAAATTTCATCTTCAAGGAACAAATGACATAAAGGATAGAAACTAGTTTCTTGTTGATGGAACCTCTCTAAGCAGAGAGAGGCAAAGAGGCTAGCAAAAAAAACCTCTCATTGCAACAGTCCCTCCATGAAAGGTGGAAACACTAAGCAAAAGCGAGAAATGGGCAAAACAATTACACTTCATTTTGTCACCATTATGCAAATGACCTCCAATCTGGATGTCTCGCTATCTAATAAAGTGTGGCAAAGAAATCCCCTATAATGTTGGAAGAAAAACAATCCCAAAGACAACAAAAATCCTAAGTTGTCTTTCTTAAAAACCTATTTTTAAGCATTGTCACAGTTTTCCTAGTCACTACTACACAAACATAGTTATGATCATTATGGTCTCGTAATCCTGAGCTCTTTTCTCCATTAAAAGGTGTGACAACCTCTTAACATAGGTAAAAATAAAAATCAATTTCTAGAAGCCTTGTTGGGGGAATATTTCCCAACTAGAAGGCCTCGAACTCCTACCTACTTGGGCCTCATCCCTTGGTTCATGGATCAAACTCCCTCTCTTTGTGGAACCCTAATCCATCTCTTTATGGATCTCATCCCTTGAGAAGAGGATCTCAAACCTCCTCCTCTTGGCCTATAAATTCAGCATAGACCAGAGGGAAAGGGAACTTTTGAATGTAAACTTATGTTGTCAAATTGAGGTTGGAAGATTGTCACTTAAGGGAGGATTGGAGACTATTGGAAGGAGGTTTGCAACATCAAGGCTAAGGTTGTATTTTTCCTTTTCATTCAATTATAATACAAAAGAGTGTTTATTTCTCACTATATTGTTCAATGGAGTTGATGTATTATGTGTTTACTTCCATTTTTCCATTGATAATGATATTAGGTACTAGTCTCCTTGATCACTAGTATGGGTTTTATTGATTCATTTATCTATCATATGCCTTTGATCCTTTTTCGTTATTGTATTTACATGTCTGGATTATGAGTATTGATAAACTGCATCAAATCATAGCAATGATCTTCATCAGGCATTTCATTTGAGAGGTATGGATTTCATATTCCAATACTTTTGCTTATGATTCAATAGGGAGGAACCTAAGGAAAGATTTACTAGTTTGTTTGTTTGTTACTATATTCAGTCATTGAATATAGGGAGATCTTCTCTTATCAACAAGATGAGATTTTGTCCACATAACAAATTGGTGACCATATTGGGAAACATTTTGTTCTTTCAATGTGCCTTCTTGTGTCTTCCACTACCTTGATTGACTGTGTTTAGATCTTTGAGAAGTTAAAATTTTGGATCTTTGGCTATATTTTTTATTTTTTCTTTGTTTTTCTCGGGTTGCACACTTTTATTTCAGTAACAAAGCACAAGTTGTGCAGTTTGTCTTCAACAATAGAGTGACGTCGCACTAGCGTTAATAGCTCACCTGCGACACACATAGAAAATTTGAAAATTTAGGGCTTTTCTCAACTCTTCTCTGTTTTGGGCACTACTCAAAGGTTTGTCCAATTTCTTAATTTCCTTTGAGTGCCATCTCTTTTGATCTTTGGAATTTTCACGAAATTTTAGTTTGAGTTCTATTTGAATGAAATCTCATATTACACTTGATTTTATTTGGGCTACATAATTTTTGTGAAATTTCCTTTACTTACACTTGATTGTTTCTTTCATTCTATTAGTGAAAGAAGGTATTGTTATGCATAAGTAATCTTGTTATATTGTTATTTCATTGTTCTAGAATCATATTGAGTTTGTTTTTAATAATTTGTAGGTTTTAACCCCGTGCAGAAATTACCTGCATACGAATTCTAAAGCACAGAAAATAAACAATGCGAGAGCATAACACATAAAACACATATACACAGAGATTTCCCCTGAATCCCAAAATCGGGACTACCAGCTTGATTTTTCCATTATGTTCCTTTCAATGTTATAATACATATTTATACATGCCAAAACATCCAATACCATGGACCAAAAACCATCGTGTCCAAAACCATGGACCGAAAACCATAGGTTGGTTCACCCAACCTAATATAGGGTCCAAACTTTTTTTTCCCGGGGCACTGCCCTGGACCCCGTAGAGGGGGGCTATCCATCCCCCTTAAACCCCCCAGACATGGGGGGGCTACCGCCCCCCCTGTGATCCCCTCGCTGTGCAATCAACTTAATGAAGGGGGGGCTCCGCCCCCCCTCTAACCCCCTGGTTCACTACAGAGGTTAGTCGTGGAAAGAATATAACACAACCCAATAGAATTATCTTGCATTGATTACATTTTCATGGTCTTTTCCATAGATTACAGTTACATGATTGTGCATAGTTTACATTGCATGGTTTAGAGTCTTTTTGGCTTTGTGTTGAAGGTTTTTTTTTTTTGAACCATTTTGTATGTTTTGGTGAAATAAAACTTAATGAAGAAAGGATCTTTGTATTTTTTCGAAAATTGAATGAAATTTTCTCATTTCCATAAATAGGATTTGATCGAAACAAAGTAGTGATAATTTCATATTTGTAGCATTAGTTTGAAGTTTAAACCATTATACCATTTTATCATTATGTATTTCATTATGCTTTAATGAAAAGTGAAACAATAAAATCAATTAAAATTTACAAATACATTAATTAATCACATAATATTTAGTGGATCTACGTTAGAGGATGTTTTCTGATGTCTATAAAGATAGGAGTTGCCGTTAATTATCTGTATTACATTATGTGGGTAGTTGGTATTCCATGTATGTGACAAAGCGACACTTGGAGGGAAGTTTCTAAAACAACTTTGCATGTAACCCCTGGCTGCTAAAAATAGCTCCCCGAATCCCGGGATGCCTTTTGCATGTTGCCTCTTCCTATTCTGGGAAGAGCAATGTCATGCATGCATGCAAGTCAAGTTTCCTTGTTCCCAGGTGGAACTGGTCAACCAGACAGCTCATGCATGCAGTTGCTCAACTGCTTGGGATAAATGCACATTTCTGGCTGGGAGCTAGGCTAACTACCTAGGAGGTTTGTACAATTTCTGGGTAGAGCAACTGACTGTTGCCCAGATTTGCGCAAATTCTGGGTTGAGCAGCCCTGTTAGGGAAAATTGTGCAATTCCTGCTGGGAGTGTTGACTGGCAGGATTGCACAATCCTGGAGCCCAGTAGGCTGCCAAATAGGATTGCTCAATTTTTGGAGGGAAGGTTGGTTGCGCTCCATAAATGTACAATTTTCTAAAAAAAGATACTCAGCCTGCAACTGGACCAAGTTCGGGTGAACAACCTGTGATAGGAATGGATCGAACTGTGATCAATAGGCTACCTTTGTGCGAAGAAAACACTAAAGCTTGAGTACCTTACGAAGCAAGACAAGGTGCTATGAAAGGTTAGTAGGGAGGCTCCAAAACAGGCTAAGGAAAAATTTTGGAGGGTGGTTGTAGCCGCTACAACAAAATCCTTCTGCAACTTAGGGGGTTTTAACTTATAAAGGGATGCCCTTGAAATTTTTTCCTTCATCTCGTTTATTTGTCATCCGTCCATGAAAATTTTCATAGATCATGATACGTTTAAATAATATGATAAATATATCCACTCTAAATAAAATTTACAATTAATAATATAAATTAATAATGCTATTGGATATATAAATAAAATAAATTATGACCGATCTTAATGGAGTCCACATTTCTCAAATTATCATTAATCTTACTTTTATTTGAGTGCTCAAGGACGAGAATGAGATTTAAGTCAATTAATTAATGTCACTATTACTAAATATAAAAAATTCGATATAATTGAATAAATGTGTAGCATCCCAAAAGGCAATGTTAAACACTCAGCTAGTGGATGACATTGCGACCAGGCAAGAAGATTGATTCTCTATTCTATTTCAATGTAGTTGGACACCATACCACCCACCAGATATAAATAAAAGTTCAAAATAAGATTTTTATTTTACTTGGGTTTCTATATGTTTGGAGGTAGGATGGGAGAGTTTGAGAACAAATATGTGTAAGAAAAAGTAAAAGAAGAGTTTAATATTACAATTGATCAACTGCTTTCCCACCATTTTTCACAAAAGAAGGTCAACAGGGAAGAGCACATGGGAGAGTTTGAGAACAAATAAGTGTAAAAAAAAGTAAAAGAAGAATTTAAGATTTCAATTTGTCATCTTCCTTCCCACCTTCTTTTTCAAAAGAAGGCCAACAGAGCAGAGCACGTCACGATATTACGTTCCAAGGAGATTTCTCAGGTATGCCCAGGAAGATCGATGGATTCGTTCGAATGATCCATAATTGGTTTTGGATTTGTTGTTTGAATAGGCGGGGAGAATGAGTGAAGTATTTGAAGGATACAACCGACAATAGTGTAAGCTCTCTACAAATATTTCAGGGAAATTCACCTCAGCAACTCTTCTCAATGGAGGTAAGAGGATTGATCATATCGTCCTTGCACACTTTTACAGAAATTATTAAATTTTTCTTTCAGTTGATACAAAAAACAAATGTAATAAAGATTGAGCCTTTCAACTCTCCCAATCATTTGATGTCTTCATCAATGCACCATAGGAATATTTCCATATTTCCCTTGCCCTTGTATCTTCGACCTCTTTTCTTTGTTTTTTGGCTAGTTGGAAAAAAATTTCAAAATTGATACTTGCGATGTGATAACCATGTATATGAAGACACCCTAAATCTTCGAGACTAAGACCTAGGGTTTGATAGCATTGAAATATATGCTCTGTTTTTGTGGGATTGGTAAATTTTTTGGGTACTTGAAATCATAAACACCCGATTTGTGAATAATCATCTGTTATTTTATTGTTTTATTGTGAAGGTTTTCTCTGGTATAATGGATGTTATGTCAAAGGATGGATCAGTTTCTTGTAGATTACTTAAATGTTTTATTTATGGGAATTTAGATATCAAAAAATGTTCAATTGTCTGTCTGTTTGTCTGTATAGGAGATTTCTTGTGGTTTGATTTATGTGGAAAACCCGCTAGACAAATCTATTCGTAATATTTTATGGTATTGATGCCCCTTTTGGCTTCTATTTTTGATGGAGTAACCTCTGACAGTACACCTTTTACCACAGAGATGATGATGTTGGATATAAATCTCTAGAGGAGTCTTACACTAGACATATAAATGGATATTGTATATCACAATAATAAGCATTAACATATGAAGATGTGGCACACCCTAAACTCTGTGCATTCAATCCATTGCTTTTTCTTTCATGGAAGATTTCATTTTGCATAGTAGATGTGTTGTGGCACTTGAGTGTGTTCACATCAAATATTCTAAGGCCAAACCCGGATTCTCATGTGTCATGGAAATTCAACATATGCCTTGTTCACCTAAGAACTACCTGTAACTCATCTTAGGGTACTCATGTACAATCTCAACTCATCCCACTTAACAAGTTACCAAGACAAGGCTCATCACATCCAATCGTGGTCCAAAACAATTAAGAAACACAAGTTACATCTCGTCATGCCATAACACCTGGTATGCCTTAGAATTCCTTGGCATTATGTGGCATGCATTAACATCCCCTACATTCCCTGGCATGCTTTTACACTCCCTAGCACACCGTGGCACTTCCTGACATGCCTTGGTAGTTTAGCATAGCTTGGCATTACCTAGCATATAACCTTGTCACTCCCTCCTTAACACACCTATAACTCATTGAAACTCCCTCTCACACACTCTTATTTTTTCATTTCCACGCATTTTGATCTAGTTCTTCCTTATGTTTCCATGACACCCCCTAACACTCCCTATCTTACCCTAGCATCTGACACATCCTGGCTTACTGCCCTAACACTCTAGCATTCCTTGGCACTACATATTATACCTTGTCACTCTCTCCTTAGCACACGTAGAGATCACTAACACTCTTGGTCACAAACTCTTATTCATTCATTTCCATGCATTTTTACCTAGTTCTCCCTTGTGTTTCCCTAGCACTCCTTATCACTCCTTGACACGTGTTGTTACAACCTAGCACCTATGACATCTTGGCATGTCGCCCTAGCCTCTAGCATGCCTTAACACTTCCTAACATACCTTGTCAATTTGTCCTTAGCACACCTGGAACTCACTGAATGTTCTAATCACAAACTCTTATTTATTCATTTCAATTCATTTTGACATAGTTCTCCCTTGTGTTTCCCTGGCACTCCCAACTTCCTTGCACGCATTGGCACATCTTGGCCGCATGTCACCCTAGAACTTTAGAATTCCTTAGCATTGCCAAGAATTCCTTCTAACTCCTCCTTAACACACTTGGAACTCACTAACACTCCATCACACACACTCTTATTCCTTCATTTCCATGCATTATGACCTAGTGCTCCCTTGTCTTTCCCTGGCACTCCCTAACACTCCTTGGCACACATTGGCACACCATGGCACTTGCCACGTCTTAGCAAGATTTCCTAGCAGTCTATCATCTATTGGCTCTTCTTATCATATGTTGTCACTCCCTCCTTAGCACACCTATAACTTTTTAACACTCCCTATCACACACACACATTCATTCATTTACATGTAATTGAAATGAGTCCTCCCTTGTGTTTCCTTGGCAATCCCTAGCATGTGTTGGTGCCACATCCTAGAACCTAGCCCACCTTGGCATTGCTTAGCACTTGGCATGTCTTCACATGCCTAACATTCCTTGGAACTTTCTAACATGTGTTAGCACTTCCTAAAATTCCCTACACACCTTGGCACTCCCTAGTTTTCATGCCCTCATAGATAGCCTTACTTTTTTTTTGTGACTTGGGAACCCAACCAAGTCAATGAAAAAATAGTGTTGTGCCTAGACCAAAGTCTCCCTTTGTCTGAAACTACTTTTTCCATCATCTTATCACAATCACAGGCTTTCCTCCTACAAGTACTAATATAAAATTCTCCTAACACACTTTTTCCATGGGACACCTAGAATTCACTGACACTCCCTGGCATAATCTCTTATTCATTCATTTCCATGCACTTTGACCTAGTTCTCCCTTGTGATTCCCTGACACTCCCAAACACTCCTCGACATGCATTGACACTATCTGGCATATGTCAGCATGCCTTTTCATTCCTTGGCAAGCCATGGCACTCCTTAATTATCATGCCCTCATAACTACTCTTATTTTCTTTTAGACTTAGGAACCCAACCAAGTCCTACCTCGACTACAACAACTTTACCAAGTTACATTTACTACAACTAGACTATGCCTTGCTCTGCTAATGGCCTATAACTCATCTTAGGCTTCTCATGTCCAATCTTAACTCATCCCACTTAACAAGTTACCAAGTCAAGACTCACATCCAACCGTGCCCATAAAACAACTAAGCAACATAGTTTACATCTTCACATGCCATAACATCTAGCACATATAACAATCCATTGGCACTACATGGCACACATTATCATCCCCTACATTCCTTGGCATGATTTGTCACTACCTAATAGACCTTACCACTCCATAACATGCCCTGACACTCTAGCATGCCTTGGCACTTCCTAGCATATAACCTTGTCACTCCCTCCTTAACACAATTGGAACTTTCTGACACTCCCTATCACACACTCTTATCCATTCATTTCCATGCATTTTGAACTAGTTCTCCCTTGTGTTCTTGTGGCACTCCCTGACACACATTGGCACACCCTTGGACTTGGCACATCTTGGCATGTCCCCTGGCACTTTATCATTCCTTGGAACTACCTAGCATACCTTGTCACTCCCTCCTTAGCACACCTAGAATTCGCTGACAATCCTTGTCACACACTCTTATTCATTCATTTCCATGCATTTGAAACTAATGCTCCCTTGTTTTTCCCTAACACTCCATAACTCTCCTTGGCATGCATTGGCACACCTTATCACTTAGCACATCTTGGCATGTTTCTCTGGCCTCTAGAATGCCTTAGCACTGCCTAACATACCTTGTCACTCCCTCCTTAGCACACCTTGAAATCACTGACACTTCATGTCACAAACTCTTAATCATTCATTTGCATGCATTATTTTCACCTAGTGTTCCCTTGTGTTTCCCTAACGCTCCCTAACACTTCCTAGCACTATTTGGCACACCTTGGCACCTAGCACATATTGGTTGCATGTCACTCTGGCACGCTAGAATGATTTAGCATTGCTTAGCATACCATGTCACTCCCCTCTTACCACACCTGGAACTCATTGACACTCCCTGTCACACACTCTTATTCATTCATTTCCATGCATTTTGACCTAGTGCTCCCTTGTGTTTCCCTAGCACTCGCTAACACTCAACACACATTAGCACACCTAACTGTAATGAGTTTCACTAACATTCAATCCAAAAACCCTTCCAGAGTCTAGCTAGTTACTTATTCTTGAATAAGATATTAGGGTTAAGTTTATTGTATAGTGTTCAATGTGAAGATATTAATAGGTGGTTTTATCACATTAGTTGGAAGGTGGCTAAGCCACAAGCATGACGGTAAGGTTCTTGAATCCTGGAATGTAAAACTCACCAAAAAATATATGACTATAATATCTTTTGGAAATTGTAGTTCTCTAAAGAGATTCATGGTAGTGATTTTCCCATTTCACTAGACCCGAGAACTCGATTGTTAATTAGATGTAGAGAAGTGTTAGTTTGATGCAGTAAATGTCAAATGTACAGTTCAACAACATGATGGAGGTTTACCTCTGACATTAGAATTCAGTTTTCTATCTTCATGGTGCAAACCCCATGATGTCAAAGTGTGACGCCCTCCTTGCAACAACACCCTTCGAGTAGTTACCCAGTGACTTCCTTGCATTTGATTGCCCTCTCCTCATCTTGTTCGCTCTTAGTTCCTTCTCCCTTACTCTCCTCTAATTGTGCTCTTTTGCTGCCTATTCTCCTTATCCCAATTTCTATTCTCTTTCTACTTCTGACTCCATTCTTTTGGTTAGTGAGGGCTTGGCTAACTGGATTTTCCCTTTCCTGCCATTTTGCCTCCCATTTTCTCCCATCTGTCATTTACCCTCTTCCTAGGTCTGTTCTAGAATCGACAAGGTGTGAGAGAGGAGAAAAATCCATTCATGTGTGCTAATAGGTTGCAAAATATATCCCTGCCCTCATTGACTACATCAAGGCCTGTAAATATTATGCCTGTGAGTGTATGTGAGTCTCTTCTTAGGTCTTGGGTCGAATTATTTTTTCTCTTTCAACTATATGAGTCGAGCTATATGCTTTTTAACCCCCGCATTGATAGAGTTCTTTATACTTGTATCATGCTGCTGATATAAAGACATATGTATAGGTTATTATGGTATATGTTGAAATTTGGTTATTATGCTCACCTTGAAGTCATTAAGGTTCCATCTAACTCCACCTAGTTAATACAAGGTTCATTGAGTTATAAAAATGTGCCATCAATAATTCTAAGTGGTCACCTTAAGGAAGGACCATTGGTTGAAGCCTCATCAATGGAGATTGGGCCGATGGTTAGGGTTTTGATTTAGTTAGACACTATTCACTATTATATTTGTGGGCATAGAGTAATTATGATCTTCCCCATGTACACACGGATAACTGAGAAGTGTTTTCCATAATCACGCAAGTGGAACATCAACATGTACATCGGGGTAACCACAAAATATATATCATATTTATAAAATGCAAGGTGATAGGAAAATATTTACAATACATACATGAATGTACTAAGATCAAGACCATTAGCATCATATCTACATACTTACTACAAGACAAGGGTCATTACAACCCCTGAAAAATAGCCATAAGGTCTTCCTCTTTTACATCTCCTTGACCACAAGGGTTTAATTGAAAAACACATATTCCTTTAAATATTTTAAGGTTGAGGCAACCACTTCAAGCCCTTGAACTTAAATATAATCAAATATTTGCAATTTGTTACAATAATAAGTCCATTATGCACACTCCTCATCTTAGAGTTAGGAGAGGGAGAATACTTGATCGATGCCAACCTTGTAAATGAACAACTTTTCCTACTCATTGGTTGGACTCTCCGCCTCTAGTTGACACCACTAACACAACCAAAAGTCCAAGATACACATAATATGTGCCCGACACCCAAGGGCTTAGACTACACCTTCATAAAATGTACCTTCAACTTTAGATGTCCCAAAACAGTAATATCCTAACCCAATATAGCCTATTTGTTAGACTTTTGTAACTTTATCCTTAACTAACACTTGTTTTTAACTATTTAATCCACCTACCATATACTCTCTCTTGTTTGCACCCACCTAGTATACAAGAACACTTATGTTTTTAATACAACCAAGTTAAGAGGGCATGTTTCTTTCTTACACTTAAATGTTTTCAATACAACCAAGTTAAGAGCATGTGTTTCTTTTCAAATTCCAAAAGTATAACATGTCTATCTCTATAAACTAACAACAAAATCATTGCATAAAAAATGTAAGCTTAAAATTAAATTAAAATTAGATTATTATTATTATTATGATAAATACACCAAATATGGAAAAAATGTTTTCAAACACAACCATAAAAAAGGTGTTAGTTTGTCAAATACAACTATAAAATTATTAAACCATCCTAGATCCATCTTAACCCAGATCTATCAAGCGCCAAGAGGGATCCAATCTCTCGATGTGCAAACCTCTTTTTTGGCACTTGATAGATACTATATAATATCTATATTTGTATCTATGTGTCTGTTTATTATTCCCTCTCTCTATCTCACCCCAAAACATACACACTCTCCCTCCATATTTATCTCTCTCTCCCTCCCTCTTCCTCTCTGCCTCTCTCTCTTCCCTCTATCTCTCCTCCCTCCATTGTTCCCTTGTCACTCCCTTTCTCTCTACCTTTCTCCCTTTATGTCTTTCTTCTTCCTTCCCTCTCTCGCCCCCTCCAACTTCATCTCTCTCCCCTCTCTCTTAGTCCTCTCTCTCCCTTTCTCTCTCACCTCCCTCTGTTCCCCCCCATCACTCTCTCTCTCTCTCCCCCCTCCATCTCTATGCCTCCCTCTCTCTCTCTCTTTCCCTTCTCTCCCTATCTTTATCCCCACCTATTCTCTCTCTTCCCTCCTCTCTTCTCTCCCTCTCTCTCTATCCATCTATCCTTTTTCACTCCCTCTCTCTCTCCACCTCTATCTCCCTATGCCTTAGTTCTTTCCTCCCTCTCTCCCTCCCACAACTCCATATCTCTCTCTTCCCCCCTCTCTTATTCTCTCTCTCCCCCTCCAACTCCATATCTCTCTCCCCCCTCTCTTCTTCTCTCTCTCTCCTCTCTCTCTCTTCCTACCTCCTTCTCTCCATCTCCCCCCATCACTCTCTCACTCTCTCTCTCTCCACCCTCCATCTTCGTCACTATCTCCCTCACCCTCTCTTCCCTTCACTTTGCTTGCTATCATCACTTAGATCCTTAGTTAAGATAGATCTACTTTGGTTCTTACAAATATTTGTATTAGAAAAATTTCACATCTTTAAATATAAAAGTATTCTCATATTTAATTTTATTAAAACCTTAATTTAATTTATATGGGAATAATTTTAGTAGTTGTGAAGATAGAGGTTTTATATAAATCTCAAAACTAATTATAATCCTTTTCCTAATAGCTTCAAATAAAAATGGTTATAAAATTAAATTAAGTTAAAATATTTTTATTGTGAAATAAGTTATGGTTTTTGGGCATGTGGTATTGATAAGCCATGATATTGGTCCATGGTATTGTAACGAATTCTATTTACAAGTTAATAATATCCATGGTAAAGTGTGGGTGGATATCGATGGTTAAGAATATTTTCATATTGTTATAAAAATATTTAGATTGTGAAATAAGATTAGATTTTTTTGGCATGTGGTATTGATAAGCCATGCTATTGTAACAAATCCTATTCACAAGTTCATAATATCAATGACAAGGCGGGGGTGAATATCCATGATTAAGAATCTTGTCATATTCTTATAAAATATTTTGATTTTGAAATAAGTTATGTTTTTTGGGTATGTGGTATTGATAAGCCATGGTATTGTAACAAAGTCTAGTTACAAGTTAATAATATCCATGATAAAGTGAGAATGAATATCCATCGTTAAGAATATTTTCATATTGTTATAAATTATTTTGATTGTGAAATGAGTTATGTTCTTAGAGAATGTGGTATTGATAAGCCATAGTATTGGCACATGGTATTATAACAAAGCCAAATTTTTACAAGTTAATAATATCCACTGTAAAGTGGGGAGTGAATATCCATGGTTAAGAATCTTTTCATATTGTTATAAAATATTTTGGTCGTGAAATAAGTTATGGTTTTTGGGCTTGAGGTATTGATAAGCCATGGTATTGGCTCACGGTATTGTAACAAAACCTATTCACAAGTTAATAACAAAATCAAAATATAAAAAATTGAATTTTATTATATTTATTATTAATCGAGCCAACATTAGATTTTTGCACTCATCCCCATACTTTTAACTTTTATTATTATTATTACTATTATTATTTAACTAAGCTCATATTTAGAATTGTTTACATACTTACATTACACCTACACATCTACTCTATAGTCTATGAATATTGTATTTATTGTTTTTTAGGGAGGAAAATTTTAACATTTTTGAAAAAATTCAGCCTTTTGATGTAACAAAGCCCTCCAAAATCCAATCTTCATTTACGTTCTAAAACAAGTAGTATATTTTCACTTTTCATAGGGCAAAGGGAAAACAAGTCACATATTTTCACTTTTCAAAGGGCGGGAGGGAAAACAAGATTAAAACTAGTATATTTTCACTTTTCATAGGGAAGATGGAAAACGAGTAGCACAAGTATTAAAACAAGTAGTATATTTTCACTTTTCATAGGGTAGACGGAAAACGAGTAGCACATTTTCACTTTTCACGGGGTGGGAGGGAAAATGAGATTGAAGAGAGTTTTGAATTAAGGTTTTACCACTAGCAGACTGGTATCAAACCCCACCATTAGATCTTCAATCCATTAATGGTGCCCAGGTATGTTTCATTTCTAGCCTCGCTGCATTTCCACCCCACTTTTAGTCTTCTTCCACACAGGGAGGAGTACACACACCTCAGATCTCTGGTTCAAAATTCACTATTTTTTTCATCCTTGCTTTTAAGTTTATGCTTTAATATCTGTGCCGCTCTTTGTTACTAGTTGCAGGGATGGCATTGGCATTTGATGAATTTGTGAGTCCATTTACGATAATAAAGAAGCATAGATAGAAGACCCAAATGAGAGGTGTTAGTTCCTAAATCTACCTCAGGCTGAAGGAAGGCAAGTCTAGGGTAACATCAAACCACGCTTAACCTGGTAGCTATCCCTACCAGGTCAGGAGAGGGCTCTCCCCTTGTCAATCTCAATTAGGATATTGCATCTAGGGCTTGAGATGAATGAAAATAAATGTTGAGTTTAGGCTAGGTATATTAGGTCAGAGGATTTTGTTTGATTTTGATGGTTGGTTGCTAGATCAAGTGAAGAAGGCAGCTTTAGGTTCGAGAAATCAACTCAGATTTGCAGGAGGTTCTATGGGGAGACGTAGGTAGGTGTTTGGCACTTTGAATTGGGTGTGATGGTAATCTAAGACTGATGAGGAGTTGGAGAGGGCATGCAAGGTTCATAATTCATCTTCAAATAGCAGAAAACATTAAAAACTAAATGTAACCTCAAGGCAGAGCACTGAATATCAATGGATTCCACCTATTAATCTTGATTCATTTAGTTATGAAGAAAAAGATAGATGCTGACACATATACACATAAGAGACACTAAATAACAAAGGAAAAAACAATGCCAAGACACATTACCACAAGAATCCCACAAAATGTTGCAAAACCCTGGTTCATTTCCTTGCCAAACTGCAGAAGTGATTTACAATGAAGCTCAAAGCATCCACAAGAGTCCAACCTTTACAAATGACTAAGAAAGTACATGATATAGGCATCAAACCACCTATGCTAGCCATCAGGGGTCGAATCCATGAGTCAAGGAGCTGTTTCAACAACATCTAAACTAGGAACTAGAAAATAGGCAGTGGAACAACTTGCCTCTAAAACTATGGAAACTGATTCATTCAACCTCAAACCACCTCTAACTGATGTATCTACCCCCTCAAGTCATTTTTCATCATATTTACATCATATTACATCATTTACCATCATAAATTTACCAAGGAGAAGAGAAAAAGTCAACTGATAGTCAAACTAGGCGAAATTTTGAGTTTTTAGGCAAAATTGGCAAAAAATTGCCTGATGCGCAGCGCCTTGATCCTGATGCGCAACACTGATTCAAGGCTACTTTTGGAGGCCTTCCACTCATCCAAATCAGGCCCAAGATAGCTTGTTGGAAGGTCTTGCCTATCTATTTTCTAGAACACTTTGACGTTTCTGATTTGGAGGTCATTTCCCCCCTCAAAAGTGGATTCTCCCAAGATTGGTTCCCGTGTGTCCAAAAAGTGGCAGAGAGGGCACTTTTTGAGTGTTTTTTTCCCTTTAGGTGACCCAGATCTCCTCCAAATTTTATGAAACTTTTCAGGTTTCATTGTTTTTCCATGAGGAATCCAAAAATGCAAGCCATTTTTCAAAATACTGAGCCAAATCAATGTGCAGCGTCGGTGGCACTGCACATCAGTTGAAAATTCATGTGTTTTTAATTACAAAATTATAAAATGACAAGAATTTCCCAAAATTTCTCCAAATTTGGCAAGAGGCAAGCTTACTAACTGCCTTGCTGAGCTAATGAAGCTTCATCCAAAATCTTTAGCTTATCATGCTCCTTTTTCTCCTTAAGTCTCTCCATGGAACTGTCACTAAGGGTTTCTCTCTCATAGTCATACTCATTATCCCTCTCCATACATTATAGTTGTTTCCCTTGTGATGACTGAGAGGAGTATGAAGAGATTTAAAAAGGAAAGCAGGTGAGGGTGAAAAAGAATTGGAAATGGATGTGGGGAATAAGTAATGTTAATGAATGATGTAGGGTTTGGGAGTAATGATAGGGTTTGGGAATAATGATAGAGTTTGGGAGTATGGTAGGGTTGGGGTATATGAGTATAGGGTTTGATATGTGAAGGGTACAGTTAGGGAGGCTAAAGGTTAGGAGGTAGGTTTTGGGCAAATGAAATTAGGGAATAGGGAATAAACAACTGTAATTTGTACTGTATGGGGTAGTTTTAGAGACAAATTAGGGTTTTGAATTTTAGGATGCTAAAACCACCATCAAAGCATAAAAAACACTATGTGAGATCAAAAGAGAGTTTACTTACTTGCTTGGAGGAGAAATGTAGCAATGACAGTGATTGGAGGTGAAATTTGAGGGTTTTGAGGTGTTACTAGCCAATGTGCAGTGCCCTAAAATTAATGCGTAGCACCTCTCTGATGTGCAGCGCCAATGTAAAAACTGCCTGATGCGCAGCGCCAACCCTCTGATGTGCAGTGCCTCCCTGATGCGCAGTGCCTTTTTGCAGACGACTTTTGAAGGCCTTCTCGGTGTCCAAATTGGGCATGTGATAGCTCTTTGGGAAGCTTGTCGAGTCTACTATCCAAAATATCTTGAATTCTTGAATTTGGAGATCATTTTCCCTGTCAAAAGTCAAATCTCCCAAGACTAGTCAAAATGTGCAGAATGAAACTGCCTGAATGCAGAGTGCTGTTGCAATCAACTTTTGAAGGTTTTCCTCAACTCCAAATTGAGCTCATGATAGCTCATTGTAAATCTCTCTCTGTCTAGATATTATTTAAATCATCAAGCAAGTCATTTGAACATCTTATCCAGGTGAAATCTTTATTCTCCCAAGGTCACTCCAGAAGTGCATCAATCCTCTTGAGGCCAATGATGTTTTCGACATTTCTCCCAAACCATGAAACATGTGTAAAAACTGAAAGAGGTTTTTCTTCTTGGGTCAATGATGGACAAAAATTCTCTCATGTTTGACAAATTCATATTTTCTTTCTCAAAAACATAGTTTGAAGAAAACTTATCCCGATATGTGGAACATGGGATTTGTAGAAATGAAGGGAAATGAAGGGGATGAGGGGCTTCTAAATTCTTGAAAAAAATTTAGGAAGTAGGGAGGGATGTTAGGAATTAGGGGAAAGTTGAATTTCAAATATTGAGTGAGGGGAAGGGGTCCAAAAGGGAAAAACACAGGCCTAGCCTAGAAAATTGTCAAATTATAGCAATAAACTAGTGTTTGTGGGAAAATGATGAATTTGAGGGATATGAGTGATGGGAATTGTTTAAGAAAGTATATTAGGGATAGGGAAAGGTGTATGAACATCAGGACACAAGTTTTTTTGATCATTTTGCCATCCAATAAAAATTACCTTCAAAACCCTAGGAGAGGGAAATGAGGCTTACTCAAGTACAACTGAAGCACGAACAAGGTGTAAAATGACCCATTGGAACCTGAAATGATGATGAAAACTCTTTGAATGATGGTACACTAAGCTAAATAGTGACATGGACCAATACTTGGAAGACTTTGGAAGGAGTGAAAACAACCCTAGACCTAATACCTAGTAACCAAATTTTACTTGAAGATTCACTGAAATGACAAAATTTGACTTTGACACCCTGAGACCACTTTGTAAGAGCATATTTGATCACTGATGGAAGGCTTCAAAGGCTGACACTAACATTGGATCCATTGGGGATGGTAGCTCCTTGGAGGTGCCAAGAACATCGTAGACCAAGTAGCCTTATCCATTAGGCAAGGAGTCAAAAACACAAACTGAAATGGATGACTGAAAACTAACGACTCAAAGACACAAACTGACTTGAAACTGACTCAATACTAAAAAACAACTGAAAAACTAGAAAATATGCTCAAAATGGAGCTTATTCAATAAAACCTACTCTAATTGTTCCATTCATCACCTGATCATGTGAAATGAAACAACCAATGCAACCAAGTAAGCATTCTAGCTATTGTTTGAATTCTCCACAAGCGCTTTCTTATGAACAACAAGAGATAACTACTGAAAGGCAACTTCCTTGAAAACTTGTAAACATATCCAAATTTTCCCAAATTGAATAATATGGATGCTCTATCTGACTCCAAAAGTACTGGATAAGGATCTTGAAATTCATGTGCACTGGGACTTAGCTCATCCGATGGATTACTTTTCTCCTCCTCATACCATGAATACAAACTTTCGTCTAAGCTTTGTGATGATACTCTTGCTGATAATGACAAAGGAACCGGCTGCCAGATCAAGTTTGTATCAATACTTGTTTCAATCTCACAGTTATCTAGTGGAGAAGGACTTTGACTGCAGACATCATCCAACACATCAGCTATTGGATCGTGAAAAACTTGAAAAGACTGCTGCAACCCATTTTCTATTGGTTTCGATGAGATTACATGATTTCGTACAGGCTGCTCATTTGAAGATATACTATGCAATTTTCCCTTCAAAAACTGAAATGATTCAAAACAAAATGGTACGGAATCATCTTGCATCATTTGATCATATGTGCCAACTTCCAAGTCTTCATCTGCAACCTGACATTCAATGGCATTCGGGGTTGCAAATCTGGATATGACAAGTCTTGAACAAGGATTTCATTGCCCTCTAGATGGTCAAGATTGAAACTTATCGACAGTTGATTTCTGATAGCATGCAAGTTGTCTCTGATGATCTGAAGTGAAGAAAAACAAAAAGGAAAAGTTCCTCCTTCACTTACTTCAAAATTTTCTGCACTTTCCTCCTCACTTCCATAGCTGATATGCAACGGTTGATCACTGTATTCGAACTGCTGAAAGTGAAGTTCCTCCTCCCACAAACTATCTACTGATTTTTCTGCAAGATTAGCTTCTGTTTGGAGAACATAATCATCATCATACTGATCAAACTGAGGCAAATCATCAGTATAAAACACATCATCAAGCATACATGTCATATCAATAGATCTCTCTTCTCCAAGATGATCTATAAAACAATCATTATCAGGTCTATGACAACTAGGATAGGAAATAAAATGTTTTGGATTGGCCACTTGTTCTTCTTCAATCAGTGAGCCGTGGTCTTGAACATCATACTTATTCCTTGTGGTGATCTTTTGTATCAACTCTGCCACTGCACTCACCAAAATGTCGATCTTTACCTCTAAAGATGTCGATTCCTTTGGATCTATGTTCTTCATCTCTTCTTCCTTCAACTTTGCCCTTCTGATCAACAAATTAGCCTCTACATGTGCTGCACTATTTTACATCTCTTCAAGTGTTGCAAGGTTCCTTTCTCTTGGTTGAAACTCCATTTTCGGATCAAAGGCATCCGGATAGTGCAAGAGAGTGGATCCTAGAGGAGGTATATTAACTGGTATCGAAAAATAGACTTGGTTAAACCTGGCAGAAAAGTATTGTACTGTCTCCCCTGGCAAGCTTTTCAGCTGGTTATACTATTCTATAATCAAGAAAGGGTTTTGTCTGGCCACCCACTTGTCGAGGAAAGCTTTGACGAACTATTGGAAATCTGAAATGCTCGCATCAAGTAGGGTTTTGAACCAACTCTTGACTTTGCCTTGCAAAGAAAGAGAAAAAAGCCTAATACTGACATCCTCTTCATCAACTTCAAAAAGGTCAAGAAAAGACTCAAAATTCAATACATGTCTCTCAGCAGTGATGTTGTCACATTCACCATCAAATCTTGGTAGATATAGGTAATGATTTTTAGGGAAAGCATGGGATATAGGAGGTAAAATCAGAGGCTTATATCGATCTGGAATTTTACAAGGTATAGGAATATGTACAGAAGGTGTAGAATTAGTCTTGGTCTCTTGAGGCTCATCAGTTTGAAGATGGTCATCACAAGATTCAGAAAAAGGGTCTTGATCAAGATCAAAGGCATGCGAACATTTTGTATTCACAATCTTCCCAGGGAAAGAATCAAATGCAGGTCTGGGATCTTTTCTCAAACACAGTATACTTCGTAAAGCCTTCTTGACATTCTCAGGAAAAGAGAAGAAATAATTTATAACAAAGAACATAATGTCTTGGATGAAATTCCAACTTGAATACCTGATCTGTCCATATTGTCCTTTCATGTTTCTGCTGGCTGGGTTCATCCTCCAGTGGAGTCTTTGGATCTGATCTCGAAACTGATTTGGAGTCGCCAGGTGAATGATTTCAGCCTTCCTATGTCCGATCATTGTCCACCATCAACAATCAGATTTGAACTTGATACATTTTGTTGAGGAACATAAAATTACGTCCCTAGTGGAGTCGCCACTAAGTTAGTGCCTAAATCTACCTCAGGTTGAAGGAAGGCAGGTCTAGAGTAACATCAAACCACGCTTAACCTGGTAGCTAGCCCTACCAGGTTGGGAGAGGGCTCTCTCCTTGTCAATCTCAGTTAGGATATTGCATCTAGGGCTTGAGATGACTGAAAATAAATGCTGATTTTAGGCTAGGTATATTAGGTCAGAGGATTTTGTTTGATTTTGATGGTTGGTTGCTGGATCAAGTGAAGAAGGCATCTTTGGGTCCGGGAAATCAACTCAGATTTGCAGGAGGTTCTGTGGGGCGAGGTAGGTAGGTGTTTTGGCACTTTGAATTGGGTGTGATGGTAAGTCTAAAACCGGTGAGGAGTTGGAGAGGGCATGCAAGGTTCATGAGTCCTCTTCAAACAACAGAAAACATTAAAAATTAAATGTAACCTCAAGGCAGAGCACTGAAGATCAATGAATTCCACCTATTAATCTTGATTCATTTAGTTATGAAGAAAAAGATAGATACTGGCACATATACACATAAGAGACACTAAATAACAAAGGAAAAAACAATGCCAAGACACATTGCCACAAGAATTCCACAAAATGTTGCAAAACCTTGGTTCATTTCCTTGCTAAACTGCAGAAATGATTTACAATGAAGCTCAAAGCATCTGCAAGAGTCCAACCTTGACAAATGACTAAGAAAATACATGATATAGGCATCAAACCACCTATGCTAGCCAT
The DNA here is from genome assembly GCA_031772625.1 of Pinus tabuliformis. Classification (NCBI taxonomy): domain Eukaryota; kingdom Viridiplantae; phylum Streptophyta; class Pinopsida; order Pinales; family Pinaceae; genus Pinus; species Pinus tabuliformis. The sequence continues at coordinate 1,302,173,248 of CM062805.1, read as the reverse complement.
CAGGGGTCAAATCCATGAGTCAAGAATCTGTTTCAACAACATCTAAATTAGGAACTAGAAAATAGGTAGTGGAATAGCTTGCCTCTAAAATTATGGAAACTGATTCATTCAACCTCAAACCACCTCTAACTGATGTATCTACCCCCTCAAGTCATTTTTCATCATATTTACATCATATTGCATCCTTTACCATCATAAATTTACCAAGGAGAAGAGAAAAAGTCAACTGATAGTCAAACTAGGCGAAATTTTGAGTTTTTAGGCAAAATTGGCAAAAATTTGCCTAATGCGTAGTGCCCTAAGCCTGATGCGCAGTGCCGCTTCAAGGCTACTTTTGGAGGCCTTCCACTCATCCAAATCAGGCCCAAGATAGCTTGTTGGAAAGCCCTACCTATCTAGTTTCTGGAACACTTTGAATTTTCTAATTTTGAGGTCATTTTCCCCCTCAAAAGTGGATTCTCCCAAGACTGGTTCCTGTGTGTCCAAAAAGTGGCAGAGAGGGCACTTTTTGAGTGTTTTTTGCCCTTTAGGTGACCCAGATCTCCTCCAAATTTTATGAAACTTTCTGGGTTTCATTGCTTTTCCATGAGGAATCCAAAAATGCAAGCCATTTTGCAAAATACTAAGCCAACTCAATGCGCAGCGCCGGTGGCACTATGCATCAGTTGAAAATCCCTGTGTTTTTAATTACAAAAATTTAAAATGACAAAAGTTTCCCAAAATTTCTCCAAATTTGGCAAGAGGCAAGCTTACTAACTACTTTTTTGAACTAACGAAGATTCAACCAAAATATTTAGCTTATCATGCTCCTTTTTGCTCCTTAAGTCTCTTCATGGAACTGTCACTAAGGGTTTCTCTCTCATAGTCATACTCACTATCCCTCTCCATACTTTATAGCTATTTCCCTTGTCATGACTAAGAGGAGTATGAAGAGATTTAGAAAGGAAAGTAGTTGAGGGTGAACAAGAATTGGAAAGGGATGTGGGGAATAAGTAAGGTTAATGAATGATGTAGGGTTTGGGAGTGTTTATTCAATTTAGTATGTCCTAAATTGCTACATTAATTATTAATCTGGGAGTCATAAATTGATGAAGTGTGGCACACTATATGTGCAAGACAACCTCTTTCTTACTTTTTATTGTTTTCAATTTTATTTTGTTTTTAGGGTTTTGTCTTTGTTTGTCTCCTAATGCAAATGAAAATCCTATTCCTAAGTTTTAAGAATACTTTAGAAGGCAAGTATGGATATAGATTTAATACAAGGTTTTATGTCCCTTATGATAACTTCCAGAGCTTAACACTTCAAAGGATCTCAAAACATACTAGTGATAAATTTAGTACTTGAACATGAGTGTAAATGTGCAGCTATTCAAATCAAACAAATGATGAAATACTGATCATGAAATAACTGTCTCCGCTGCTCATCTAAATACAGAAATAAAAGTTAAACTAATGCACTCAAACAAACCAAAAATTGCAGACTAATGAAAGTAAGACCAATTGACTTCACTTATAATCCGATAGCTCGCCAAGTAGCTTTTTGGGGTTAAGCCATGGCTCCGGAGATAACATCAAATAACATGAAGAATTGATATCTAAATTACCTACTTGCAAATGAAAGTAAAATCAAATCACTTCACTCATAAGCCGATAGCTCGCCAAGTAGCTTTTTGGGGTTAAGCCATGGCTCTGGAGATAATGTCAAATGACATGAAGAATTTGATATCTAAACTAGCTAACAACAACAAATAAATAAGATTGAAATCAAAGCATAACTGAAATTGAAAAGCTAAGAAAAACAAAGTCAGCAGAGAGGCCAATCTCATGTCACCATTTGATGCAAAAATTATATGAAAACGCTCGAGCATAACCTATCCTGAAACACATTGATTAGTGTTAGCAAAAATATACAATGCTAGAAAATCATGTACAGGAATGAAACATTAACACCATAAATGAATTATGAAATATATACAGGTGAAAAAGCTATGAAATATTTACAATGGAAATAAGAAAATGATACATGAAGACTTTACAAAAATAAAGAAACAAAACCTCAGCCAGTAGGGGCCCTCTACATGGCCTTGGTTAATATGCTGTCAATCCGAAATTATGCTCAAACAGTCATAAGAAACAAAGTCTTTATATTGAAAAACAGAGGAAGTATCCACTTGTTACAACAACAAGACCAATGCTATGGCAAAAATATATAAACTAACAGCAAGGCTATATCAAGACTAGCTACATGCGTTATTTATAGAGGAAATTACATAACTGTTTTTCTGTGAGAAACCTTCAGCAGAGGGCACGTAAAAAGACAGAACCCGTGAGCTTAGCGTCTTGGTTGCCATGATCATTCAATCTACAAAAGGTGGATGTTGGATTTGCATCGTGGAGATGGTCTACAGCTGTCAAAAGGGATCCACGGATCTAGGAACGTTCTAGGACCTTTCATGTGCTGAAAACAGAGACCTGTTTGTTGTAGGACTCCTTTGTTTGACCGTTGTTTGACCAAGGCTTTCCTTTACGAATTTGACTGAAAAGATAGGACCTGGTCCATGTCCAGATCATTCCTGAACTACCCACATGCCTTGTTTTACTTTCCGACACTTGTAACCTATAGATCAATAAAAACAGCTACGGAATCACGAGTCAACTGCGGAAAGTGGCTGCATTCCACAGCTGATGAGAAAAATCTAAGTCAAATAGCAAACACAAAAATATAGTTAGAAAACCACTTAAATGCACTCTTAGAATCAATATGTAATGATCTTTGATAGCTTATGAGGCACTGGTGTGGGAAAAAGGTCTAGGAAATTATGTAGAAGAGAGGTAGTTTGAGGGCTCAACAGGGAGTATGGTAGGGTTTGGGGTATATGAGTATAGGGTTTGATATGTGAAGGGTAGAGTTAGGGAGGCTGAGGTTTAGGAGGTAGGTTTTGGGCAAATGAAATTAGGGAATAGGGAATAAACAACTGTAATTTGTAGTGTATGAGGTAGTTTTAGAGACAAATTAGGGTTTTGAATTTTAGGATGCTAAAACCACCATCAAAGCATAAAAAACCCTATGTGAGATCAAAAGAGAGTTTACTTACTTGCTTGGAGGAGAAATGTAGCAATGAGAGTGATTGGAGGTGAAGTTTGAGGGTTTTGAGGTGTTACTGGAAAATGCGTAGTGCCTTGAACCCAATGTGCAACACCTCTCTAATGCGCAGCGCCAGTGTAAATTTACACTGGAGAAAACTGCTGATGTGCAGTGCCGACCCTCTGATGTGTAGCACCGACCTGATGCGCAACACGTTTTTACAGACAACGTTTGAATCCCTTCTCGATGTCCAAATTGGGCGTGTGATAGCTCGTTGGAAATCTTGTCGAGTATAATTTCCAAAAAATCTTGAATTTTTCAATTTGGAGCTCATTTTCGTTGTCAAAAGTCAAATCTCCCAAGACTGGTCAAAATGTGCAGAATGAGACTACTTGAATGCAGAGTGCTGTTGCAGTCAACATTTGAAGGTCTTCCTCAACTCCAAATTGAGCTCATGATAGATCATTGGAAATATCTCTCTCTATCTATATATCATTTAAATCATCAAGAAAGTCATTTGAACATCCCAGCTAGGTGAAATATTTATTCTCCCAAGGTCACTCCAGAAGTGCATCAATCCTCCTGAGGCCAATGATGTTTTTGACATTTCTCCCAAACCATGAAACATGTGTAAAAATGGAAAGAGGTTTTTATTCTTGGGTCATTCATGGACAAAAACCTCTCTCACTTTTGTCAAATTCATCTTTTATTTCTCAGAAACGTAGTTTGAAGAAAACCTATCCCGATATGTGGAACATGGGATTTGTAGAAATGAAGGGAAATGAAGGGGATGAGGCGCTTCTAAATTATTGAGAAAATTTTTGGAAGTAGGGAGGGATGTTAGGAATCAGAGGAAAGTTTAATTTCAAAGATTGAGTGAGGGGAAGTGGTCCAAAAGGGAAAAACACAGGCCTAGCCTAGAAAATTGTCAAATTGTAGCAATAAACTAGGGTTTGTGGGAAAATGATGAATTTGAGGGATATGAGTGATGGGAATTGTTTAAGAAGGTATATTAGGGATAGGGGAAGGTGTATGAACATTAGGACACAAGTTTTGTTGATCATTTGGCCATCCAAGAAAAATTACCTTCAAAACCCTAGGAGAGGGAAATGAGGCTTACCCAAGTACAACTGAAGCACGAACAAGGTGTAAAATGACCCATTGGAACCTGAAATGATGATGAAAAATATTTGAATGATGGTACACTAAGCTGAATGGTGACATGGACCAATACTTGGAAGACTTTGGAAGGAGTGAAAACAACCCTAGACCTAATACCTAGTAACCAAATTTTACTTGAAGACTCACTGAAATGACAAAATTTGACTTTGACACCCTGAGACCACTTTGTAAGAGCATATTTGATCACTAATGGAAGGCTTCAAAGGCTGACACTAACAAGAGGCTTAGATGTTCGAAATCTCTAATGTTGTGGTCATCAGGGCTGTTATGAGAATACTATGCACCTCACTAGACTCCAATGGAATAAAAATGATGCTCTAGAATCCTTGTGGTGATGTCATCATCAATAAGCTCCTATTCCTTTTATTCATTCTTTATTTATGGATCAGTGAAATCGCCCTTAAATTATGAAAATTAGTAGAATTTACTTTAAAACTTGTATGATTCTTAACTAAAAATTACTTACATTTTCTGTAAAGACTGAAATAAGCCTATACTCTGCGATCTATTCACTGTTTCTCACAAACGCTAATGCCCACTAAGCTAAACGCTCTACATATGTCAATGTCTTCCTACTAAAGCTCTTATAATTGGTGAATGTGTTCAGATGTCGTTTGGATGATTGGACATCTAATGTGCATTAAGGGCATTTCAAACCCTAGATTTGTATGTGCCATATTCCATCATGTTGGTTTCAATTATAGGTGCATGTCGGTTTTAGTTGTGGGTAGAGCTTGACACAATCATTTTGGTTAGATTTTGAGAACTTGCTATTTAAAGTAGTTCTCCTATTTTATAGGAGATAAATTTCAGGGTCTATATGTCAAACATAGCTACATGGTATTTGTCCATGCATGTAACTTCTATGCACTTTGAGGATGTGGTACTTTAGTTTACCACCCAAATTCACACAAAAACTGAACCCAAATTCACACAAATTTACGAAGTAACTGAACTGAATTGTTTCTATTATTAGCTATTAACTATTGAATTGTTTCTATTATTAACTATTTACTATTTTCATGCATGAAACTATAGATTTATGCAACCTAAATGCACACAACCATTCCATTATTCACAAATCCATAAGTCGCAGTTAGAGGGGAAACCTAAAAATTAATTCAACCATGAAATAAACCATAAAAAATTGGTAATAATTCAATACAATTCATATATACATTTAGGAATACTTATCTATCTGGAATTGTTCAACACTTAGTTGCAGAAGACGGAAGTAAGATCACAACCATATAATCGAAGATCAATCACAATTCATATTTTACTTGATCACTGGTTCAATCATTGAAATTATCACTATTTCACTTGATCACATGATCCATTGTTAGTAAGATCTTTGTTTGACAATAGACCACACATAAGGGTATGTAGGCGTATTGTCTCAATGCCCATAAGCATCCCTGAAATATAATCTCTTCATGAGTAAAATTGATGGCCTTTACTATATTGGAGCTAAGCAGTTGCTAAATTGAAGATTAATTTCTGCAGAGGATAGTGAGTAATTTCACTACCTATTTTTTATAAATCTTCCTCCCAGACCTGTAGTTGTTCCTGGATGATAGGTACAGAAAAAACAACATGATGCACTTCTTGTCTTCGCATTATTGTTTGTCAAGTCTATACTTCAAACAAGACAGAATAGCTCTTTTGGTGATAAAAAGAAAAACTTTTAATACTTGGTGAATAATCTGAAGAAGTGCCTTGGTGTTGTTGTGCAAAAACTTATGGATAAGAACGAGAAAGTGAAAGAGTGTTGTAAAATTGGTTAGAACATAGATTTGCAGTTGATCACTAGATCCATAACTAATGATCCCACAGTGTTAGTAGATAATCGTTATTTCAAATAATGATCCTCATATGTCTCAGGTTATTTTTGTTTTATTCCACCTTCCATGGCGTTGATCTGTTATGTGGAAGAAATTTTATGATGAAGGCTGCTAAATTAACCCACCAACTTCATAGGGCTCCAATTGACGTTCTTATGTCCAACTTCTAATTTCTAGTATTTAATCTCTCTCGCAATGGTATATATATATTGATGGGCCTTTCTGGACTATCTATATAAACAATTGATATTTCACTAGATAGACAATGGAGTTAGCAGCTTGAAGTTTTCTATCACATTTTTATTTTGAAAGAGAGTCCTCTAGTTCTTCTCTTAGGGTTCCTCTCACGCTTCCTTGTTTCCCTTCATGTTCACTTCCATCATTTACATTGGCTACATTTTTTCTTAGCTAGGCTGTTTCTATGGTTTTAGTGTTGTAGTAATTGTTATCAACATCTCCGTAATGTTTGCATTTCTTCGATATATGATTCTCCAATTCACATCCACTCCTCCACATACCATGTTTTTTCTCTTTTCACAACAGGCTTCTGGACATCATATTTCCATTTCTCATCCTGGAGCTGATTCTCTCCCCGGAAGCTCCTTTTTTGAATTTGCAACAAAGGAGGGAGAAAAAAATCTTCTTTGCTGGATTTGCCTCACTACAAGTTCTTCCTGCATTAATACCAATTTATGGGTGCTGGAAAATGCAAAACCTGTAGATAAGAAATAAAATTTACTACCCATCTCAGTGGATGGTGTCAATCACAATCAATGTATTTCACTAAACAGAGGCCAAACAATTCCACCTGACAATTTTATCATTAAACTTGTATTATAACATTCAACTAAATTAGTGAAATGATAGTGATGTTACTCAATTACATTCACTTTGCAGTAGAAATTGAGCCTCATGCACGGGATTAAGAAAGGATAAATAAAAAGAAATAATATGTTTCTCACAGAACAATGGGTTGCACGGTTTCTTGTTTAGGTAGAGATTCCATGCTAGTTCTCTTTTAAGAGTTTACCCTTCTTTCTGCTCGGTGTTTATTCCCTAACAATCTCCTTCATTATCAGTGGAGTGATCTTCTTCAATTGCCTAGTGATATGCCTCAACTGATCCAAGGATCTTCTTGCCAAATGATTGTGCTCAATTGTAATTGTGGAGAATACTAAAGCCATCTATAGTAACATCATCGGACGTGAGTACCAAATACATGACATTTCCATTCTCTAGCAGAGCTTTGGAAGCAATTTCCCCTTACACCAGAGCTATAATTTGGCTCCGCTTCAGAGGTATCCCAAGGAAATAACCAACATCCAACTTCTTCTTTCCTAGCCTTGTATTTGCCATGGTGATGGCCTTGTTGGACTGACCAGAGTATCTCTAAGTGGTTTTACACCAATTGTACAAAGAGGGCTCTAGGGTCTTGCTAGCTTCCAAGGACTAAACAAAATATGCCACAATGGAATGCTGAGCAGGGCTGAATTTTCCATACCAAATCAAATGAACATCCACAGTAGGACTACTGGTGAGCAGGGGACCATTGTGATAAGTTAAAACAAGGGGATGTTATTCAACCAATATGGAGGAATCAATCAGAAGAAGTAGACATACAATAAACTTAAACCCTCCCATTCCCAAAATTAGAGAAACCCTACAAACCCTAGTGCTGCTAGGTTTTTCCTGATAGACAAGAAATGCCTAAACTTTTTTCTCCCTCCTTTGTTGGATTTGCCTCACTGCAGGTTATTCCTTCTTTAATACTAATCGATGGGTGTTGGAAAACGCAAAACCTACACAAATGCATACTAATCTGTTGTAGGTAGATAAGAAATAAAATTTACTACCCATCTTAGTGGATGGTGTCAATCATAATTAATCTACATCACTAAAAAGAAACCAAATGATTCCACATGAGGATTTTATCATTGAAATTGTATTATGACATTCAAGTAAATCGGTGAAATAACAATGATGTTACTCGATTACATTCACTTTGCAGTAGAAATTCATCCTCATGCACGAGATTAAGAAAGGATGAATAAAAAGAAATACTCTATTTCTCACACAACAATGGGTTTCACGGTTTCTTGTTTAGGCACATATTCCATGCTAGTTTTCTTTCGAGGAATTTACCCTTCTTGCTGATCAGATTTATTCCTTAACAATCTCCTTCATTTTCAGTGGAGTGATCTTCCTCAATTTCCCAGTGATATGCCTCAACTGCTCCAAGGATCTTCTTTCCCAATTATTGTGCTCAATTTCATTTATGAAAGTCAGTACCTTCTTCTTGAGAGAGTCTGTTGCTTCTCTTAATTTGTTTTCCTCAACGAATTCTTCCACTTTAGCCTATTGATTTCTGGTCTATGTTAAAATTTATTTCTCAGTGATCTCCTCCTTTGAATTGAATGTCTTAATTATTGTTGGAGTTTATTTATGTTTCATCATTCAACAAGATGTTTCTGGAAACAATAAGATTTGTGATGCCATGCCATTGCACCCTGTTGTATTTCTGTTAATTCGGTATCTCTTTGTTTGTGTCTTATTTCTCCAGTAGTAGCAATCCGTCATCTCAACTCCTCTTGTTTTTATTGTGGTTCTAGTGTAATGGGTGAATATACTAAGTACACAATATCTTGCATTTCCTTCCAGCTATTTTTAGAAATGTCATATTTAAAGTGGGAGTCGGTGAAACTAAGAGTGATGTCTTGTGGGCTCATGTAAGTCTCACAAGAAGAAATTGATTATTAAACATGAAAGAGATGCTGGAATTTAAACACGTTTTTGATGATGCAAGAACACTAATGGATTGGGGATGCTCCCGCATCACTCATTCCCATGTCCAACAGATAGCCTTTATTTGAAAATATATGTTGAAGTTACAATTTATCTATCATGTGGCACCATTTAGTGTAGTTATAATAGATTGAGTAGACAAGTAGATGAATATATTCAATAGAGAAGTGGATCCAAGCTTAAGATTCCAATGGTAGTTTTCTTGATTTCAATGATAGGAATTGGATTTGCAACATGCCCCTAATGTTTTTAACTGCTTTCAACTTTTTCATTTGACAACATGTTTATGCCCTTGTTTGAATGTTATAATTTAGTTATTTTCCAAATAACTATTTGGAGTAGTTTATGTTCTATTTGCAACAGTAACCTTTATTTATCAGGGTTCTTTGAATTTATAGGTTCATGTTTAAAGACATATACATTTGAGTTCCCCTAGGTCTAGTTCATTTTATTTCATCCTTTTATTCTATCAATCCTTGTGTTTGTTGGTGATTTACAATTTGGTGATATTAGTTTCCAGCTGCAACACCTTGTTGGATTTCTTAAAGATATTTCGTTGCCTTTATCTTACTATCTTTCCTGCGAAGCATGATTATTTATTTGCATACGTAGGGTTGAAGTTTAAGCAGTTGGTTTTGCATTTGAAGGATGATTTTCTTATATGATTTGGTTCTGTTTGGCATGTATATCAACCTTAAGAAGAAGAAGTGATGGGATTTCTTGATCCCTATGTAAATATAGTTTGCTTAGATTGTAATGAGGTTGGTGATGGTGATCTTTTATTATTGTGTGATTGTTATGATTCAACATATCATACATATTGTGTTGGCCTTGGAAGGGCTATACCTGAAGGATATTGGTATTTTCAAGGCTATCAAACATCTATGCCTGGACAGTCTAGCACACATGATGAAGATGTTGAGGATTTTGTGCTTGATTTTGACAATGGGGATGAAGCTTAGGAATCAGAGGATTTGTGGAAGATGCTCCAGTTGGGATGGTTGTAGAAAGAATAAAATTAGACCTCAATTTATCACCACCTTCTTCTTCTTCTATTCCTCTCGCAAAGACAAGGCCAACTCATGTAAGAACAATTTACAGAAGGAATTTGCGACGAAGCACTCCAAATCCATCTCCTAGATTGCTAGATGCAGCAAGGGCTTCACTTAGGCAAACTGAAGTATGTGGGTCTACATCCCAAGTATCCATTATATGGAAAAAAACTCTCTCAGTTCAGCACATACTTCAGAAGCATGTACAAGCTTTACATGACAATTGGTCTGCACCAGGAAGAGGTTTTTAGCAATTTTCACCTAGCTCTACCCTTGACAGATTTGGGGCCAGAGATGGGACTAATGCAATTGTACAACCCACACCCAACAATAGGTCACTTATCTTTCGTGAATCAACTCGAAGAAGTAATTTAGCCCCTATTTTAGAGATGGAAAATTATACAGTTAAATCTGATGTTGATCAAGTGTGGGCAATGATGGAACATACTCTAGCATCAAGAGAAGATAATATAGGTCTGGCTAATTCTCATAAAGATGGAAGACATTGGCAGGGATCATCTTTTGGTCATAAAAAAATGATTTATAAGAATTGATGGGCAATGCAAGGTCAATTGTTGTGAGCGGAAGCATCTTAACTTCTCATGTATGATCAAGAACTAGATATAGTCAAGATAGACACATTCCTGCAACTACTAACTATTTGGAAAATCCAGAAAGGATAACAGAGGAGATCTCATGTAGGGATGTTGGAAATAATAGGCTTCCAACACCTAGTGTTTCTAATGAGATATTGGGTATAAGATTATCTGAAAGAAGTAACAGTTTACATCATCAGCTAAACAATGGCACTTCATTTAGTAAACCTCATGAAAATGGAGTCTGCAAAGTTGAAGGCGCAAAGGAGAAGGTGATCTCCATAGTAAAATCTCACATGAAGTGCACACTCACAGGGGAACATAGGTAAAAGCATCTGTAATTTTCCTTCTTTTATGTTTTGTCTCTATAGAGTTGATTTTACTGGGTGTACATTGTATGCATCTCAAAATTTCTCTTTAGGAAATCCTATTTTTATTCTTCCCAAGAAAAAGTCTCTAGGGAATCCCAATGGATGTTTCCCCACATTCATGGATGGCATCCCTGGTAAACCCATTGGCATTGACTAGTGCACCTCACCCAACAGATTTTGAATAGGACACTGGCCGGTACATAACTAGCCAAACACCGAGTAACATTAATGAAATTCGGTTGGGCTAACCCCTTGGGCTCAATAAATAATAATCAACTACACTATTTGCCATATTAACATATTGATCTTGTTTAACATTTTTCTAGAGTAACCATAACAATCCAAGCCTGTTCCTATTTTTATTTTGGTTTTTAATTCCTTTTTTGGTGTGGTGACAAATTTATATGGCCGTATAGATGTTTATTTTTGTTAGAGTATATGTTGAAAAGTAGATGCTCTCTTACATTCTACTTTGTCTATTATGTATCGATGGAGTTCAGTTTCATTACTTGTGACCAAAGAACTGTGTTAGGCATGTATACAAGGATTCTTGTATCACTATTTATAAAACAAACATTGTCCTTAAACAACAAAAGTAGATCCTTAATGCTACATGTGCGTATCTCAGGGAACTTCCAATCCTAATAAATGAGGTGAAATTTAAGTGTTTCCAGAATCCAAATATTAGGTTTTGTGAATTCTCTCATATATGGTCCTGGAAAAGCTAAGTGAAATTTAATTATTTCCAAATCTTATGTTCTGTGAATTCACTCATATTTGGTGTTGGAATCTTTTGAGAAAACGGGAATAATTTCTTTTAGTTGCATTCAAATTTTCCAAAAATATTACTAAAATTCTCCCTGACTAAAATTCTCCCTAAAATGGCTTTGGGATTGAAAATTTTGTAAATATTTTTAGGGAAAAAACCCAAAATAGTTTTTCCAAATTAGAGTTTTATAACACTAGGTACTAAAACAATCTTCTATTTTATGCTGCAAATGTCTCATAGAGTTTGCCCAGAAACTGATAAAAAATTAGGTAGATGCACTGGACAGACTAAATAATTTTGAATGAATAATAACTTAACATAAATGATATATTAGGTTGCATAAATATATAACTTAGAAGCATGAACTGAAGAAGAAATCTCAATGAGATTGATATATTCTTAATTGAGTTGAATGAGGCCAGGAATAGCTTTGACTAGAGGGTGTTGAAAATGGCATAATTTTGTTCTAGTTGGATAGATTTAGAATTGAAAATCAGCAATTTTCTTGCTTGCATAACTTGGGAAGATTTTTGTATCTCAAGTCTCAACCTTATTGAATAGTATGATTTATGCCTTGCAATGTTGAGATATGTTGTGATACCACTTGCTAGTAACCTAAACACTTTGGATGAAAATTTAGTTGTGAATTTTACTTGCAAAAGATATAAGTGCAAATATAGATTAATTGTCCCTTTTGTAGAATTTCCTTGAAATTCTGCTACTGCTTGAATGAATAAATATGAAACTAATTGTTGCACCAAGACAAAAAATATCTCTACCAATTTTCAGTGGAATAGAACAGAAATAAAACGCAGTCACACTATAGCCAAAGAAACAAAATTTTACTGGGAACACAACTAGGAAAACCCTCTGCTAGCTATAGAAATTTAAAATACTATCCATATTAGAGTTTGAGACACCTTCTTCAAGACCAGGTTCATCGATTCTTATTGCTTTCCATATTCATTTTCATAAGCATTCAGGTTGTTTCCTGTCAAATCAGAGTAGCTAGAAAGTGTCTCTTTGATTTCAGAAAGTAGACGAGGATCAACTTCATCCAAGAATCCCCTAGAAGGCTCATCAGTAGCAAGAAGAAAGGTCTTTTTTATTTTATTTCATCACATGCATCCATCATAATCATTGATTTGTCTTCATTTCTTTCACAGTCATTTTCAATGTTAGATTCAAAACGTAATTTAGTATGATATAATCCTTAGATAACCAACCAAAGACACATTTTTGGTTAATTTATGTTGTTTGAAGTTTATTTAGTTTGAGTACTATCATGAAACTACTAGAAGCATACTAGCATGGGTGAGTTGATTATCTTGATAACAATGTTATGGTTTGATCTAATCCTTGAAAGGAACTTATAGTTGATGGTCAAAATTTCACATTCCTTTCATTTTTTTATCTTCACATATAACAAATATCTTTATGTTATAGCCTCTAGCTAGATATATATAATAACTGCCACTCAGAAGTTGGATGCCATCATTTTGGAGCTTGAGATTGCTCAAATTACCTTTGTTTGAGTTGAAAATGTCATTAGATCTCATTGTATCATCTATTGAAGAACATGAATCCAATTTACCTTTGTTTCGGTTAAAAATGTGATTAGATCTTGCTATATCATCTTTTGTAGAGAATGAATCCAATTTCTCAGAGTCCATTTGCTTGAGGTATAACAAATCTACTTTAATTAATTAAACTTACTTTTCATATTATGTTTGCTGATTTTGATTCTGCAGGCCACATCTGCATTGGAAAAGGGGCATATTTAATGAAGTGTGGAAGTAGAGGGAAGCTTCAGTTATGCCCTTTCAAACATTCTAAGGTATGTAATAAAATTTAAAAAAAAATCTCCATAGAATGTTGTGCTTTAACTTTTTCTTTTGATAATGGATTATTTATGTGATCTCCCCTCTCTCACACACAACCAGAGTCTAGACATACATGGTTTTTTGGGATATGTGGACAATGGATAGATTTAGGCTAGCCATTTATCTAGAAATTTACACTGTAGAAGATCAGGAATTTACAGTTGAATATTTCCTTGCCACTAAATTAGAGTTGAAGAGTTAGACTCCTATTTGTCAAGCATATACCTCACTTTTAAATCAATTTATTGTTGACTCTATATAGACCTTCCATGGGAGGGCAAAGAGTGATCACTACCATTGCTTAGTATTTCTATGGACCAAGTAAAGATTCTAAATGTGTATAAGTTAGTGGCTCCTTGGAGAATCCCAAGAGTGGTGCTATTGTAGCAACAAAAAATTATTTTATTTTGAGTTCTTCATTGGTGCATTGATAGTATATTGTTTATTCCATACAATACCTCAACAGTGTATGATCAAATTACTGTTAAGCATGTCATAATATTTTGACTTACCCTCTTTTAGAGGGAAGCTAGAGTGTGTGTCAAGCTTGCATGTCACAAATGTATCATGCAAAGTTTACCTGGGACAATTTTTTTGGATCTAAGTAGCGAGATACCTATTGGAATTCAATAGGCAGCAATGCTACAAAGTGGGAAAGAGGTTTCACAGTTAACCTGGCTTTCACATTATGGTTGGAGTCGATTTGTTGGCAAGATGTTGGATACCCCAACTTCCTTTTTATGACTGAGTGCAAGATTGAATCTTTCGACATATTCCTCACTCAATTTTCATTCAGTGATGGGTTTTCTCAGAAGTGCTTCACACCTATAAACTTTACCAGAGTTGTTCTTGTGTCTTTTGAGGTGGTTAGCTTTTTAAGGCACACAAGTAGAAGAAGACGAGAAATAATATGCCCGACCAATTTGAAGTTATCTCCTTCTGAATAGGGTGTTCCCATTCATAAACCTGATGACTCACTCTACTTATTTCTAGTGAACAACTTTGGGACTTTCCATGAATCATGAGACAATTCCAACCCCATAACTATAAATTTCTTATTTAAATCTAAACCCACTATATTAGAATCTGCACAAGGAGAACTCCATTCTTGTTTTGAAAAAACCTGCAATCGACTTGTACCATGCTATTTAATCTTTTCTGTATTTATTCGCATCCTTTGATTTGTATCATAAAGATGCAACAAGGTACCTTGCATTTTCTATACTAATACTCCTAAAAAATAATAAAGTATGCCCAAATCTATCATTTCAAATTATTTATGTAGCTCACCTTTTGGTTTTTCAATTATTGAAGTTGTTACCTATATTGATGTGATCTTCTACAACTGATACCATAGTGACAATATATGTTATACTTTTATCCATGTTGCTCTGAAGGTGTTTCTCCTTCAGTAGAGAAACAATACACTGCAGTTTCCATTTAGGGGATAAGTGTACCCAGTATCAACCTTGGCCTGTGTGCAAATGGGTTGAATGCACATTAGACTCTATCCGTTGTTTTGAGGTGTTTCTCCTTCAATAATAATTCATCTCAGTAGATCATTTTGGTCCGCACCTTCAGTAGATGCATGCAGCCTTGGGATACATGTTGTAGATTATAGTTTTCCTATGAGGGTGTAGCAATGATGAAAGAAGTGCATCGATTTTAGGCATCTTGTGGTTGTTGTATGCAATCATGATTGTTTAGTGTTTCCCAAACATAGATACAACCATATTTAGTATGATTTTATAGTTTTACTTAGATGCTCACTTTTCTTAATTTAGGTGTTTTCTTAGCTTTGTTTTATGCACAGATTTATCTTTAAGAAAAGTGCATAGTAGAGAAGGGTTCTATATTTTGAGCAGGGGACACATTTCTAGGTAGGAGTTACTCTATTCTAGGAAGCTTTTGCCATGCAGGTTAGGTGCTTTATCCGAGAATCCCAAGAGTGGTGCTATTTTAACAATAAGAAATTCGTTTATTTTGAGTTCTTCATTAGTGCATTGATAGTATATTGTTTATTCCATGCAATACCTCAATAGTGTATGATCCAATTATAGTTAATATTGTCATAATATTTTGACTTACGCTCTTTTAGAGGGAAACTAGAGCGTGTGTCAAGATTGCACGTCACAATTCTATCATGCATAGTTTACCTGGAACAATTTTTGTGGATCTAAGTAGCTAGATACCTTTTGGAATTCAAGAGGCAACAATACTACAAAGAGGGAAAGAGGTTTCACAATTAACTTTTCTTTCACATTATGGTTGGAGTCGGTTTGTTCGCAAGAAGTTGGATACCCCAAATTCCTTTTATGACTGAATGTCAGATTGAATCCTTCAACATATTCCTCGCTCAATTGTCATTAAGCGATGGGTTTGCTCAAAAGTGCTTCACATCTATAAACTTTACCAGAGCTGTTATTGAGTCTTTGGATATGGTTATCTTTTCAAAGAACACACGTACAAGAAGACGAGAAATAATATGCCCCACTAATTTCAAGTTATCTTCCTGCAAATAGGGTGTTCCCTTCCATAAACCTGATGACTCACTCTGCTTCTTTCTAGTGAACAAATTTGGGACTTTTCATGAATTGTGAGACAATTCCAACCCCACAAATATGAATTTCTTATTTAAAGTTATACCCACTAGATTAGAACCCACACAAGGAGAATTCCATTCGCTTTTCAAAAGAACCTGTAATTGACTTAAAAAATTCTATTTAATATTTACGTATTTCTGCGCATCATTGTCCTGTGACATAAAGATGCAACATGCTACCTTGAATTTTCTATACTAACACTCCTAAACAATAATAAGGTATGCCCAAATATATCATTTCAAATTACTATGCATCTCACCTTTTCGTTTTTCAATTATCGAAGTTATTACCTATATTGATGAGATCATCTACAACCGAGGCCACAGTGACAATATATGTTAGAGTATTATCTATGTTGCACTAAAGGTGTTTTTTCTTCAACAACACTACAATGCATTGTAGTTTCCATTCAACAGAGAAGTATACCTAGTAGCAAGCTTGGTCTGTGTGAAAATGGGTTGAATTCACAGTAGATTTTATCTGTTGTTTTGAAGGTGTTTCTCCTTCAATTGTACTTCATCTTAGCAGATTCTTTCAATCTACACCTTCATGAGATGCATAGAGCCTTGGGGTACATGCTATAGATTCCAGTTTTGTTGTGAGGGTATAGCAACGATGAAATAATCACATCGATTTTAGGCATCTTATGGTTGTTGTATGCAAGCATGCTTGTCTAGTGTTTCCCAAACTTATATAGAGCCATATTTAGTATACTTTTATAGTTTGACTTAGATGCTCACTTTTCTTAATTTAGGTGTTTTTCTTAGTACTACTTTATGCACAGATTTATCTTTAAGAAAAGTGCATAGTAGAGAAGGGTTCTATATTTTGAGTAGGGGACACTCTTCTAGGTAGGAGGTACTCTATTATAGGGAGCTTCTACCATGCATGTTAGGTGCTTTATCCTAGACAGAGTTCCAAGTACCAGCCAAACAAGACACCGGTGGATAGAGTTCCAAGTCCCTAAATTTTCCAAAATGCCACCTGAGCCTAGCTATCTAGCCTAAAATACTTTACATTCCAATCATCTCTTGGCTATGGTTTCATAGAGAAAGCCCTCTCTAGTTTGGTAGGGCTAGCTACCAAACTAAAAGCTTGGTCTGTGCTTACCTCCATCAATCTCCTCATCAGCCTGGGACATTATGGAGGATAACAGAGGGAATGACAACTAGGGAGTGCCAAGGTGTTCTAGTGAATGTAAAGTTTCCAAGTCATGGAAAAATGTAATGCTAGTTGTGAGGTCATGACTGCCAAGGTGTCTTAGGGAATGCTAGGGCATGCTAACATGTGCCAGATAGTACAGAGACATGTCAAACAAGCTAAGATGTGCCAAGTGCTAAGGCATGCCAAGATGTACAAGGGTTCCAAGTCCTTTCCTCCTCTTCTTCCATATGCTATCCACTTATGACATTTCCTTTGCAATATTTGGTGCATTTGCTAGTTATAGGTCATTTATAGGTTATAAATGTCTTCAAAGTTTCACTTCTAATTGAGTATTCAACTGAGTTTATTGATTCTCTTATACAAAACTATTTCTCCCTCCACCCACTTTTCATAACTTCAATAACCATTAGGTAGGGACCTACAACTTCGATGTTGCTTTGCTTTTTTAGTAAAATATTGCTGAGACTTTAATTTATTGAAAGTTGTAGAATTTACAATTTATGAAGTTTCAAGGTCTAATTTTTAAAAGTATAATTCTTTAAAGTGTGCTAGCTCAATGGAAGAGCACCTACTTTACAAGCAGGAGGTTGGTGGTTCGATTCCATCGTGCCCTGACATCCATATGGAATGGCGATGATCAATTTTTGGTGACAAAGGCTCTTTTGACCATCACCAATGAGCTTTGGTGACATTTTTCGACCCTCACCAAAAATATGAAATGGTGACGGTCAATGAACGACAACATATATACGCATCAATAGTGACGACCCTCAAAGGTCCATAACCATAAATCGATGTTGTTGATATGAAAAGGTGACGGTCAACGAACGCCATCATATATACGCATCAATATTGATGACCCTCAAAGGTCCATAACCATAAATCGGTGTTGTTGATATGAAATGGTGACGGTCGTTGTCCGTCGTTATAGTCATTATTCGTGATGGACCTTGAATGTCACCACAATGCCTATACTTCTAGCAATGCGGCTTTTGGTGAGGGTCAACGAACGTCACAATATATATCCACCAATAGTGATGGCCATTAAAGATCCATCACAACTGTTCATATGAAATGGTGATGGTCACTATTCATCATTATAATCGATATTCATGACGGACCTTGAATGTCACCATAACACCTATACTATTGGCGATGCCACCTTTGGTGACATTCAGTTTTTGGTGGTTGAGGCTATGGTCCATCACCATTGCTCATATGCAATGGTGACGGTCGTGATCCATCATTATAAATCATTATTGGTGATGAACTTTGAATGTCACTACAACACCTATACTTTTGGCAATGCCACCTTTGGTGACGGATGCTATGGTTCGTCACCATTGCTCATATGAAATGGTGATGGTCACTATCCATCATTATAAATCATTATTGGTGGTGGACTTTGTATGTCACTACAACACCTATACTTTTGGTGACTCCACCTTTGGTGACGTTTAGTTTTTGGTGATGAATTCTCTTTTGACCATCACCAATGAGCTTATGGTGATATTTTTTGCCCCTCACCAATGTCCTTTTTTCTTGTGGTGAGTAATTAATGTCATAACCTGATAGAATTAGACCTAAGGCATAATGAAGGTGGCAATGATGGTTAATAATGTAATAGAAATGGTAGGGAAAGACCTACTCATATATGCCATGTTCAAGAAAAACACACCTAAGTTCTAATGGATGTCACAATAAAAATGCCACCCTTCCTTGTAAAATCCATACAAAAATACTAGACTCATGGTTAAATCACATAATGAAAGAAGTAAAACATGGATCAGGTAAGAAAAGGACCATATGTTTTTTATTTTTTGATTTTTATAGTTTTTTTTGGATTTTTGGCATATATGATGTATGATCTAGGTATAGTTCGGTTTTTGTATATGACTTCATATGATGTGATTCAAAATCTATGTTGTGTGGATGTACATGTTTGTATAAATGCCTAATTAATATGACAAATGTCAACATAGTTATACGACTGATGTATCTAACCTCTTAGTCTCACCATGGTTTTGTTTATGATGAGCCAAGAGGTTGTGACTGACAATTGCAAATCAAGAACCAAACAAGATAAGAATCAAACCGAGAAAACCCACAATCAAAAGGAAAAGAAAAACACACCATACCAAAACAGATAGACAATATGTACATGTGAAACGTAGTCTAATAGGTTACATTTTGTTTTTTTCACTACTGGGCACAGGCTAAGGATTCCTATGGATGTGTATGAAATCATGGGCCATTTTTGGTATCATATGGTACACCATGCTATGGACATGTCACATAGATTTTAATTTCCACATTCCTAAAGATTGATGATGCCAAGGAAATCCTAGAGCCATATTGTTACTAGGAACAACTCGAGGATATAAGAGGTGAGTGGTCTCATGAGCTAATGTAACTCATTTAAAAGGATTATCAACACATGAAGGGGTACAATAAAATTGTCAATGAGAGGATTTGGGTTGGAAAATTCATTGCGAAATTTAGTATCAGAACCCCAAGACTTGACTTGGTCTAAGGGTGGCACCTCCATGGATGGTTGTGAAAGTGCCCCGTAGCCTAATTCAATATTTACTTTTCCAATATCTACTAGTTCATATGTAGGGAAAATAGAGGCATCAAAAGGCATAGTCTCCTTGGGATTAGCAAGTAGATCCATGACCTCTGAGATGACTTCCAAAGAAGGGGACTCGTCATTGAGGGATTCAAGTGGAGTTGGTGGAGTGACGGTCCATGTGGGAAAATAATCTGAATCAAGTTCCATATTGGGATGGAGTTTTTGACCAACTTTAGGAGGTACTAATAGGATTTCCAGAGAGGAAATCTCTTATGCTAAAGGAAACATATGCTCATCATTTAAGTCTACTTTTGAAGGAGAGAGCACCATTAAATAATCAGGTGACTGATGGGATCCACTAGTGACAGAAGAGATCATGTTCAAGGGAATCATAGAGGTAGAAGGAATGTTAGGTGGGGCTAAAGGAAATACACTGATGAGTAATAATATTTTAAACAAAATTGCATTGATGCTCTCATAGGTTAGAGGATTGGCTCAAACATACGGAATCCTAGTCCCTGTAGCAGTATACTTGGTCGTCAACATATAGTAATCAAGATGATTAATTATGATGATCTTGCCTTCATGAGGAAAGTGAAGCACACAAAACATTGATGATATGACAACCACCATGTCATAGAACCAAATACATCCAAGAAGCAAGTTGTAATCCAATGGGGCTTAAAAAAATTCACCATATAATGTCACGGATTTTCCCCATATAAGTAAAAGCAATGGTGAAAGGGGATCCATTCTAGCTAGTGACTAAGGTATGTTGAACTAGAGTGATTCTCACTATAGTGGAGTGGCACGTAGGTTTATAATAGATACCCCCTAATTCATGAGGTTAGAAGAGAAATCAATGGTCAAAATGCATTACTAAAATATGTAGTTCAAAATGCAAGGAAGGAGCTATGACCAAAGAACTGAATCATAACAATGTTGATACCTAGGTCTCAAACATAATAAGATAATCTTTGAGTTAGGTGTACCCATGCTCAACATATAGAGAAATTTAACATGGTCTCCAACTATACACTGCGGATCCATGACATGAAATGTTGGGACATGGCCATGAGAGATGTCATAGTGGATTCATGTGGCAAACCAAAATATAATATCCAATGGGAAATGTAATGTGGATCTATGCCATAGTATACATTAGTAGGACTATGGACACACAAAAGAGAATTTCCCCAAAATAGTCCTCAAACTACATTAAATAATACATAACTCCAACATAGTTTGGGAAGGGTGCCATATAAGAGTGAGATGTACCTAGCTAAAGGTCTTCTACAAAACCTTGATGATATGAATCTACAACATGTGAATAGATGATTTGATGTCGAACATGGTAGAAACCACCTAATTACCAATCATTAAGGTATAGTATTAATAGCCATAAGGGGACCAACCAATGATGAAAATTCACCCCAATGTACCTAGAATAGCCCACTAAGTGTGAATAAATGAGCTAACATTGAACACTTGTGGACTCAAATTATCAGGAGTCAACGAGGTAAACCCATTTTCGATTGAGAGGAAGTTTGCCACTAAGGACTACAAGCTCTAAGGTACTACTAGTTCCTAGATCAAGCTCTTATATAATGAGATTAATTCGGCAAGATAATATTTGTCGAAGGAGGGAATTAATGTATATCCCTCATCAATCGACATGGAATAGACAGAGAGATGATTTGAATGGATGAAGTCATGAAGTACAACTGACAGAAGGATGGCCAATGTAAAAGGTCAACAAGGACTACAAATCTAAGGCTAAGACTTCCCTTGAACATGTGATGGCACGACATAAAAGTGACTAGGAAACAATGACTAATAAGTAACACATGTACTGTGCAACAGTATAGGAGGAATTGAAGCACACTCCATAGTCATTGGAAGAGTAACTAGCAGGAGGAGTAAACAAACTCATATGTATGGTATGGTTCCTAAGCAAGCTAAAACTTAACTGTGAGGAAACGATGCAAATAAGTGCCATGTTAAAGGGATACATGTTGAAATATGTAACTAGGTTCGGTCTTCATTTAAAGAAAAGAGAAAAATAATTTTATTATTGTGAGTCTTGAGGCATGGGTTTCATGTTGAATAGAATTTATTTTCATAGGTCAAAGCACCCACTAAGTGCTTAAAGGTTTGTTATAAAGTCATTGAGTCATTTTCATGTATGAATGACCCTTGTGGGCATGTTACATATTGTAAAGAAAATTATTTGAGTCAAATTAGAGTCAAAAGGCCCTCCAAGACCAAGTCACTCGTGCAAGCATCAATTCGTCCTAATGGAGCAACAAGTGGGCCTATGAACATGAACAATGTAAACTTTGAAACGGGAACTAATACTGTTACCCGTTTCGCAAAGATAGCAAAAAAGTGACATGATTTTGAAAAGGGGTGATGCAGATCACACATGTTTTTTTTAGAGCATAGTTTTTGGCACTTTAAATTTCTTTACGTACATTGTGTTTTAGAATGGTAGTGATTTTCATGCTAATTTAAAAAATAGTAATTCTGCATCACGCCCTTTTTTTAAAAGAACTATTTTTTGACTTTAAATTTTCTAATGTATGAAATGTAAATAATTATGTTCTAAATTTAATAATTTTTGAAGTGGTTTTCTTCTTCATATTTTCTTGTTTTTATTTTTTATTTATTTATTTTTTTTTGTAGTGAGATTTTATTGTTTTGCATATTTAAAGAAGGTCGATATTTTGAATTTTCGATATTCTACATATTTATACATCGTTAATTATTTTTTCAATCCACACAAAATAATTGTCTCTAAAAAACAATAATTTTTAACAATTGCCATAAAAATAACCATTTTTAATATAAATATAACTAAAAAACTACACATTTTCATAATTTTTTATAATTTTTTTCTAGAAATGACATGTCAAAATCACAATTTTTATAGGAAAATTTTAACTAAAAATGGTTAAATAATAGTTTTTTTTTTTTTATGAATTTCATGGTAAAAAAAAAAATAATCACTATTTTTTTCAAAAAATAATGAATAACATAAAAATTAATGCGAAAATCACATAATACAAATATTGAACGCAAAACAACCTTAATTGAGTGCTTATTCTTCTCATAAAATGTCAAAGTCAAAACATTACAAGTATAACTAATTAATAATTACAAAAATGAGCTTGATTTCCAAGCATAACTTAAATTTAATCAACAATGTCACATAATCCAAACTCTTCATCCTCTAGAGTTTCATCATTGTCTTCTTCCATAATATTCTCTGCTTTATTTTCCTCATTTTCCTCTTTAAATGGATCTTTGATGTCTACGAATCTCCCAATTTATGCCTTTCCAATCATCCTGTGTAATGGTGGTTGGGGTTCCTTTGCCTTTTTTGCCACACGTGATTCACTAAAGTCCCCTTTCTTCAACCCAATTTCTTGCATTGCATCTGGATGAAATTGACGAGCATTAATTCTTTGCTGAATAAAATTGCACAGTATTGCATTATTTTCAATGGCAATGCAATTTCTTCCTTTTTGAAGGCAACATACTAATGTTGTACCTAATTATCAAGCACAAAAGAAATAATGAAGTAAATTAGTACAATGACATATAAATTAAGAAATAACATATTGAAATTCAATGCCATATAATAAAACTAACCTGAGCTAGAAAATAAATCTAGAACCCAATCTCCTTCATTTGAACATTTGTCTACAAGATAGTTAATCAATAACTGTGGTTTTTGATAAATGTTAACTATCTCTCATTTTTCTTCTTTGTCTTCATATGTTAGTTTTCTCACAACAGCATCATAAGTCAGTATTTGGCTATGACTCTTTCCATCTACCCGATTAAAAATCATAGACATATAGTTATCATCTTTTTCCCAATTATCAATATGGATGAACTCACAATCATTTATAAATAGTTGATCTTCCTGATTAAGAAGATTTGACTTTTTCTTGTAACATGAAATACTAAAAGTTCAATTAACTTGTACATAAATGAATTTTTTAACATTAATCAAATATACATTTTAAACATTTTAACATGTAAGTTGTATCGCCCACGAGGCTTTGGATTGACGATGAATGGGTGCGCTGTTAAGGCACTCCTTGCGATAGGTCACTGGTTCAATTCCTTGTGGGTACTTAGTTTAGTCTTAACCTAGAAAAAAAAAAAAAACATGTAAGTTGTATCCTTTAATTTGTTTTCCCCTTGAAGCTTGACAATAACAATAATCTTGGCGACCCAACGGCCTGCAGGGATGGCAGGGCGATTCCCGGAATGTCCCTGCCACCCCTGTGGGCCATTGGGCCATCGGAGTGGGGCAGAGGGCAGGGTGATTCCCAGAATCACCTTGCCACCCCCGCGAGGCATTGGGCCATCGAGGTGGGGTGAAGGGTGGGGTGATTCCCAGAATCACCCCGCCACCCCCGCGGGCTGTTGGTCCGCCAGGGTGGGGCGGGGTGATTCACGGAATCACTTCACCACCCCCGCGGGTCGTTGGGCTGCCGCGGTGGAGCAGAGGACCAGGTGATTCCCGGAATCACCCAGCTAGCCCCGTGGGCCATTGGGCTACCGCGGTGGGGCAAAGGGCAAGGTGATTCCCGGAATCACCCAGGCAGCCCCGCAGGCCGTTGGGCCGCCAGGGTGGGGTGATTCCCGGAATCACCCTGCAACCATGGTGGGACGTTGGGCCGCCGGGGTGGGGCGGAGGGCGAGGTGATTCCCGGAATCACCCCACCACCCCGACAGGTCGTTGGGCTGCCAGAGTGGGGTGAAGGGCAGTGATTCCTGGAATCACCCCGCCACCCCCACGAGCCGTTGGGACACCTGTGTGGGGCAGAGGGCGGGGTGATTCTAGGAATCACCCCACCACCCCCGCGAGTCGTTGCGCCGCCAGGGTGGGGCGGAGGGTGGGGTGATTCCCGAAATCACCACAACACCCCCATGGGATGTTGGGCCTCCTAGGTGGGGTGGAGGGTAGGGTGATTCTCGGAATCACCCCACCATCCCCGTGGGTCGATGGGTCATCCGAGTGGGGCGAAGGGAATCACCTCGCCACCCCTGCGGTAAGTTGGGCTGTTGGGGTAGGGCAGAGGGTGGGGTGATTCCCGGAATCACCTCGCCACCCCCGCGGGCCATTGGGCTAAAAGGGTAGGGTGGAAGGTGGGGTGATTCCCGAAATCACCCCACCACTCGCAAGCACCATTGGGCCACCGGGGTGGGACAGAGGGCGAGGTGATTTCTAGAATCACCTCGCCACCCCTGCGAGCCGTTGGCCTGTCGAGATGGGGTGGAGTGTGATTCCCGGAATCACCCCGCCACCATCACGAGCCATTGGGTTGTCGGGGTGGGGCAGAGGGTGGGGTGATTCCCAGAATCACCCCACCACCCCTACGAGCCGTTGGGCTGCCGAGGTGGGGTAGAGGGCGGTTGATTCTCGGAATCACCCTGCCACCCCAGTAGGTCATTGGGTCGCCAGGGTGGGGCGAAGGGCGGGGTGATTCCCTAAATCACAACATCACCCCCGCAGGTCATTGGGCCACTAGGGTGGGGCAGAGGGCAGGGTGATTCTCATAATCACCTCGCCACCCCCGTGGGCCATTGGGTCGCCCGGGTGGGGCAAAGGTTGTCCACAGCATCCACCCCACCCCATCGGCCCAATGTCCCGCGAGGGTGGTGGGGTGATTCCCGGAATCACCCCACCACCCTCATGGGCTGTTTGGCTACTGATGTAAGGACCTGTGGTCCATGCGATGGGCCAGGTGACTCAACCATGTGAAGGACATGTGAAATGTGAAACGAAATGAACCTTGGACGAGTTTATAAGGTGTTGGGTGAGTTGATGGGGTGGTCCCATGAGTTGGGTGGGCCGACCCTCCTCCTGGGCGAGACAACACATTGTAAATGAGTCGACTTGGGCGTTGGGCGTGGGTCGGCCGGGTGACATAACCCGCCACCAACCCGTATATATTGGAGGGCATTTGGAGGCAAATGACCATCATTCAATCAACACGAGTTCGAACAAGGAGTTCTGCAGTGCGTGGATGAGCCCGCACGACGGGCGGAACTCGGGAGAAAAAACTTGTTCAGAAAAGTCGGGTGAAAAACTCTGGTGAGAAACTCGGGCGAAAAACTCGTGCAGAAAACTCGGGTGAGGGTGAACTCGGGCGAGGTCATTCAAGCAAAAAGCTTGGGCGAAGTCGTTCGGGTGAGGTCATTGGGTAGAAAACTCGGGTGAGGTCGTTCGGGTGAACCGGGAGAGATCGTCGGGCGACATAGGTGAAGTTGTTCAGGCGAGCCGGGTGAGGTCGTCAGGCGACCTAGGTGAAGTCGTTCCAGCGAACCAGGTGAGGGCATCAGACGACCAGGGTGAAGTCGTGTGGCGACTCAGGTGAAGTTGTTCGGGTGAACAAGTTTGGGTGAACAGGTGGACGTGCGGACGGGCGGCTGAGCGAAGGCATGCTATGCACGCCGAAACGAAGAATCATGCGGATGAGTGACTTGGGTAGGGCGCGCCGTGCACGACGAAACGGTGGAAACAGTGAAGTGTTGGAGTTGTGAACGGAGGTGTGACTTGTGCAGAGGGGCCCGTGTGTGGCGACTTGGTTACGACAAGGCGCACCCAAGTTGGGCAAACAACACAATCATGCAACGAGGTGAATGAAGGGTTGGTGAGTCGTGCGGAGGCGCCAACGAGCTGGGCAACCGAGTTTTCCAAAGTTGGAGAATTGGCTAAGTGTAAATTTGGGGTTTCCCAAGATTTAACTTATACTTCGTAAAAGTGGAAAATTATATATATTGATATCGGGCAGACTCGTATTGCAGGGAGTTGCCCCTCCCTTTATACTGTTGTGCAATTGTATATGTGTTAATTGTTGTTGATGATGAATATGTATGGGTTTTTATCTGTATAAAGGGTAATAATAATACTTGGTAACGAAAATAAACTAAGTATTGAATGTTAAGGCGTAGTCCATGAACATAAGTATTGGTGAAAAGAAAGTGTTCGGTGGTGCCGCACCTCACTATAAGCGGTTGAAAGACTACCGCAGGTGTAGGGATGTGACAGGTGGGATCAGAGCAGGTTCATAGTTGGTGAAGCCGGGGTGTAGAGCTAGTGCTGGGGAGTTGGAGCTGGTGTTGAAGCGTTGAAGTTGATACACACCTGCACTTTGTGACAGGTGGTATCACAGCTGGCCCAAGTTTTGCAGGAAACTTGGTGAACTAAATCAAGGAGCTAATTCTATGAAGACCGAAGACTTGGAAGGAAGTTCAAGCTTTGCCGGTGACTAGTGGAAAATCAGGGTGATTCAGGTGAATGGTGAAATAGGTTTAGCAGAGGAGAAGCTTTGTGCTTGGGCCAAGCTGAACAACAAGGCATGGTAGGTTTGGAAGAATGTGAAGGGAAGCTCTTGCTTACGTTATACAGTTTGAAGCAGATGAAAGAAGAGAATCCCTGGATTCAAGAGAAACTTGAAGTTTTGGAAAGGAATGTTGAAGACAAACTTCTTTAGCTTGGTTGGACAATGGAGCAGGATGAAGTTGCAGATTGTGCCGACAAGGAAGAGGAAGCCGTGATGGTTGAAGATGTTACAGATGTGACAACGATGGAGGATGAACTTGAGATTGATCAAGTTGGACCAGGATCATGCAGTTTGCAGATATGGGTGGATGAGGATACTCACATGGAGGAACCTCATGATGATGATGAAGTAAGTATTGATACTTGTGTTTCACTGGAGCATCTGGTAGATGAACCATATGCAGGGAAGAGCAAAGCCAGTTTGCCGACGCAGGGGAGCATCTTACCATGGATGTCTATGATGAGACCTTGTATGGAGAAGCAAGGATTGTTAACTGTTGCAGGACTTGTTGGGGTTGTTTGTGACCTTGTGATAGAAGGTACAAGGGCCCGTGACAAGGGAGGAACATGATGATCATTGTGGAGGATTGGGTCATGCTTTATCCACATGGAGAATTGGCTAAGTTCCCAGCATGACTCATGGACAGATTGGAGGAGGGCACACACTTGAGGTATGATGATACTTGGGTGGACTTCTCATGGCCGAGACCAAGAAGGAAGTCTTGTTGGAACCTTTAGTGGGGAACTATGATGGAAGGGACTCGTGATGATGATATGGTTGGGTGACCGAGCTCACTAGACCGAAGATTGCAGACTTGGGTGAGGATGACCGATTGTTGTGATGGGTCTACATGGTTGGACTGCATGGGCAACTTAGTCATGGACATCAAGTTGAATACATGGAGCATGGCAGTATTCTGCAGGGACATTATGCAGGAGCACTTATAGAGGTGTCACTTATGGGCATCCAATGAGGAATGCAAAGGAAGGGATGTTGTGCAGGTGGATTTGCTGGTGTGACATGGAGATGTTTTACTTATGAGCCGATGGAGAGGTTGTGCACTTTTGTACAACAAGGCCATGGACTTGGATGGAGTTGTGAGCAGGATATGGAGCATTCCTACTACATGGAGAGCTGAGGCATCTTGCAGAGACCTTTGGGCCGAGACTTGTATGCTTGCTAGATGTTGGTTGGAGATGACTCATGGAGCTCATGATGACATGAGGTTGTGACTTCCAGGGAGACTTCATATATGGTGGACTTGGAGGATCTGATGCATTAACGAGCTGAGGTCAGAGACTTTGATGCAGGATGGGGTGCATACTTTTGAGTACATGTATGGGTGTGGCTTGGAAGAGTGACTTGATGTGGAGGATCGATATGAGACAGTTTGGAGTGATGGAGTTACAACGATGATGATGCCTTGGTGGCAACACTTGGGCATGGATTGAGCCGAGACTTAACCACTTCGACACATGGGAGTTGATTGATCTATGATCACAGGCAACACATGGATAGATGAGGTAGGTGTATACTTGTTTCTATGGCAGACTTGAGGGATGGCACATTGTAGATATGATGGAGGTTGCTTCATGGACCTGGATGTGGCACATCGAGAGTCGGAGTTTGATGAGATGATCTCTTCATATTGAGGAGGCACACATATGGATGATGATGTTGGGATAGATGTGGCTGATTTCACGCAGCACATTGACACCAGACATCATGGAGAACATGTTGCAGATGAGATGAGGACTACTTCATGGACCTGAGCATGGCTTACACTTATATGGAGATGGATTCTTGATCGAGTTGATGATGTGACGAGATGTTTAGAGAAACAACTGATGGTGGCATGAGGATGTGCATTCTCATGGTTTGAGCATGACAGTTGGATTAGCTACCCAACTAGTTCAAGCTATGGGGGCTAGCGGTGTGCAGAGATGTGTTAGCATTATGTTGGAGTATCATGGCAGCAGTTCACACGAGGATGACACATGGTGAGGTCGACACGATATGTTGCAGGAAGCATGTAGCTTGAGATGGAGGGGCCAGCCTTCCACGATGGGGAGCAACATGTGGAGATTGTGACAGGGTGGTTGATGATCATGGATTGAGATGATTTTCCGATGTATGACATACCAATGGAGTATATGCCTTGGTATGGATATCTTGGTGACAGGTGGTTGCCAGGATGAGATATTGTCAAGGACGATAATGAATTCAAGTGGGGGAGGATGTAAGGACCTACGGTCCGTGCGACGGGCAGGGCGACTCAACCATGCGAAGGACGTGTGAAATGTGAAACGAAATGAACCTTGGACTATAAGGTGTTGGGTGAGTTGAGGGGGTGGTCCCATGAGTTTGGTGGGCCGACCCTCCTTGTAAGGACCAGTGTTCTTGGCACGACATCCTGGTTAGTGCGACGGCTTGTTGGCGGACAAGCGGTTGGAAAATGTGTGAAGTAAGGAGATCAGACTTAAAGTGCGATGGAGTCATGTGATAATGTGCACAAAAGAAGCTAGAGCGACTTGGTTTTATAAGGCGTGGAGCATGGTTGGATTACCCACGGCCGACCTACACTTGGAACGAAAGCTGACGGTGTTTTGAGGGCGTTTGCGATGGAACTGTAGGGCATTGGCAAGTCAGTTGGGCAGCCAAGATTTGCCAGACACACCATATAAGTAAACAAGGTGTAGAGTCATTTGGAGCACGCACAACTTCGCTCATCATCTAATGTAGAGAAGTGTGCAAGACAAGTGTAGCCGCAACAATAGAAGGGAAGGCGCAGATTTGGTGATGCGCCCGCTCTTGGGCAAGGCCACACAGAGGTAGGCACGCTGTCTCGGTTTTGGGTGAGGGCACGGGTAGGAGTACGCACCGGTTGGTAAATGGTGGAGACTTGGTGGAGTCGCCCACCGGTGCAAAGTTGGTGAACGGTGGAACATTGGTGAAGTCGGTTGTGCGAAGAGGGTGTCTTGGTGACTTGGTGGAGTCACTCGCCCGTCGTGCACGAAAACAAGGTTCGGTTGTGAAGTGCGGAAAGGCAGCTCGTGTGAGGGTGCGCCCTCCTGACTTAGAGCAAGTAAATCTTGGTTGTCACACGGTGGTGTGATGATGTTGTAAATTTGGCTAAGTATGAAACTTGGTGTTTCCAAGTATACTTGTAAAGCATTGTAAACTTTGTAAAGTTGTATAATATATTGTATTCAAGCAGATTCATTGTTCAGGGAGTTGCCCCTCCCTTTATACTGTGCAATTGTGTTCTCTTGTATAATTGCTGATGATAATGAATGTGTATGGATGTTCATTGGTATAAAGGAAACATTAATAATTACTTGGTTGCGAAACAAAAACTAAGTAGGATAAGTGGTTAGGCGTAGTCCACGAGCATAAGTATTGCTGAAAAGAAAGTGTTCGGTGGTGCCGCACCTCACCAAGCGCGATTGAAAGACTACCGCTGGCCTGGGGGCATGACAGGTGGTATCAGATCTCAGTTGGAGCTGGTGTTAGAGCAGGGTTGCTCGTGACGAAGTGCAGGTGTATATACACTTGGGAGCTTGGAAATTGGTGGCAATGAAGCAGGTACTTGTAGGTGAAGGAAGCTGTTTCACATACAAGTGGAGCAAGGGTTGGTTCATGGTTGCAGGCAACTTGGTGAAGCTGTTAGATGGTGGAAACTAGATCGCAAAGAAGGAAACTATTAGCAATGGCAGGTGAATCTTAGGTTGGGTCTAGTCATGGTGCGTATGATGCTACTATGGCTTTCATTGAAAAAGTGTTGGAAAGAATGGAGGACTTAGAGGCTTACTGGACTAAGAAGATGGAATTGGTCAAGAAGCATCAAGAGGCCAATTCGAAGATGAGGGAAGAGCTCGATGAACTCCGGACTCAACATGAGTACATTGATCTTATGTGTACACAACTTGAAGTAAGGGTCAAGGAGATTGAAGAGGCAAGAGACTGAGGCTTGACAGAGATTGTGGACTTGCGGAAATCTCTTGACAAAGCCAGAGATGAGATTGCAGTGTTGAAGAAGGCCGTGAGGCATAAATCAGGTGGAGGAGTGCCTCATGTGAAAGTAAAGGAACCGGAATCGTATGATGGTACAAGGAGTGCAAAGAATCTTGGCAAATTTCTTTGGGATATGGAACAATACTTGGAATGCTTGGGTCTATCTGATGATGAGACGAAGGTGAAGGTAGCTACTCAGTTATTGACGAAGGATGCTAAGATGTGATGGCGAAGGAGGATGGATCAGATTGCCAATGGCAGTGCTAGTGACATTACTTCATGGGACGAGATGAAGAAAGCTTTGCAGACCCATTTCAGTCCTCAAGATGAAACATGGGA
The DNA here is from genome assembly GCA_031772625.1 of Pinus tabuliformis. Classification (NCBI taxonomy): domain Eukaryota; kingdom Viridiplantae; phylum Streptophyta; class Pinopsida; order Pinales; family Pinaceae; genus Pinus; species Pinus tabuliformis. The sequence goes on along the minus strand of CM062805.1, from coordinate 1,302,141,605 downwards.
AGCAAGGATGAAAATTAAGTTCATAAAGCAGACAGGGAACCTACAGACATATCAGTGGGATTTTTCAAGTGTGGTTCTAGAACTTCTTGACATGGCGGAGAGGGACAAGGTGTTCAATTTCATTATGGGATTAAGGCCTTGGGCACGTAATGAAGTGAAGAGGCAGAAGATTAAAACACTTGAGGAAGCTTTTGCTGATGTGGATAGGTTGGTGGAGCATTATGATGAGACTTCTCATGATAGGAAGAAGAAGTCCGATAAGCTGAAAGAGAAGAAGAAGGATGATGCTTCGAAATCAGATGATAAGGCAAAGACGAAGAAAGCCTTGAAGTGTTGGATATGTGCGGAACCACATACGGTGAAGAATTGTCCTTCAAGATCGAAAGTGGCTGCTATTGAACAATCTAATACGAAGAATGAAGAAGCTTCTATGGGGATGATGCAGATACTTGGTGCTGCTACTGCTACAGAGGTGGTCTCTCGGAGGGATCCTAAGAGGAATAGTTTGGAGTATGTTCGGATGAAGATTGGGAGTGCTAATATACTCACTATGGTGGATAGTGGGGCTACTCACAACTTCATGAGTGAAGATACTGTAAGAAGGATTGGGCTGAAATTTGTACCAGTGAAGGCACAAATGAAGACAGTGAATTCTCCTCCTGATCGTGTTCTTGGTGTAGCTGAAAAGGTGGACACAACACAAAGTGAGTGGACAGGGAAAGTCGACTTCACTATAGTGCAGATAGATGACTATGAAGCTGTGCCGGGGATGGAATTCTTGAAACAATTCGATGCTATGATTGTTCCACATTTGAAGAAGCTGTACATTTCCGATGGAAGGGAGGATGTGCCCATTGGTGTCCCAACCATTGGAGTGACAAAGCCTGATTGTAAACTAGCAGTGATGCAAATGGAGGATGAGAGGTGAATGGAAGACATGAGTAAGCGGTTGTCTAGTGTTGAGACAAAGCTTACCGAGCAATCACTAGTCATCAGGACACTATCTGATAATATCTTGGATTTGTCAAGAAGGCTAGAAGTGGTTGAGGATGATGATGATGAGGAGGCTTATGTGAGGCCGAATGTCCAAGAGGAGGATCGGGTCACTTATCTACAGAGGATGGAGATAGAGAATCTTGACAGATGGATTGAGATGATTAGTGAGGGTGAGCCTTCAGGCTCTACTCCCTTGACATCTTCTTAGATGACAAAGAAGATGGGGCTCATTGTTAGCTGCTCATGGCAGTGAGTCCTTAAAACAGGCTGAGTAGGTATGGCAGATGGTGCAGGGATGGCTTGGCATCAAGCATCATGACATGTTGTAGATGGGATGGAGTTTCCATGGACCTGAGCATGGGAGAGATTCTTGGTGAGTCCAGGATGTGGCAAAATCTGAGATAGGTTGGTGAAGGCATAAGGATGGACATTCTTATGATTTGAGCGTGACAGTTGGACTGATCACTCGACTAGTTCAAGTCATGAGGGCTAGTAGTGTACTAGAGAGATGTTGGCATCAGGCAGGCAGGAAGGATGATATTTCACAGGATGGGATGACACATGATGGAGATGGTGGTTCTACATATGTTGCAGGGATGTTTGCAGTATGTGGAGGAGTTGATATCATGGAGCGAGGATGAGACAGTTGTTGATGTTGATCTTGGTGGATGGCTACCAGGATGGTATGTTGTCGAGGACGACAACAATTTCAGGTGGAGGAGGATGTAAGGACCTGCATTCTTGGCACGACCTCCCGGTTAGTGCGACAGTTTGTTGGTGGACGAGTGGTTGGAAAATATGCGAAGTAAGGAGCTTAGACTTAAAGTGCGATGGAGTCATGTGATAATGCGCATGAAAGAAGGGATAGAGACTTGGTTTTATAAGGCGTGGAGCATGGTTGGATTACCCATGACCGACCTACACTTGGAACGAAAGCCAACGGTGTTTTGAGGGTGTTTTCGATGGAAGTGTAGGGTGTTGGCAAGTCGGCTAGGCAGCCAAGACTTGCCAAACACACCATATAAGTAAACAAGGCATAGAGACGTTTGGAGCATGCACAAGTGTAGCTGCAGCAATAGAAGGGAAGACGCAGATTTGGTGATGCGCCTGCTCTTGGGCAAGGCCACACGAAGGTAAGCACGCTGTCTCGGTTTTGGGTGAGGGTGCGATAGGAGTACCCGCCGATTGGTAAACGGTGGAGACTTGGTGGAGTCGTCCGTCGGTGCGAAGTTGGTGAATGGTGGAACATTGGTGAAGCTAGTTGTGCGAAGAGGGTGTCTTGGTGACTTGGTGGAGTCACTCGCCCATCGTGCATGAAAACAAGGTTCGGTTGTGAAGTGCAGAAAGGCATCTCATGTGAGGGCGCGCACGCCCGACTTGGGCAAGGAAATCTTGGTTGTCACATGGTGATGTGATGATGTTGTAAATTTGGCTATGAAACTTGGTGTTTCCAAGTATACTTGTAAAGCATTATAAACTTTGTAAAGTTGTATAATATATTGCATTCGGGCAGACTCATTGTTCATGTAGTTGCCCCTACCTTTATACTGTCCAATTATGTTCTCTTGTATAATTGTTGGTGATAATGAATGTGAATGGGTGTTCATTGGTATAAAGGAAACATTAATAATTACTTGGTTGCGAAACACAAACTAAGTAGGATAAGTGGTTAGGCATAGTCCACGAGCATAAATATTGGTGAAAAGACAGTGTTCAGTGGTGCCGCACCTCACCAAGCACGGTTGAAAGACTACTGCCGGCCGAGGGGCGTGACACTCCTCCTAGGCGAGAAAACACATTGTAAATGAGTTGGCTTGGGCATTGGGCGTGGGTCGGCTGGGTGACATAACCTGCCACCCGCCCGTATATATTGGAGGGCGTTTGGAGGAAAATGACCATCATTCGATCAACATGATTTCGAACAAGGAGTTCTACAATGCGTGGATGAGCCCGCACGACGGGCGGAACTTGGGTGAAAAAAATCATTCAGAAAAGTCAGCTGAAAAACTTGAGTGAGAAACTCAGGCGAAAAACTCATGCAGGTAACTCGCACAGAAAACTCAGGCGAGGTCATTCATGCAGAAAAGTCGGGCGAGGTCATCGGGCAGAAAACTCGGACAAGGTCATCGGGCAGAAAACTCAAGTGAGGTCGTTCGGGAAAACCGGGTGAGATCGTCGAGCGACACGGGTGAAGTCGTTCGGGCGAGCTGGGTGAGGTCGTCGGGCGACATTAGTGAAGTCGTTCGGGCGAACTGGGTGAGGGCGTCCGGCAACCTAGGTGAAGTTGTGTGGCGACTCGGGTGAAGTTGTTTGGGTGAACGAGTTTGGGTGAATGAGTGGACGTGCGAACGGGCGGCTGGGCGAGGGCGCGCCGTGTATGTCGAAACGAAGAATCGTTCGGATAGGCGACTTGGGTAGGGCACGCCGTGCACGATGAAATGGTGGAAACGGTGAAGTGTTGGAGTTGTGAACAGAGGTGTGACTCGTGCGGAGGTGCCCGTGTGTGGCGACTTGGTTACGATGAGGCGTGCCCAAGTTGGGCAAACAACACGATCGTGCAACGAGGTGAACGAAGGGTTGGTGAGTCGTGCAGAGGCACCAACAAGCTGGGCAACTGAGTTTGCCAAAGTTGGAGAATTGGCTAAGTGTAAATTTGGGGTTTCCCAAGATTTAACTTATAATTCATAGAAGTGGAAAATTTTATATATTGATATCGGGTAGACTCGTATTGTAGGGAGTTGCCCCTCCCTTTATACTGTTGTGCAATCGTATATGTGTTAATTGTTGTTGATGATGAATATGTATGGGTTTTCATCTGTATAAAGGCTAATAATAATACTTGGTAACGAAAATAAACTAAGTATCGAATGTTAAGGCATAGTCCACGAACATAAGTATTGGTGAAAATAAAGTGTTCGGTGGTGCCGCACCTCGCTATAAGCGGTTGAAAGACTATCGCAGGTGTAGGGGTGTGACAGCTGAGGTGGGGCGAAGGCTATTCGCAGCCTTCGCCCCACCCTGGCGACCCAAAGACTCACGGGGTTGGCGGGGTGATTCCCGAAATCACCTTGCCACCCCCGTGGGCAGTTGGGCTACGAGGGTGGGGCGGAGGTTGTCCATACCCCTCCGCCCCACCCCAGTGTCCCAATGGCCCGCAAGGGTGGCGGGGTGATTCCGAGAATTTCCCCGCCACCGCTGAGGATCGTTGGGTCGTCGGGGTGATGTGGAGGGTGGGATAATTCTCAGAATCTCCCCACCATCCCCGCAGGCCATTGGGCCACTGGGGTGAGGCGGAGGCTGTCCGCAGCCCTCCACCCCACCCCTACAACCCAACGACCTACGAGGGTGGTGGGGTGATTCTCGGAATCACCTTTCCACCCCCGCGGGCCGTTGGGCTGCTAGTGTCACCCCCCTACATTTGTAGTACTCTTCCAACCGCACTATAGGAGGTGCAGCACCACCGACCACTTTCTTTTCACCAATACTTACGATTGTGGACTACGCCTACTTTTGATACTTAGTTTATTTTCTTCTTTTACCAAGTATATGTTTTCATTATAACATAGTGAAAACCATTAACATTCACCATAAACAGCATTAACCATAAATGCACAACAGTATAAAGGGAGGGGCAACTCCCTATAATGAGTCTGCCCGAAATATCAATATATATGTAAGTTACAATCTTAAGGAAACCCCAAATTTCCAATTAGAATAATTTTACATTCACCGGCACAACTCGTTGGCTAGCTCGTTGGTGCACCCGCATGGTCGCCCAAATTACTCTTGCCCAACTTGTCATTTACCTCCACACATTCACCCAAATGCGTTCCATTCAGCTCGTCAAACGATCATGTCGTTTGCCCAGCTCAGGCGCCACTACCCGTGTCACTGTGCGACCCAACTCGGGCACCTTCGCACGTCTGTCGCACCTCGTTTCTCAACCCAACACTTATCGTTTTCACCTCACCGAGCACTCCCACCTGCGGGTCACCTTGCATGAGTTTTTTCAGTCCAATCGCCCTTCGTTCGACAGGCACACATGCCCATTTCGCCTTGCCTGAAGTTCACCTGCACGGTTTTCTACCTTACAGTTCACTCGTCATGCGGGCTCATCACGCTTCGCCCTACTCCTACTGCAGAACCACCATGTTAGCTTGCACTTCTAATTGATCGATTGATTGATGCCTTCCACCATTCTCACCGCTGAGTTCTTATACCCATCGTTTGTTACGTGGGGGTGCCTGGCCGACCCACCGAGCTTCCCAACTCACATCATTTCAACCTTCTGTTGAGCTCACCTACCCGTTGGCTTGTCCATTCATCGGGTCGCCCACTCATTGGCTCACCTACTCGTCGGCTCATCCGTTCATCAGCCCGCCCACCCACGGTATATATAACTGACCGTTCACCCCTCAGTCACATTTCTTCATGTTTCCTTCGTGTGTGTTGCGGTTTGTTTGACTCACCCATGCCTTCTCACTGCGCACCCTCACCCAACTGCACCTACAGCTCGAGGTACTTACCTCCTCCTCCAACCAAAGTCATTGTCATCCTCAACAATCCTTTTCCACCCTAGCAACCGTCTATCACTAAGATGTCGACACCAATGCCACATAATCCATCAGTATATGCTCCATTCTTGATTCATAACTTCAGATAGTCTATATATTGCAAACATCCTTGCAACATATATAATACGACAATCTCCATCATGTGTCATTTCATGTGAACTCCTCTGCATAATACTCCAACCAACACAACATCTTAGTTGAAACTAAGACATCTATATGACACAAACCCAGTGCACTGCATGCCCCCATGTCATCGAACTGATTGGGTAGCTAATCCAACCATAATGCTCAACCCATGAGAATGTACCTTCTCCATGTCACCGTTGGTTGTTTCTTTAGCATCCTTTCACAATCTCAAACTCAATCAAGAATCTGCTCAAAACCCATGCTCAGGTCCATGGTATCTTCATCCCATATGTAACATGTCATGATGCTAATGCCAATGTGCTACCTGACAGTCGCATTCATTCCTGCATCATCTACTTGTCATCATAAAGAAGCCCCTAGATGCCTGCTCAAATTCTTAGGGAATCACTGCCATGAGCAGCTAACAATGAGCCCCATCTTCTAAGTCATCTAAGAAGATGTGGAGGGAAAAGAGCTTGAGGCTCTCCCTCACTAATCAGCTCAATCCATTTGTCTGGATCTTCCACTTCCATCCTCTATAGATATGTAACCCGATCCTCCACCTGGACATTTGGCCTCATATATTCTTCATCATTGTCATCGTCATCCTCTACTACCTCCAACCTCCTAGACAAATCCAAGATGCCATCCGACAATGTATTGATAACCTGTGACTGTTCCATAAGCTTTGTCTTTGCAATAGACATCCACTTACAAACCTCATCCATACACTTCTCATCCCCCATCTACATCACTGCCAACTTACACTCGGGTCTTTTTACTCCCATTGTTGGGACACCAATGGGTATATCTTCCCTTCCATCATAAATGTACAACTTTTTCAAATGTGGAACAATCATTGCATCATAATGTTTCAAAACTTCCATTCCCAGCACAATTTCATAGTCATCAATCCGCACTATAATGAAGTCAAATTTCCCGGTCCAATCACCAACTGTTGTGTCCACCTTTTCAGCCACACCAATCATGGAATCAGGAGGAGAATTCAGTGTCTTTATTTGTGCCTGCACCTATACAAATTTTAGTCCAATCCTTCTTGCAATATCCTCACTCATGAAGTTGTGAGTAGCGCCACTATCCACCATAGTGAGCACATCATCACTCCCAATCTTCATCCGAACATACTCCTTGCTTCCCATGTTTCATCTCGTGGACTGAAGTGGGTCTGCAAAGACTTCTTCATGTCATCCCATGAAGTTATGTCGTCATCACTGCCATTGGAAATCTGATCCATCCTCCTTCACCACCACATCTTAGCATCCTTCGTCAAGAATTGAGCAGCTACTTTTACCTTAGTTTCCTCATCAGGTAATCCCAAGTGTTCCAAGTACAATTCCATGTCCCATAGAAAGTTGCCAAGAGTTTTCACACTTCTTGTACCATCATAAGAATCCAGTTCCTTGACTTTCACATGAAACACTCCTCCACTTGAGTTATGTCTCACGGCCTTATTCAACACCAAGATCTCATCTTGAGCTTCATCAAGAGGTTGCTGCAAACCAAATATTTTTGCCAAACCTTGATCAATTGCTTTCCCAATCTCCTTGACTTCCTCTTCTAGTTGTGTATACTTCCATTCCGTATACTCATATCGGTCCTTGAGCTCATCGAATTCTTCTTTCATCTTCGTATTACTTTCACGATCCTTCATGATCTCGGCCATCCTCGAAGTCCAATCAGAATCTATTTCCTCCATTCGTTCCAATACGTTGTTCATGAAAGCTTCACCTACATTGTGGCTAGATTCACCTATCACAACCTAAGGTTCCCCTACCATCTTTTCCATCAGCCTTCTTTGTGATCTTGTATAGACCATAAATTGTCAACCCGAATCACCTTTCAGATTTCTTGTCACGATCCCATGAATCACCTCTGATACCACCTGTCACATTAGTGTAGTGGGATTAGCTCCTTATCCCTGTCACGAAGTGTAGATCAGCTTCTTTGCACCTCGTTCACCATCAGCTCTGATACCACCTGTCATTCCCCTACACTGGTGGTACTCTTCCAATCGCACTATAGGAGGTACGGCACCACTAACCACTTTCTTTTCACCAATACTTGCAATTGTGGACTACGCCTACTTTCGATACTTAGTTTATTTTCTTCTTTTACCAAGTATATGTTTTCATTATAACACATTAAAAACCATTAACATTCACCATAAACAGCATTAACCATAAATGCACAAGAGTATAAAGGGAGGGGCAAGTCCCTATAATGAGTCTTCCCGAAATATCAATATATATGTAAGTTACAATCTTGAGGAAACCCAAAATTTAAACTTAGAATAATTTTACATTCACTGGCACAACTCATTGGCTACCTCATCAGCGCACCTACACGGTCACCCAAACGACTCTTGCCCAACTCGTCATTTGCCTTCGCATGTTTACCTGAACGCATTCCATTCAGCTCATCGAATGATCGTGTCATTTTCCCAACTCAGGCGTCACTACTCTTGTCACTGTGCAACCCAACTCAGGCACCTTCGCACGTCCTTCGCACCTTGTTTCTCAACCCAACACTTATTGTTTTCACCTCACTGGGCACTCCCACCTGCGGGTCACCTTGCATGAGTCTATTCAGTCCAACAGCCCTTTGTTTGGCGGGCGCACACGCCCATGTAGCCTTGCCCGAAGTTCACCCACATGGTTCTCTGCCTTACAGTTCACTTGTCATGCGGGTTCATTGCACTTCCCCCTGCTCCTACCATAGAACCGCAATGTTTGCTCACACTTCTGATTAATCGATTTATTGATGCCTTCCACCGTTCTCACTGCCAAGTTCATATACCCATCGTTCATCGCGTGGGGGTGCCTGGCCGACCCACCAAACTTCCCAACTCGCATCCGTTCAACCTTCCGTTTAGCTCACTCATCCATTGGCTCGTTTGTTCATCGACTCGCCCACTCGTTGGCTTGCCCACCCATTGGCTCGTCTGTTCATTGGCTCCCCCACCCACGGGTATATACAACCAACCGTTCACCCCTCGGTCACATTTCTTCATGTTTCCTTCGCGTGTGTTGCAGTTTGTTCGACTCGCTTGTGCCTTCTCACCGCGTGCTCTCGCCCAGCCACACCTATAGCTCGAGGTCCTTACAGCCAGGGTGGGATGGACAATATCTATAGCCCTCCACCCCACCCGACCGGCCCAACGGTCAGTGGGGGTGGCAGGGTGATTCCCGGAATCGCCCCCCCACCCCCGCGGGTTGTTGGGCCGCAGGGGTGGGGCAAACAACTACGGACAACATTTTCCCCACCCTGGTGGCTAAACAGCCCGCAAGGGTGGTGGGGTGATTCCCGGAATCGCCCCGCCACCCTACCGGCCGTTGGGTCGCTGCGGTGGGGTGGAGGCCGTCCGCAGCTCTCTGCCCCACCCCAGCGGCCCAACGGATTGCGGGGGTGGTGGGGTGATTCCTGAAATCACCCCGTCACCCCTACGAGCTTCTGGGCTACAGGGGTGGGGGGGAGGGCGGGGTGATTCCCAAAATCACCCCGCCACCCTTGTGGGCCGTTGGGCCGCTGGTGTGGAGCAAAGGGAGAGGTGATTCTCAGAATCACCCCGCAACCCTCGTGGGTTGTTGGGCCACCGGGGTGGGGCAGAGGCTATCTGCAACCCTTCGCCCCACCCAAGCGGCCAAACATCCCACGGGGGTGGCAGGGTGATTCCCAGAATTACCCCACCACCCCCGCAGGCTGTTGGGCTGCTTGGGTGGGGCGGATGGCGCGGTGATTCCCGAAATCACCTTGCCACCCCCGCAGACTGTTGGGTAGGTTGGGTGGGATGGAAGGCGGGGTGATTCCTGGAATCACTCTGCCACCCCCGTGAGCTGTTAGGTCGCTCGGGTGGGGCGGAGGGTAGGGTGATTCCCGGAATCATCCTGACACCACCGTGGGCCATTGGGCCACTGGGGTGTGGCGAAGGACGGGTGATTCCCGGAATCACCCTGCCACCCCTGCGAGCTGTTGGTCCACCGGGGTGGGGCGGAGGGCAGGGTGATTCTCGAAATCACCCTGCCAACCCTGCGGGTCGTTAGGCCACCAGGGTGGGGTGGGGGGTGGGCTAATTCCCAGAATCACCCTGCCGCCCCGACGAGCCACTGGGCCACCACGGTGGGGGGGAGGGTGGGGTGATTCTTGGAATCATCCTACCACCCCTGTGAGTCGTTGGGCCATCGAGGTGGGGCGGAGGGTGGGGTGATTCCCGGAATCACTCCACCAGTCCCGCAGGCCTTTGGGCCGCTAGGGTCGGGTGGAGGGCGGGGTGATTGCCGGAATAACACCACCACCCCTGCAGGCCGTTGGGCCGTCGGGGTGGAGCGAAGGGTGGGGTGATTCCTAGAATCACCTCACCACCCTCGCGGGCCGTTGGGCCGCCGAGGTGGGGTTGAGGGCGGGGTGATTCGTGGAATTACCCCGCCACACCCATGGGTCATTGGGTCGTCGGGATGGGGCGTAGGGTGGGGTGATTCCTAGAATCACCTCGCCACACTTGTGGGTCGTTGGGCCAGCGGGGTGGGGCAGAGGGCGGGGTGACTCCCAGAATCACCTCGCCACACTCGCAGGTCGTTTGGTCACCGGTGTCATGCCCCCAGGCCGACGGTAGAATTTCAACTGTTCTTGGCGAGGTGCGGCACCACCGAACACTTTCTTTTCACCAATACTTATGTTCATGGACTACGCTTAACCACTTATCCTACTTAGTTTGTGCTTCGAAACAAAGTAATTATTAATGTTCCTTTATACCAATGAACACCCATACACATTCATTATCATCAGCAATTGTACATGAAGAACACAATTGCACAGTATAAAGGGAGGGGAAACTCCCTGAACAATGAGTCTGCCCAAATAATATATTATACAGTCTTTCAATATTACAAAGCTTTACAAGTATACTTGGAAACACCAAGTTTCATACTTAGCCAATTTTACAACATCATCACAGCACCGTGTGATAACCAAGATTTCCTTGCCCAAGGCGAGAGGGCGCACCCTCACACGAACCCATGCACGCCTTCGCACAACCAGGCACCCAGCGCCTTCACCCGTGCACTGGCGCCTCACCCCTTCGTTCAAGACTCGTGCACACTAAGCGACATGCCCAAGACTTCGTTGAAGACTCTTGCTTGAGTGCTTGCTGTCCAAATGAGCTCCATCGCATATAATATTTACCATGCGTTGGGCGAGGTCTTGGCTACCCAGCCGACCTGCCAACGCCCTCACGCATTGCCCAAACACTTGTCTAAGTGTTGGTCGGCCAACACTTCATCGCATTTCCTTCACAATGTATGAGGTCGGCCCGTGGGTGCGTGCCAATACTCCCACGCCTATAAACATGACTCGCTCGTCCTCCTCCATGCGTTATTATCACATCTCCTTCGCACAATTTAGTTATGAGCTCTCACTTTGTCATTCTAAGCTACTCATTCACCAACAGCCATCGCACTTCATGCCAGTGGGCGTGCCAAGGACCGCAGGTCCTTACATCCTTCTCCACCTAAAGTCGTTGTCGTCCTCGACAACATACCATCCTGGTAGCTATCCACCAAGATCATCATCAGCAACTGTCTCATCCTCGGTCCATGATGTCAACTCCTCCACATACTGCAATCATCCCTGCAACATATGTAGAACTTCCATCTCCATCATGCGTCGTCCCATCCTGTGAACTATCATCCTTCCACCTGCCTGATGCGAACATCTCTCTGGTACACTGCTGGCCCTCATAACTTGAACTAGTTGGGTGATCAGTTCAACTGTCATGCTCAAATCATAAGAATGTCCATCCTTATGCCTTCACCAGCCTATCTCAGATTCTGCCACATCCTGGACTCACCAAGAATCTCTCCCATGCTCAGGTCCATGGAAACTCCATCCCATCTGCAACATGTCGTGATGCTTGATGCCAAACCATCCCTGCACCATCTGCTATACCTACTCAGCCTGTTTTAAGGACTCACTGCCATGAGAAGCTAATAATGAGCCCCATCTTTTATGTCATCTAAGAAGATGTGGAGGGAGTAGAGCCTGAAGGCTTACCCTCACTAATCATCTCAATCCATCTGTCAGGATTCTCTATCTCCATCCTCTGTAGATAAGTGACCCGATCCTCCTCCCGGACATTTGGCCTCACATAAGCCTCATCATCATCATCATCATCCTCAACCGCTTCTAGCCTTCTTGACAAATCCAAGATACTATCAGAAATTTTCCTGATGACCAATGACTACTCGGTAAGCTTTGTCTCAACCGTAGACAACCGATTACTCATGTCTCCCATGCACTTCTCATCCTCCATTTGCATCACTGCTAGTTTACAATTAGGATTGGTCACACCAATGGTTGGAACACCAATGGGTACATCTTCCCTTCCATCGTAAATGTGCAACCTCTTCAAATGTGGAACAATCATAGCATCGAATTGTTTCAAGAATTCCATTCCCAGCACAGCTTCATAGTCATCTATCCGCACTATAGTGAAGTTGACTTTTCCTATCCACTCACCTAGTATTGTGTCCACTTTTTCAGCTACACCAAGAACACAATCAGGAGGAGAATTCATTGTCTTCATTTGTGCCTTCACTGGTACAAATTTTAGCCAAATCCTTCTCGCAGTATCTTCACTCATGAAGTTGTGAGTAGCCCCACTATCCACCATAGTGAGTATATTAGCACTCCCAATCTTCATCCAAACATATTCCAAATTGTTCCTCTTAGGATCCCTCTGAGAGAACACCTCTGTAGCAGCAGTAGCACCAAGAATCTACATCATCCCCACAGAAGCTTCTTCATTCTTTGCATTAGATTGTGCAATAGTAGCCACTTTCGGTCTTGAAGGACAATTCTTCACCAAATGTGGTTCAGCACATATCCAACACTTCAAGGCTTTCTTCGTCTTTGACTTATCATCTGATTTTTGTGTGCCCAAGGCTTTAATCCAATAATGAAGTTGAACACCTTGTCCCTCTCCACCATGTCAGGAAGTTCCAGAACCGCACTTGCAAACTCCCGCTGATATGTCTGTAGGTTCCTTGTCTGCTTTATGAACTTAATCTTCATCCTTTCTTCCTACGTTTCATCCTGAGGATTGAAATGGGTCTACAAAGATTTCTTCATTTGATCCCACGAAGTAATGTCACCAGCACTACCATTGGCAATCTGATCCATTCTCCTTCGCCACCACATCTTAGCATCCTTCGTCAAGAACTGAGTAGCTACCTTCACTTTCGTCTCATCATCAGATAGACCCAAGCTTTCCAAGTATTGCTCCATGTCCCATAGAAAGTTGCCAAGAGTCTTCGCACTCCTTGTACCATCATAAGATTCTGGTTCCTTGACTTTCACATGAGGCACTCCTCCACCTGAGTTTTGCCTCATGAACTTCTTCAACATCGCGATCTCATCTCTGGCTTCGTCAAGAGATTTCTGCAAGTCCACGATCTCTACCAAGCCTCGGTCTCTTGCCTCTTCAATTTCTTTGACCCTTACTTCAAGTTGTGTACACATAAGATCAATGTACTCATGTTGAGTCTGGAGTTCATCGAGCTCTTCCCTCATCTTCGAATTGGCCTCTTGATCCTTCTCAACCAACTCCATATTCTTAGTCTAGTAAGCCTTTAAGTCCTCCATCCTTTCCAACACCTTTTCAATGAATGCCATAGTAGCATCCTTCGCACTATGACTAGATCCAACCTGAGATTCACTTGCCATTGCTAATAGTTTCCTTCTTTACGATCTAGTTTCCACCATCCAATAGCTTCACCAAGATGCCTGAAACCATGAACCAGCTCTTGTTCCACTTGTATGTGAAACAACTTCCTTCACCTGCAAGTACCTACTTCACTGTCACCAACTGTCAAGTGTGTGCACACTTGCTTCGCCCAGCTTCTTGCAAGACTCCTCCAAGTCTTTGAACTAGCTCTGATACCATCTGTCATGCCCCCAGGCTGGCAGTAGTCTTTCAACCGTTCTTGGCGAGGTGGGGCACCACCGAACACTTTCTTTTCACCAATACTTATGTTCGTGGACTACGCCTAACCACTTATCCTACTTAGTTTGTGTTTCACAACCAAGTAATTATTAACGTTCCTTTAACCAATGAACACCCATACACATTCATTATCATCAGCAATTATACATGAAGAACACAATTGCATAGTATAAAGGGAGGGGTAACTCCGTGAACAATGTGTCTGCCCAAATAATATATTATACAATCTTTCAATATTACAAAGCTTTACAAGTATACTTGGAAACACCAAGTTTCATACTTAGCCAATTTTACAACATTATCACACCACCGTGTGATAACCAAGATTTCCTTGCCCAAGGCGAGAGGGCGCACCCTCACACAAGCTGCCTTCTGCACTTCACAACCGAACCATGTTTTCGTGCACGACGGCCGGGTGACTCCACAAAGTCACCAAGACACCATCTTCGCACAACCGGCTTTACCAATGTTCCGCCATTCACCTTTGCACAGTAGTCTCACTCGAGTTCCATCATTTACAACTTCCGCATTTGCTTTCACACGACGGGCGGGTGCTCACCCGAGCTGCCCAAGAACGCATGCACGCCTTCACACAACCGGGTTCCTGGCGCCTTCACCCATGCACCGGCACCTCACGCCTTCGTTCAAGACTCGTGCACACTAAATGACCTGCCCAAGACTTGGGCGCATATGACCTGCGCCTTACTTCCTTGCTGCGGCCCTTTATCTACGCACTTCTTCGTTGAAGACTCTTGCTTAAGTGTTTACTTTCCAAATGAGCTCCATCGCATATAATATATACCGTGCGTTGGGCGAGGTCTTGGCTACCTAGCCAACCTGCCAACGCCCTCACGCATTGCCCAAACGCTTGTCTAAGTGTTGGTCAGCCAACACTTCATCGCATTTCCATCACAATGTATGAGGTCGGCCTGTGGGTGCGTGCCAATGCTCCCATGCCTATAAACATGACTCACTCATCCTCCTCCATGCGTTATTATCACATCTCCTTTGCGCGCTTCGGTTATGAGCTCACACTTTGTCGTTCTAAGCTGCTCATTCACCAACAACCATCGCACTTCATGCTGGTGGGTGTGCTAAGGACCGCAGGTCCTTACAGCTGGGGTGGTGCGGAGGGCCGGGTGATTCCTGAAACCCCGTGGGACGTTGTGTCACTGGGATGGGGCGGAAGGCGGGGTGATTTCCGGAATCACCCCGCCACCACTGTGGGCCGTTGGGCCGCTGGTGTCACGCCCCCAAGCCTGCGGTAGTCTTTCAACCATGCTTGTTACGACCTGCGGTTTTGCCCAAGGTGCGACCGCGTTCGGCATCAAATGAGCAGTTGGGATAAGCAACGAACAAGCTCAGACTTAGCGTGTGAAGGTTATGTGAGTGCATAGAAGGTTGGGCGAGCCATTTATATATGCGTGGGAGCATGGAGGGCTGCCCACGGGCCGACCCATACTTGGAAGCAAAGGCCGACAAGGTATAGCATGGAGGACGAGTCGTCCGGGTAGGCTAACTCGCCCTACCACCCATATAAGTAAAACATGGCATGGAGTTCATTTGGCATCACAAGTTCGACCTTCAACAAGGCACAGCTCGTAGATACAAGGTGCAGGTTGAGGTGTAACCGGATGCGCCTAGGACTTGGGCGAGGTCGCATGGAGATTGCATAACGTATCAAGTCAAGGAGAGGCCG
This sequence comes from Pinus tabuliformis, assembly GCA_031772625.1. Lineage (NCBI taxonomy): Eukaryota > Viridiplantae > Streptophyta > Pinopsida > Pinales > Pinaceae > Pinus > Pinus tabuliformis. Next base: position 1,302,126,193 of record CM062805.1, on the reverse strand, counting down.
CCAGTGAAACGAAGGAGTTGGGCAAGGCTACACGGCGGGTGCGCTCGCCGACAGGCTGAGCATGCGGGTGAATGATGAAGGGCTTGCACGGGTGTTTGGCTCTCGGGTTGTGCAAAGGAGCGCCTGACGGTGAAACGAAGGGTGGGTGCCCGGTTTGTGCAACGACTTGGCACGGGTTCTTGGGTGACTCGGGTGAGCACCCGCCCGTCGTGCAAGTGTGCACGGTGCGACTTTTGGTGAAGTGTTGAGATTGTGAATGGAGGTGTGACTCATGCAGAGGCACCCATGTGTGGTGACTTGGAGGTGCGCCCAAGTTGGGAAAACAACACGATCATGCGATGAGGTGAATGAAGGGTTGGTGAGTCGTGCGGTGACCGTACGGAGGCGCTGATGAGCTGGGCAACCGAGTTTGCCGAAGTTGAAAATTGGCTAAGTGTAAATTTGGGGTTTCCCAAGATTTAACTTGTACTTTGTAAAAGTGAAGATTGTATAATATATTGATTCGGGAAACCCCCAGATTCGAAAGGAACTTGAAGTCTTGGAAAAGAATGTTGAAGATGAACTTCTTCAACTTGGTTGGGCAATGGAGTAGGATGAAGTTGCAGATTGTGCTGACAAGGAAGAGGAAGCCGTGATGATTGAGGATGTTGCAGATGTGACAACGATGGAGGATGAACATGAGGATGATCAAGTTGAACCAGGATCGTGGAGTTTGCAGACATGGATGGATGAGGATACTCATATGGAGGAGCCTCATGACGATGATGTAAGTATTGTTGATACTTGTGTTTCATTTGAGCATTTGGTAGATGGACCGTATGCAGGAAAGGGAAAAGTCAGTTTGCCGATGCTAGGGAGGATCTTACCATGGATGTCTACGATGAGACCTTGTATGGAGAAGCAAGGATTGTTGATTGTTGCAGGACTTGTTGGGGTTGTTTGTGACCTTATGGTAGAAGGTGCAAAGGCCCGTGACAAGGGAGGAACATGACGATCATTGCGAAGGATTAGTTTATGCTTTAGCCACATGGAGAATTGGCTAAGTGCCCGGCATGACTCATGGACAGATTGAAGGGCACACACTTGAGGTATGATGATGCTTGGGTGGACTTCTCATGGCTGAGACCAAGAGCAAGTCATGGTGGAACCTTCAGTGGGCGAGCTATGATGGAAGGGACTCATGATGTGATGATCATATGGGTTGGTGACCGAGTTCACTAGACCGATTATGTAGACTTAGATGAGGATGACTGATTTTTGTGATGGGTCTACCGGGTTCCTGGTGCCTTCACCCATGCACCGGCACCTCACGCCTTCGTTCAAGACTCGTGCACACTAAGTGACCTACCCAAGACTTGGGCGCATATGACCAGCGCCTTACTTCCTTGCTGCGGCCCTTTATCTATGCACTTCTTCGTTGAAGACTCTTGCTTAAGTGTTTACTTTCCAAATGAGCTCCATCGCATATAATATATACCGTGCGTTGGGCGAGGTCTCGGCTACCTAGCCAACCTGCCAATGCCCTCACGCATTGCCCAAACGCTTGTCTAAGTGTTGGTCAGCCAACACTTCATCGCATTTCCATCACAATGTATGAGGTCGGCCTGTGGGTGCGTGCCAATGCTCCCATGCCTATAAACATGACTCACTCATCCTCCTCCATGCGTTATTATCACATCTCCTTTGCGCGCTTCGGTTATGAGCTCACACTTTGTCGTTCTAAGCTGCTCATTCACCAACAACCATCGCACTTCATGCTGGTGGGTGTGCTAAGGACCGCAGGTCCTTACAGCTGGGGTGGTGCGGAGGGCCGGGTGATTCCTGAAACCTCGTGGGACGTTGTGTCACTGGGATGGGGCGGAAGGCGGGGTGATTTCCGGAATCACCCCGCCACCACTGTGGGCCGTTGGGCCGCTGGTGTCACGCCCCCAAGCCTGCGGTAGTCTTTCAACCATGCTTGTTACGACCTGCGGTTTTGCCCAAGGTGCGACCGCGTTCGGCATCAAATGAGCAGTTGGGATAAGCAACGAACAAGCTCAGACTTAGCGTGTGAAGGTTATGTGAGTGCATAGAAGGTTGGGCGAGCCATTTATATATGCATGGGAGCATGGAGGGCTGCCCACGGGCCGACCCATACTTGGAAGCAAAGGCCGACAAGGTATTGTGATGGAGTGTGGGCATGTATAGCATGGAGGACGAGTCGTCCAGGTAGGCTAACTCGCCCTACCACCCATATAAGTAAAACATGGCATGGAGTTCATTTGGCATCACAAGTTCGACCTTCAACAAGGCACAGCTCGTAGATACAAGGTGCAGGTTGAGGTGTAACCGGATGCGCCTAGGACTTGGGCGAGGTCGCATGGAGATTGCATAACGTATCAAGTCAAGGAGAGGCCGCCAGTGAAACGAAGGAGTTGGGCAAGGCTACACGGCGGGTGCGCTCGCCGACAGGCTGAGCATGCGGGTGAATGATGAAGGGCTTGCACGGGTGTTTGGCTCTCGGGTTATGCAAAGGAGCGTCTGACGGTGAAACGAAGGGTGGGTGCCCGGTTTGTGCAACGACTTGGCACGGGTTCTTGGGTGACTCGGGTGAGCACCCGCCCGTCGTGCAAGTGTGCACGGTGCGACTTTTGGTGAAGTGTTGAGATTGTGAATGGAGGTGTGACTCATGCAGAGGCACCCATGTGTGGTGACTTGGAGGTGCGCCCAAGTTGGGAAAACAACACGATCATGCGATGAGGTGAATGAAGGGTTGGTGAGTTGTGCGGTGACCGTACGGAGGCGCTGATGAGCTGGGCAACCGAGTTTGCCGAAGTTGAAAATTGGCTAAGTGTAAATTTGGGGTTTCCCAAGATTTAACTTGTACTTTGTAAAAGTGAAGATTGTATAATATATTGATTCGGGAAACCCCCAGATTCGAAAGGAACTTGAAGTCTTGGAAAAGAATGTTGAAGATGAACTTCTTCAACTTGGTTGGGCAATGGAGTAGGATGAAGTTGCAGATTGTGCTGACAAGGAAGAGGAAGCCGTGATGATTGAGGATGTTGCAGATGTGACAACGATGGAGGATGAACATGAGGATGATCAAGTTGAACCAGGATCGTGGAGTTTGCAGACATGGATGGATGAGGATACTCATATGGAGGAGCCTCATGACGATGATGTAAGTATTGTTGATACTTGTGTTTCATTTGAGCATTTGGTAGATGGACCGTATGCAGGAAAGGGAAAAGTCAGTTTGCCGATGCTAGGGAGGATCTTACCATGGATGTCTACGATGAGACCTTGTATGGAGAAGCAAGGATTGTTGATTGTTGCAGGACTTGTTGGGGTTGTTTGTGACCTTATGGTAGAAGGTGCAAAGGCCCGTGACAAGGGAGGAACATGACGATCATTGCGAAGGATTAGTTTATGCTTTAGCCACATGGAGAATTGGCTAAGTGCCCGGCATGACTCATGGACAGATTGAAGGGCACACACTTGAGGTATGATGATGCTTGGGTGGACTTCTCATGGCTGAGACCAAGAGCAAGTCATGGTGGAACCTTCAGTGGGCGAGCTATGATGGAAGGGACTCATGATGTGATGATCATATGGGTTGGTGACCGAGTTCACTAGACCGATTATGTAGACTTAGATGAGGATGACTGATTTTTGTGATGGGTCTACCGTGTTCCTGGCGCCTTCACCCATGCACCGGCACCTCACGCCTTCGTTCAAGACTCGTGCACACTAAGTGACCTACCCAAGACTTGGGCGCATATGACCAGCGCCTTACTTCCTTGCTGCGGCCCTTTATCTATGCACTTCTTCGTTGAAGACTCTTGCTTAAGTGTTTACTTTCCAAATGAGCTCCATCGCATATAATATATACCGTGCGTTGGGCGAGGTCTCGGCTACCTAGCCAACCTGCCAATGCCCTCACGCATTGCCCAAACGCTTGTCTAAGTGTTGGTCAGCCAACACTTCATCGCATTTCCATCACAATGTATGAGGTCGGCCTGTGGGTGCGTGCCAATGCTCCCATGCCTATAAACATGACTCACTCATCCTCCTCCATGCGTTATTATCACATCTCCTTTGCGCGCTTCGGTTATGAGCTCACACTTTGTCGTTCTAAGCTGCTCATTCACCAACAACCATCGCACTTCATGCTGGTGGGTGTGCTAAGGACCGCAAGTCCTTACAGCTGGGGTGGTGCGGAGGGCCGGGTGATTCCTGAAACCTCGTGGGACGTTGTGTCACTGGGATGGGGCGGAAGGCGGGGTGATTTCCGGAATCACCCCGCCACCACTGTGGGCCGTTGGGCCGCTGGTGTCACGCCCCCAAGCCTGCGGTAGTCTTTCAACCATGCTTGTTACGACCTGCGGTTTTGCCCAAGGTGCGACCGCGTTCGGCATCAAATGAGCAGTTGGGATAAGCAACGAACAAGCTCAGACTTAGCGTGTGAAGGTTATGTGAGTGCATAGAAGGTTGGGCGAGCCATTTATATATGCATGGGAGCATGGAGGGCTGCCCACGGGCCGACCCATACTTGGAAGCAAAGGCCGACAAGGTATTGTGATGGAGTGTGGGCATGTATAGCATGGAGGACGAGTCGTCCAGGTAGGCTAACTCGCCCTACCACCCATATAAGTAAAACATGGCATGGAGTTCATTTGGCATCACAAGTTCGACCTTCAACAAGGCACAGCTCGTAGATACAAGGTGCAGGTTGAGGTGTAACCGGATGCGCCTAGGACTTGGGCGAGGTCGCATGGAGATTGCATAACGTATCAAGTCAAGGAGAGGCCGCCAGTGAAACGAAGGAGTTGGGCAAGGCTACACGGCGGGTGCGCTCGCCGACAGGCTGAGCATGCGGGTGAATGATGAAGGGCTTGCACGGGTGTTTGGCTCTCGGGTTATGCAAAGGAGCGTCTGACGGTGAAACGAAGGGTGGGTGCCCGGTTTGTGCAACGACTTGGCACGGGTTCTTGGGTGACTCGGGTGAGCACCCGCCCGTCGTGCAAGTGTGCACGGTGCGACTTTTGGTGAAGTGTTGAGATTGTGAATGGAGGTGTGACTCATGCAGAGGCACCCATGTGTGGTGACTTGGAGGTGCGCCCAAGTTGGGAAAACAACACGATCATGCGATGAGGTGAATGAAGGGTTGGTGAGTTGTGCGGTGACCGTACGGAGGCGCTGATGAGCTGGGCAACCGAGTTTGCCGAAGTTGAAAATTGGCTAAGTGTAAATTTGGGGTTTCCCAAGATTTAACTTGTACTTTGTAAAAGTGAAGATTGTATAATATATTGATTCGGGAAACCCCCAGATTCGAAAGGAACTTGAAGTCTTGGAAAAGAATGTTGAAGATGAACTTCTTCAACTTGGTTGGGCAATGGAGTAGGATGAAGTTGCAGATTGTGCTGACAAGGAAGAGGAAGCCGTGATGATTGAGGATGTTGCAGATGTGACAACGATGGAGGATGAACATGAGGATGATCAAGTTGAACCAGGATCGTGGAGTTTGCAGACATGGATGGATGAGGATACTCATATGGAGGAGCCTCATGACGATGATGTAAGTATTGTTGATACTTGTGTTTCATTTGAGCATTTGGTAGATGGACCGTATGCAGGAAAGGGAAAAGTCAGTTTGTCGATGCTAGGGAGGATCTTACCATGGATGTCTACGATGAGACCTTGTATGGAGAAGCAAGGATTGTTGATTGTTGCAGGACTTGTTGGGGTTGTTTGTGACCTTATGGTAGAAGGTGCAAAGGCCCGTGACAAGGGAGGAACATGACGATCATTGCGAAGGATTAGTTTATGCTTTAGCCACATGGAGAATTGGCTAAGTGCCCGGCATGACTCATGGACAGATTGAAGGGCACACACTTGAGGTATGATGATGCTTGGGTGGACTTCTCATGGCTGAGACCAAGAGCAAGTCATGGTGGAACCTTCAGTGGGCGAGCTATGATGGAAGGGACTCATGATGTGATGATCATATGGGTTGGTGACCGAGTTCACTAGACCGATTATGTAGACTTAGATGAGGATGACTGATTTTTGTGATGGGTCTACTTGGTTGGACTACATGGGAAACTTAGTCATGGACATCAGGTTGGAGACATGGAGCATGGCAGTCTATGCAGGGACATTATGTAAGAGGACTTGTAGAGGTGTCACTTATGGGCATCCAATGAGGAGTGCCATGGTAGGGATGTTGTGCTAGTGTATTTGTTGTTGTGGCATGGAGATGTTTTGCTTATGAGCCGATGGAGAGGTTGTGCACTCTTTTACAACAAGGCCATGGACTTGGATGGAGTTGTGAGTAGACTATGGAGCATTCCTACTACATGGAGAGCTAAGGCATCTTGCAGAGACCTTTGGGTCGAGACTTGTATGCTTGCTGGGATGTTGGTTGGAGATAACTCATGGAGCTCATGATGACATGAGGTTGTGACTTTTGGGGACTTCATATATGGTGGACTTGGAGAATCTGATGCATTGAGGAGCTGAGGTCAGAGACTGTGATGTAGGATGGGGTGCATACTTTCGAATACATGTATGGGAATGGCTTGAAAGAGTGACTTGATGTGGAGGATTGATATGAGACACTTTGGAGTGATGGAGTTACAATGATGATGATGCCTTGGTGGCAACACTTGGGCATGGGTTGAGCCGAGACTTAACCACTTTTGACACATGGGCGCTGATTGATCTATGATCATGGGCAGCACATGGATAGATGAGACAGGTGTATACTTGTTTCTATGACAGACTTGAGGGATGGCAGATTGCAGATATGATGGAGGTTGCTTCATGGACCTGGATGTGGCACATCGAGAGTTGGAGTTTGATGAGATGGTCTCTTCATATTGAGGGGGCACACATATGGATGAGGATGTTGGGATAGATGTAGCTGATTTCATGTAGCACATTAGTACTAGACATCATGGACAGCATGTTGCAGATGAGATGAGGACTACTTCATGGACTTGAGCATGGCTTACACTTGTATGGAGATGGATTCTTGATCGAGTTGAGGATGTGATAGGGTGTTCTAAGAAACAATTGATGATGGCATGAGGATGTTCACTCTCATGGTTTGGGCGTGACAGTTGGATTAGCTACCCAACTAGTTTAGACATGGGGTCGTGAAGTGTGTAGAGATGTGTTAGCATTATGTTGGAGTATTGTGGCAGTAGTTCACACAAGGATGACACATGATGAGGTCGACACAAGATGTTGTAGGAAGCATGTAGCTTGGGATGGAGGGACCAACCTTCCACGATGGGAGCAGCATGTGGAGATTACGACGAGGTGGTCGATGGTCATGGATTGAGATGATTTCCGATGTATGACATACCGATGGGGTGTATACCTTGGTATGGTGATCTTGGTGACAGATGGTTGCCGGGACGAGACATGATGGAGACAGTGGTTCTACATATGTTGCAGGGATGTTTGCAGTATGTGGAGGAGTTGACATCATGGGTGAGATAGTTGTTGATGATCTTGGTGGATGGCTACCAGGATGGTATGTTGTCGAGGACGACAACGACTTCAGGTGGAGGAGGATGTTACGACCTGTGGTTCCGCCCTAGTTGCGACCGCGTTCAGCAACAAACGAGAAGTTGGGATAAGCAATCAACGAGCTCAGACTTAGCATGCGAAGGTTATGTGAGTGCGTAAAGGTTGGGCAAGGCGTTTATATATGCGTAGTAGCATGGAGGGCTACCCACGGGCTGACCCATACTTGGAAGCAAAGGCCGACAAGGTATTGCGATGGAGTGTGGGCGTGGAGGACGAGTCGGTCGGGAGGCTAACTCGCCCTACCACCCGTATAAGTAAAACATGGCATGGAGTTCATTTGGCATCGCAAGTTCGACCTTCAACAAGGCGTAGATCGTAGATACAAGGTGCAGGTCGAGGTGTAACCAGATGCGCCCAGCACTTGGGCAAGGTTGCACGGAGATTGCATAATGTATCAGGTGAAGATGAGGGCACCGGTGAAACGAAGGTGTCGGGCAGGGTTGCACAGCAGGTGTGCTTGCCGACGAGCTGAGCATGTGGATGAACAGTGAAGGGCGTGCATGGGTGTGTGGCGCTCGGGTTGTGCGAAGGAGCGCCCGACGGTGAAACGAAGGGTGGGCACCCAGTTTGTGCAACGTCTTGGCACGGGTTCTTAGGTGACTCAGGTGAGCGCCCGCCCGTTGTGCAAGTGTGCACAGTGCAACTTTTGGTGAAGTTTTGAGATTGTGAACGGAGGTGTGACTCGTGTAGAGGCACTTGTGTGCGGCGACTTGGAGGCGCGCCCAAGTTGGGAAAACAACACGATCGTGCGATGAGGTGAACGAAGGGTTGGTGAGTCGTGCGGCGACCGTGCGGAGGCGCTGACGAGCTGGGCAACTGAGTTTGCCGAAGTTGAAAATTGGCTAAGTGTAAATTTAGGGTTTCCCAAGATTTAACTTGTACTTTGTAAAAGTGAAGATTGTATAATATATTGATTCAGGCAGACTCATATTGTAGGGAGTTGCCCTCCCTTTATATTGTTGTGCATTTCTATTGTATAATGTTGTTTATGTGAATGTTATGGGCTTTCACTTATATAAAGGAACACATTAATAATACTTGGTTGCGAAACACAAACTAAGTAGGATAAGCGGAATGTTAGGCGTAGTCTACAATCATAAGTATTGGTGAAAAGAAAACGATTGGTAGTGTCGCACCTCGCTATAAGCGATTGAAAGACTACCGCAGGTGTAGGGGCATGTAGTGTTAGGCGAGATGCGGCACCACAAAACACTTTCTTTTCACCAATAATTATGTTCGTGGACTACACCTAAGCACTTATTCCTACTTAGTTTGTGTTTCGCAACCAAGTATTATTAATGTTTCCTTTATACCAATGAACACCCATACACATTCATTATCATCAGCAATTATAAATGAAGAACACAATTGCACAGTATAAAGGGAGGGGCAACTCCCTGAACAATGAGTCTACCTGATAATATATTATACAATCTTTTACAAGTTACAAGCTTTACAAGTATACTTGGAAACTCCAAGTTTCATACTTAGCCAAATTTACAATCTTTGGCAAACTCAGTTGCCCAGCTCGTCGGCGCCTCCGCACGGTCACCGCACGACTCACCAACCCTTCGTTCACCTTGTCACATGATCGTGTTGTTTGCCCAACTTGGGCATGCCTCCAAGTCGCCACACACGGGCGCCTCTAACCGAGACACTCCTCCGTTCACAATCTCAACACTTCACCAAGTCACCGTGCACACTTGCACGATGGGCGGGCACTCACCCAAGTCACCCAAGAACCCGTGCCAAGTCGTCGCACAAACCGGGTGCCCACACACTGTGCATGCCTTTCTCCAACTGGTGAGTGACCCTGCCCGCGCCGTTCACCCAAAACCAAGACAAGCAGTTCACCTTCGTGCGGCCTTGCCCAAGAACGGGCACATCACCCAAATCTGCGCCTTTCTCCTTAGCTGCGTCCACACTCTTGTTCTGCGCCTTCTTTACATGTTTGAGCGATGAGCAATGGATTGTCAAATGAGCTCTATGCACCACTTGTTTATACGGGTGGCAGGGCGAGTTAGCTTACCCGGCCGACTCGTCCTCCATGCTTTATGCACCCACACTTCTCCAGAATTCACCCGTCGGCTTTGTCTCCAAGCATGGTTGGCCCATGGGTATTCCATCATGTTCCCACGCCTATAAACTCCAGATCGCCCTCCCCTATATTCATTATAACACTTCACATATCCAAGTCGAGATCGCACTTCATTCAAACCTGTTGTTTGTTCAAGCTTCAAACCGCACGCCCTCCATTTGGTGGCGGTCACACTTCAGGTGGAGCTGAGGTCCTTACAGCTGGGGTGGGGCAGAGGGCAAGGTCATTCTCGGAAGCACTCCACCACCCCCGTGGGTTGTTGGGCCGCCAGGTTGGGGCGGAGGGCTGGGTGATTCCCGGAATCACCCTGCCACCCCCGTGGGCCATTGGGCGGTCTAGGTGGTGCAGAGGGTGGGGTGATTCCGGGAATCGCCTCGCCACCCCCACGGGCCGTTGGGCCACCTGTGTCATGCCCCCAGGCCGGTGGTAGTCTTTCAACCACTGTTGGCGAGGTGTGGCACCATCGAACACTTTCTTTTCACCAATACTTATGTTCGTGGACTACGCCTAACCACTTATCCTACTTAGTTTGTGTTTCGCAACCATGTAATTATTAATGTTCCTCTATACCAATGAACACCAATACACATTCATTATCAACAACAATTATAAAAGAGAACACAATTGCACAGTATAAACGGAGGGGCAACTCCCTGAAAAATTTGTCTGCCCGAATAATATATTATACAGTTTTTCAATATTACAAAGCTTACAAGTATACTTGGAAACACCAAGTTTCATACTTAGCCAAATTTACAACTTCATCACACCACCATGTGACAACCAAGATTTCCTTGCCCAAGTCGGGTGGGCACGCCCTCACACGAGCTGTGTTTCTGCACTTCACAACCGAACCTTGTTTTCGTGTACGACGGGCGAGTGACTCCACCAAGTCACCAAGACACCCTCTTTGCACAACCGGCTTCACCAATGTTCCACCGTTCACCAACTTCGCACCGGCGGGCGACTCCACCAAGTCTCCACCATTTACCAACCAGCGAGTACTCCTACCCGTGCCCTCACCCAAAACCGAGACAGCATGCCTAGCTTCATGCGGCCTTGCCCAAGAGCGGGCACATCACCAAATCTACGCCTTCCCTTATATTGTTGTGGCTACACTTGTCTTGCGTACTTCTCCTTTGTTGGATGATGAGCGAAGTTCGAATGATGATCCAAATGCTTCTACACCTTGTTTACTTATATGGTGCGTTTGGTAAGTCTTGGCTACCCAGCTGACTTGCCAACGCCCTACACTTCCATCGCAAATTCCCTCAAAACACCGTCGGCTTTCGTTCCAAGTGTAGGTTGGCCGTGGGTAATCCAACCATGCTCCACGCCTTATAAAACCAAGTTGCTCTCCCTTCTTTTGTGTGCATTATCACATGACTCCATCACACTTTAAGTCTGAGCTCCTTACTTTGCATATTTTCCAACTGCTCATTTGCCAACAAGCCATCGCACTAACCGGGAGGTCGTGCCAAGAACGCAGGTCCTTACATCCTCCTCCACCTGAAATCGTTGTCTTCCTTGACAACATACCATCTTGGTAGCCATCCACCAAGATCAACATCAACAACTGTCTCATCCTCGGTCTATGATATCAACTCCTCCACATGCTGCAAACATCTCTGCAACATATGTAGAACCACCATCTCCATCATGTGTCGTCCCATCCTGTGAACTATCATCCTTCCTGCCTGCCTGATGCCAACATCTCTCTGGTACACTGCTAGCCCTCATGACTTGAACTAGTCGGGTGATCAGTCTAATTGTCACGTTCAAATCATAAGAATGTCCATCCTTATGCCTTCAACAGCCTATCTCGGATTTTGCCACATCCTGGACTCCCCAAGAATCTCTCCCATGCTCAGGTCCATGGAAACTGCATCCCATCTACAACATGTCATGATGCTTGATGCCAAGCCATCCCTGCACCATTTGCCATATCTGCTCAGCCTGTTTTAAGGACTCACTGCCATGAGAAGCTAACAATGAGCCCCATCTTCTTTGTCATCTAAGAAGATGTGGAGGGAGTAGAGCCTGAAGGCTCACCCTCACTAATCATCTCAATCCATCTGTTAGGATTCTCTATCTCCATCTTCTGTAGATAAGTGACCCGATCCTCCTCTCGGACATTCGGCCTCACATAAGCCTCCTCCTCATCATCATCATCCTCAACCACTTCTAGCCTTCTTAACAAATCCAAGATACTATCAGAAAGTGTCCTGATGACCAATGACTACTTGGTAAGCTTTGTCTCAACCATAGACAACTGCTTACTCATGTCCTCCATGCGCTTTTCATCCTCCATTTACATCACTGCCAACTTACAATTATGCCTTGTCACACCAATGGTTGGAACACCAATGGGTACATCTTCCCTTCCATCGTAAATGTACAGCTTCTTCAAATGTGGAACAATCATAGCATAAAATTGTTACAAGAATTCCATCCCCAGCACAGCTTCATAGTCATCTATCCACACTATAGTGAAGTCAACATTCCCTATCCACTCACCTAGTGTTGTGTCCACCTTTTCAGCTACATCGAGAACACAATCAGGAGGAGAATTCACTGTCATCATTTGTGCCTTCACCGGTACAAATTTCAGCCCAATCCTTCTCGTAGTATCTTCACTCATGAAGTTTTGATTAGCCCCACTATCCACCATAGTGAGTATATCAGCACTCCCAATCTTCATCGGAACATGCTCCAAACTGTTCCTCTCAGCATCCCTCCGAGAGACCACCTCCATTGCAGCACCAGCACCAAATATCTGCATCATCCCCATAGAAGTTGCTTCATTCTTCGTATTAGACTGTGCAATAGCAGCCACTTTTGGTCTTGAAGGACAATTCTTCACTGTATGTGGTTTAGCACATATCCAACACTTCAAGGCTCTCTTCATCTTCAACTTATCATCCGATTTCAAAACATCATCCTTCTTCTTCTCTTTCGGCTTATCGGACTTCTTCTTCCTATCATCAGAAGTCTCATCATAATGCTCCACCAACATGTCCACAGCAGCAAAATCTTCCTCAAGTGTTTTAATCTTCTGCCTCTTCACTTCATTTCATGCCCAAGGCTTCAATCCAATAATGAAGTTGAAGTCCTTGTCCCTCTCCGCCATGTCAGGAAGTTCCAGAACTTCACTTGCAAACTCCCGTTGATATGTTTGTAGGTTCCCTATCTTATTTATGAACTTAATCTTCATCCTTACTTCCCATGTTTCATCTTGAGGATTGAAATGGGTCTGCAAATCTTTTTTCATCTCATCCGACGATGTAATGTCACCAGCACTGCCATTGGCAATCTGATCCATCCTCCTTTGCCACCACATCTTAGCATCCTTTGTTAAGAACTGAGTAGCTACCTTCACCTTTGTCTCATCATCGGATAGACCCAATCATTCCAAGTATTTCTCCATGTCCCATAGAAAGTTGCCAAGAGTTTTCGCACTCCTTGTACCATCATAAGATTCTAGTTCCTTGAATTTCACATGAGGCACTCCTCCACTTGAGTTATGCCTCATGACCTTCTTCAACACCGCTATCTCATCCTTGGAGTCACAAGAGATTTTTGCAAGTCCATGATCTCTGCCAAGCCTCAATCTCTTGCCTCTTCAATCTCCTTGACCTTGACATCAAGTTGTGTACACATAAGATTAGTGTACTTGTGTTGAGTCTGGAGTTCATCGAGCTCTTCCTTCATCTTCAAATTGGCCTCTTGATCTCTCTCGACCAAGTCCATCTTCTTAGTCCAGTAAGCCTCTAAGTCCTCCATTCTTTCCAACACTTTTTCAATGAATGCCATAATAGCATCCTTCGCACCATGAAAAGACCCAACCTGAGATTCACCTGCCATTGCTAATAGTTTCCTTCTTTACGATCTAGTTTCCACCATCCAACAACTTCACCAATTTGCCCGCAACCATGAACCAACCCTTGTTCCACTTGTATGTGAAACAACTTCCTTCACTTGCAAGTACCTGCTTCACTATCACCAATTTCAAAGCTCCCAAGTGTATATACACCTGCACTTCGTGATGAGCAACCCTACTCTAACACCAGCTCCAACTGAGCTCTGATACCACCTATCACGCCCCTAGGCCGATGGTAGTCTTTCAACTACTCTTGGCGAGGTGCAGCACCACTGAACACCTTCTTTTCACCAATACTTATGTTTGTGGACTACGCCTAACCACTTATCCTACTTAGTTTGTGTTTCGCAGCCAAGTAATTATTAATGTTCCTTTATACCAATGAACACCCATACACATTCATTATCAACAACAATTATACAATAGAACACAATTGCACAGTATAAAGGGAGTGGCAACTCCCTGAACAATGAGTCTACCCGAATAATATATTATACAATTTTTCAATATTACAAAGCTTACAAGTATACTTGGAAACACCAAGTTTCATACTTAGCCAAATTTACAACTTCATCACACCACTATGTGACAACCAAGATTTCCTTGCCCAAGTCGGGTAGGCATGCCCTCACACGAGCTGTCTTTCCGCACTTCACAACCGAAGCTTGTTTTCATGCACGATAGGCGAGTGACTCCACCAAGTCACCAAGACACCCTCTTTCGAATAACCGGCTTCACCAATGTTCCACCATTCACCAACTTCGCACCGGCGGGCGACTCCACAAGTCTCCACCGTTTACCAACTGGCGGGTACTCCTACCCGTGCCCTCACCCAAAACTAAGACAGCGTGCCTACCTCCGTGCGGCCTTGCCCAAGAGCGAGCGCATCACCAAATATGTGCCTTCCCTTCTATTGTTGTGGCTACACTTGTCTTGTGTACTTATCCTTTGTTGGATGATGAGTGAAGTTCGAATGATGATCCAAATGCTTCTATGCCTTGTTTACTTATATGGTGCGTTTGGCAAGTCTTGGCTGCCCAACCAACTTGCCAAAACCCTACACTTCCATCGGAAATGCCCTCAAAACACCATCGGCTTTCATTCCAAGTGTAGGTCAGCCATGGGTAATCCAACCATGCTCCACGCCTTATAAAACCAAGTCGCTCTCCCTTCTTTCCTACGCATTATCACATGACTTCATCGCACTTTAAGTCTGAGATCCTTACTTTGCATATTTTCCAACCTCTCATCCACTAACAAGCCGTCGCACTAACCGGAAGGTCGTGCCAAGAATGCAGGTCCTTATAACCTGGGTGGGGCAGAGGGTGGGGTGATTCCCAGAATCACCCTGCCACCCTCGTGGGCTATTGGGTTGCCGAGGTGGGGCGAAGTGCGGGGTGATTCTCGGAATCACCCTAGCACCCCTGCGAGTCATTGGGCCACTGGTGTAATGCCCATGAGCTGTGAGGGCGGTTGAGCGAGAGGGCGCATGGTGAAGGCACAGGCGAGCTAGATGAGCCACAACATGCACAAAGTGAAACAGGAGAAATGTGATATGTTTTGAGCGTTGGAGTGTATATACCATGTGGGTGGTCCTGGGTGACCCGACAACCGGGCGAGTCGACGGATGAACCAACACATGGGTGGGCGGTCACATTACATAATGTGTGGGCTGACGAGTCAAAACAAAGAACGAGCCAACAAGTGTATGTGCATTGGTGGGTCGGTTGGGTGCCCCACGCTATGGTAGAAACGCATATACATAGGCGGATGAGTTGGTGGTTGGAGGCATCGAACTTGGATGAAGACAAAAAGTTGTAGTGCGAGCTAGTGCGCAGTTCTATGGTGGAGCAGGCAAGGCATATGAGCCCAAATGAACGGGCGAGTTAGCTGGCAGACTTGGTTGGTGACTCATGCGGGTGAACTGGGTAGGCAGAGAACTGTGTGGAAGGTTCGTGCAGGGCAACATGAGGGCGCGCCCGTCGAATGAACGGTTGGACTAAACGATGGTTGTGCGAGGCGACACGGAAGTGCACCCGCTGGGTAGACCAAACGAAGGGTCGTGTAGGGCAACACAAAGGTGCGCCTGCCAAACAAAGGTCGATTGAGGAGACTCGCGGGTGGAGTGATCGTGAGGTGAAACAAAGTGCAGGTTGTGAACAAAGGTGCGGCCAGCATGTGGAGTTGCCCCTCCCTTTATACTGTTGTGCATTTATGTGTTAATGTTGTTTATGGTGAATGTTAATGGTTTCACTGTGTATAAAGGAAAACATAATACTTGGTAAAGAAGAAAATAAACTAAGTATCAAAAGTTAGGCGTAGTCCATGATCACAAGTATTGGTGAAAAGAAAGTGGTCGATGGTGCCACACCTCGCTATAGTGCGGTTGGAAGAGTACGCCAGTGTAGGGGCATGACAGGTGGTATCAGAGTTGATGAATGACTGGGAGTTGAATACTTGACATTCGTGACAAGTGATTCAGAAAATCAAGGAGGATGTCTATCTTGCAGAAAATGGGTTTTGCGACCTTCGAAGAATTTGAAGGGAGTCTACTTGAAGAATCAAGTGTTTTGGAACAAAGACTTGCAGAATGGGGCAAGGACTCATTCAAAACAAAGGATGCTCTTCGTGCCTTGGTCAAGGAAGGGATCTCTGATAGGAATAGGGATGAAGCCTATTGACTTGTAAGGGAAGTGGACTTGTTTGATGCAAAACTCAAGGAATTGAAGATATGGAAGAGTTTGATTCGAGAGAAGTGGAAATGGCTAATTCTTGAGAAGAATTAGTTCATAGCTTTCATTCAGGATAAGGAGAAAGCTATAGAATGTGATGATAAGGAAGAGGAAGTGTTGCACTAAAAATTGTCACCTTGACATTCTGCAATCTGTGTGAGTCCATTATCACTCATACTTTCCTCCTTTGCAAGTCGTAAGCCTCAGTTCCTCATATCAAGCCTTGAAAATAAGAGAAAGCCCTCAAAAGTCTCTAAAACTCTAGTTCCACACTTTCTCTTTGCATTATCTGTGGTCCCGCACCTAATGGTCATGTCTCTTGCACACCTGACCGCTCTGTCTCTGTGTTATGGGTGCAGACCCCTATAAAAGTTAAAAGGCACGAGTATATTCTAAAAAACTCACTTTCAGTCATTTCTAGAAGCTTCTGGAAGGAATCTTGAGGTGGCAAGTTCGCTCTCTTAAGGTTCATGCATCCCATACCTTAAGGAGCTAACCCATTGATGTGAGGAGTTTATCCCTTTGAAGGAGGATTCTATCCCTTCATAGGTGGACCTGTAACCTCCTCCTTTGCACTATAAAATGAAGCATTGGGTTGGTTACTTGGGAGGTTGAAAGCTGAATATTTTTGAGCTGAAATGCTACTGGAACTTAGTCTTCTTTAGTTGAGGCTTTATCAGGAGAGATTACATACCTCTAAGATCTCATTTGAAAGAGTGCAAGGCCTGTCAAAGTAAAGGAAATTCCTGTTTCGGACCCCAGGGAGAGCTTGTTCAACATCAAGGCTGAAAAGGTTGTAAGGTTCTTCGACTTCAAAGTTAATACAAATAAGTTTGTTTTTCTCAATAAATTGTTGATTCATGGTTTATTTTATGGATTCCTTGATCACCATAATAGGCATGATTTATAATATTTACTATGCAGGTGCTATTTAATGTTTGCTTATTTGTGATTGTAGGTTTTTAAAGGTAACCCTTTCGAGCGATTGAAGGATGACTGCTACGAACAAGCGTTGGATCTAAGGTAGGATCTTAACACCTTTGTAGTATTTACTTATAAATCACATATGTCTAGAGAAAGAGATTTGTTTGTCTGTTTGTTGCTAAACTATCTTCTGATACTAGGGAGATCGGCCTTGTCCGCAAGATCGATTTATCCGGCCAACAAATTGGCGACTCCACTGGGGAATGAATTTGGTTTTTGGTTTTCCTTTGTTTTGACTTGAGAAAATTGTTTTCGTTTCTGGTTTTTGATTGATGTATACTGGCTTGGGTAGTTTTTAGAATCTCGTTTTTTTTTGTTTTTTTCGAAGTTTTCAGGGGACTGCACTTTCTCTTTACAGACAATGCAGGCATCTCCACACTTTTCCTTTAGTAAACAGAGCGGAACCACACCTGTTTCTTCTGGAGCCTGTAGACCCTGTAAAAGTTTTTGAAAAACCTAAAATATCTTCTTCCAGTTAAGTTTAGGTTTCATTTAGGATTTTTAGTGTCTACCCAGATCTGTATTTTTCTTGTCAAAAATATCTTGTGAGTGAGTTCTGATAGTATTTTTGTTTTGGATGATTTTCTAGAAGTTTTGCATGCTTGGAGTGATTTTCACTTTGTCTTTGTAATGAGTCAAAGATCAGAAGCTTGAGAAACCTTAGATCACCCTGGTGTCTTTTCGTCTTCTTGATGAGTCTGACTTTGGTTGTGAAATCTATCCTTCGTGAGAAACATATTTAGTTTTCTCGTTGCAAATATTTGAACAAACTTTGTTATAAGTTTTGAATTTCATTTTTACAAAAGAAAACATATCTGGATGTTTTTTGATTGGTTTGTTATTCTGAACAAATGAATCCTTAGTTTACTGAACAACTAAGAAAAATGTCCTCAAAAAGAATTGAAGCTTTTATTTGATTAGATTTTTAAAGTTTTGAGATCTCAAAATTAGTTTTTGTAGTTTTGAGTGTTTTTCTAGAACTTGTAGATCTCCTTTGAAGCAAAATGTTTTTTGTAGTTTCGAGTTTTGAAAAAGGAAAGGGATTTTTTGTGAGCATTAATTAGTAGTCTCGTTTTGAGTTCTTATTGAAAAAGACAAAATTATTTTCTTTCCATTTCCATGTTGAAAGAGAGAATTGTTTCTTAAAGAATTGCATTCTCGAACTCTTTCTTTTAGCTAGAATTTCATTGAAAGAAAAACGAATTGCTTATCATTTTAGGTGCATTTTTTAGTGTTTTTGGAGTCAAGTCTTCACACCATCAAAGTTTCATTTCCATACCTATTGACTTAAAGAACAACCCATAAAAGCAACGCTTAATTAAAATTGATCTAGTAATCTTTTTTATTTATAGGGCTCTTATCACCAATATAGCTTAGGCTAGTATCTTGGAGTAGGGAGTAATTAACTCTCCAAGATAGTTAAAACAAACAAGTAACTATATCTTGCAGTAGGAAATAAATCCAATTGTAAGTGATACGTTCAGGGAAGCTTCTCTTAAAGGAGTCAATCACGAGATCATTTCCGAACCTTTGAGACAATCAAGTCTGTTTCATTGGGAAAGATAGAAGATTTGTGCGTATTATAAACGGTAAACCTCGGATTAACCATTGTTAAGGAGCCTGGGGGAACTTGTTGGTAAACCTCGGATTGATCATGTCGAGGAGCCTTCAAGGGGATTGAGATTTTTTACTCTGCCCTTGCACGTAGATCGGATCGTAGACTATTCCCCCAGTTGTATTTGTTGTTGTTGGTAACCTTAGTGTCCATAAACTTAAGATTATTTCCTAAGGTGATGGTGAAGGACAGGTCTCACTGTACCTGGAGTAGACATCAACTAGACTCACTTGGAATCTCTGGGGGGTTCTCTTCACTCAAGATGGTATTGTGAAGAAACTTGTGCCAGTCTGTTTCATTAAGCAGGTTGTCGGGGTAACTGTTCCAACTGCCCTTTCTGTATTAAACTTCTACTAAGTTGGATTTCATCACCAACTAGTGTTTTTAGTATGGAAAGTTACTGCTTGTGTGTGGTTTGAAATTTTAGATTTTTTAGGTGTGTGATTCAGTTGTTTGTTTCTTTAGAGACTTTAGGTGCTTTTATTGAAATTTTATTTGTTTGTGTGTGATTATTTTCATCCTACACTAAGAGGTTATTATCCTTCATCGATCATGTCAAGACAATCGTCTATGTTTTCCCAATCACCGGAAACATTTTTATATGGCGGTCTTTCTATTCCTTTGGGGTACCAGCCACTCTCTGGTACTTTTTCAGGAGCAACTCCTCGACCGACTGAACATCAGTTATCACTTGGTAATAATGGAACTAAAACGTTGAACGCAGAACAAATCTTTATGATGTTTGGTAGTATTCCAATCCTCAACCTCAAGGTAGTCAGTTACCACCTGGGGGACAACCTCAAGGTAGTCAGTTACCGCCTAGGGGGCAACCCCAAGGTAGTTAGTTTCCGCTTGGAGGGCTACCTCAAGGTTTTCAACCTTTAGGACAGTACATACCCCAAGGTCAACCCCAGACTCAGTATACTCCTCATGATGCTTATCAACCCCAGATTCAGTACGTGCCTTAGGGTTATCAACCTCAAGGTCAGTACCCAACTCAAGGTTTCCAACTGCCTTATGGTCAATTGTTTTTACAAGGAGCTGGAAATGTACTGCTTAATTATCAGCCCTATGTTCAACCAGGTTATGGTCCTCCATATGTACAACCTTTTATGAGTCCTGGAATGAACATGGTGTGGGATTCGTCTCAAACTCAACAGACTTTGCAACCTAATGTGCAGTTACCTTATCAAGTTGGACAGCCTTTGGTTTCTAGTCCAACACGGCAACCCATCCATCCTACCATTCAAATCCCTGCATTTGGTACAATTCAGTACCCTGGACCTAGCTCACCTCAAACTGCTGCAACTATTGCAACTTCTGTTCAACCTACCACACCTGTTTCCGGAGTATCTGTAGCTCTGGTTTCTACTATCCCTGCATCAGTGCAAACTTCTCAAGTCTCTATGCCCCAGTAAGGACCTACAGTTCAGACTTCAGTCCAGATGCCTGCAGGACAAGCTGGTCCAAGTATGATTGCCACAAGTCAACTGCAATTCACTTATCAACCGTACCAGGGACAGTATCAATTCGATCCTACTGTACAAAACCCAGTTTATCAGAATTAACCGTATCCTAGCTATACTTATCAATAGCCTCAACAACTCCAGTTTAGTCCGGTTAATCCTAGTTTCCCATGAGGTTATAACATTCCTAATGCAAATCCGATTCCAGGTTATCCTGGATATCCTCCTCCTGGAACTGGTCTCATTACTCAAGGTTTTCGTGACCTTAACCGTCAGTTACCATTTATTGCAACTTTGGATTTACCTCATTTGTTACGCCTTACGAATGATCCAATTTACTATCTTCCGTATTGGCCACCAATGCCTAGTAAGTTGCCCAGTGATATCTCGAAATTCAAAGGTAAGTTAGGTGAGGATCCATCAAATCACGTCATGACTTATCACCTCTGGTGTGCATCTAATTCAATCATTGATGATTCAATTCATTTGCGTCTTTTTCAATGAACTCTTATTGGTCTTGCCGCCAAATGGTACATTGAGTTACCACGAGCCTCTTTTAATAATTTCAATCAGTTGGCCACTGCTTTCTTAACTCATTTTTAGTTGCTTGTCAGATATGACAATGGCACGGAAATGTTAACTTCACTAAAACAATCCACGTCCACATATATTTCTGATCATATTCATGAATGGTGACGTAGAAGGTGTTTAGTGAAAGTTTTCATTCCGAATCAAATTTTAGCAGAATGGTTCGTTAAATCATTGTCACCTAAAATCACTGAAGATGTAGCTAAGGCAGGAGTTGTCACTGAAGAGCAAGTCATTTCTCAGGCTTAGTACCTTGACCTCGTTTATACACAGTCAGGTACTTTACACGAAAAAATCCCTGATCTTCCAAAAACTACAGCTCCTTCAGGGTCTCATGCTGCTGATGGTATGATTGGTTCAGTTAGTACTAAAAGAAAGAAGAAATCTTCGAAGAATTCTTCTCCTACAATAACTTTACCTGATTCCTCGAAAGGAGATTCTTCCGTTGAAGTTTTTGCCGACGTCCATGTCATAGATTCATCTACAACCATATCCGGTAGTAAAGAGAAAGGGAAGAAGAAAAACGAACAAAATTCAAAAGATAAAATGGATAAAAATGAATCTACTGACGAAAAATGAAAACCTCGCTATCCTTGTTTCATTTGCGACAAGGATCATTTTACCAAAGAATGCCCATATCGATCAGAGTTTTCAAAATTTGTTAAAGGTTCTCAAACACCTGTTATCTTAAAGGATCCTTTTCCTACTCAAGATAGTAAGATGATTGGTTCTTCCTCGAATGCCTTAGAAGAACCCATTATGATGATGTCTCATATCAGGATTACGATGCAATCGCAAGATTATGGTAGTAAAAATCCTATTGATGGTAAAGAAGTAGAATCTTCTAATTCAAACACATCAACTACACATCCTCCTAGTTCCGGTCCACTACAGATCAAGAAACCCAACCCTGACTTAGTAATCAAACCACCTGCTAAAGGTATACTTCGGGATTCAGCTTTCAATCCACATGTGAGAGCTGCTCAGAATTATAACGTTGTTGAAGACTTAGCTATTTCCCCTTCAGCAATGTCGGCTTTGGAAGTGTTGCAATCGTGCCCAGCATAGTGTAAATTACTATTGTCTACTATAGGAGCTATCGATATTCAAGATTCGAACCTAATAATCTTCGATTTAGAGAATGATACACCTCGCCTACCTCATCAAATGGCTTTCCAGATTCTAGTGTTAGTAAAAAATAGACCTTGCTTTTGGACTGTGATTGATGAAGGAGCTTCTATGTGTATTATGTCAGTCCAGTGTTGGAGATCGCTTGGTTCTCCCACACTCAATCAGTCTCCGATGATTCTAAAGGCTTTTGATGGCCGAGGGTTCCATCCTTTTGGTATTTTGCAGGATTTACCTATAGCGGTTGATTGAAAACCATAAATCTAGATGTGGAAGTGGTTGATGCCCCTTTAGATTACAACCTTCTACTAGGTTGCAGTTGGTCTTATGCTATGACTGCTATTGTTTCATCTATCTTTTGGCTTGTCAAGTTTCCTCATAACGGAAAGATCGTTATGATAGACCAGAAGACTTATTTCTCCTCTGACCCAACCTATCCAAATAGTATTAAGCACATCGGTAAAATAGTTATCTCTTACAAGGATGTTGGCATAGGTTTGATTAAAGATTTTGGTTTACTGGGAACTTTTTCCTTCCCTCCTCCTAATGTATCGCCTTCTATTGCAAATATTCATATGATTTCATCGAATACTGTTACTTTTGATGATCCTTGGATCGTACCTTCCGATTCTGAGGTGGATTCATTTGATGACACAATGCCTTCGAGTCCCTTTGAAATTGCATATCAGGTTGTACAGTCGTTTTCTGATTCCTCACCAGTCCCGAGGATAGTTTGTTCCTATGTCAACCTCGTTAAAAAATGAAACCAGGAGTCCCGAGGATAGTTTTCTCCTGCCTCAACCTCATTAAAAAATGAAACTGGGTGTCTGGAGCATAGTTCCTCATATTGTGTCAAGCTCATTAAAAAATGAAACAAGGAGTCATGAGCATAGTTCCTTGTCTTGTGTTAAGCTCGTTAAAAAAATGAAACCAAGGTTATGAGGATAGTTCTTTTACTATGTCAACCTCATTAAAAAATTAAACAACTCCCTCAAAAGTGAACCTTCATTCCATCCACCTCGTTGAATGCAATGAAGCTTGGGGGGCATGTACCTCGATTTGAGTCATTATGTTGGGGGCATGCGAACTTATAACAAGCATTATTTTTCATTTCAAGCTTGTGTAAACATGAAACTGAATCCAAGCAGAGTTCTCCATGGTTCAAGCTTGTGTAAAAATGAACCCATCCCCAATTTACATCTCGTGATTGCTGTTGTTATCGGCTAAATTCTGTTAGATGAGCCTTGGTTGTTTTCATTCCATTGCCACCATCTCTTTGGCTGATCATATGCTTTCACTTGGTTGTTTTTCCTTTCCTGAGGGACCGCAGTGATGAATGGTTTTATTAGCCAGCCTCTTAACCATTACATGTTTTGAGCAGTTCCACCATTGCCAAAACCAGTTGCTAGCCTTTATACCACTCATTCCTCTAGGACGAGTCTTCTTTAAGCTCTTTTCTAACTCGTAAAATATGAAAAGATTGCCGAGTTTTTCCCTTTTTGACTCGTTAAATTAATTAAAAAGGCGGTCAACTTTCAGCTCTTTTCTGACCGTATAAACATGAAAATATTACCGGACTTTTGTTCTTTCAGGTTCCATACTGGTTACGAAACAACGTGTCTTCGATCACTTTTCTACTTTTTCGGATCGAGACCACTAATTATGAAAAGTACTCCTTGATCATAATGGCCAAGCGGTTCTCTCGAGTATTATTTTATACTTTTTCGGACTCGAGGGACACAAATTTACGAAAAAGAAAAACATTGCAGTCCTCTTTAAAACTTTTTCAGACTCTTGAAAATTGAAAAGATTGTCAAGCACTTGATTGTTCAAACTTGTTAAAATAAATGAATAATCGTCCCTTCAGTATAAGTTTACCCCTTTTACGGACTGAAATGGACTATTTATGAAAAAGGTACATGTTGACTAATTATGGTCAATAGAGTCCTCTTTAAACCCTTTTCAGACTCGTTAAATATGAAAAGATTGTCGAGTGCTTGTCCTTTCCAGCTCGTTAAAGTATTGGAAATGTCATCCCTCCTGTATTATTTTATCCTTTTTTGGACCTGAGGTATTATTTTATGAAAAGTACCCCCATGGAGTTTTCTTAAGTTTTTCTTCTGACTCCCTAAAATTGAAAAACACTAAGTTTTTCCTATACTGGACTCGTTAAAATTTAACAGTAAAGGACCTATTCAATTTTAAACAAGAACGAACCACTCCTTCTTAGGGTTCGAATTTTAAACTAAGTTTGACTCATCCGAAGGATGAGCTTATAAACAAGTAAATGTTATCCTCCTCAAGCTTGTCAAAAATAAAGAGGTACTTGCTAGAAATGGTGGGGGAAAAGAGAGAAAAATGAACTTGTTTGTTACACTTTGTGTTTTAGAAAGGCCGTTAGCCACTCTTGAACATGACACTTTTGTTCACCTGGGTTGGGAAATCCTTTGCCTAATAGTTAATCAAACCATATTGAAAGCCTTCAGCCGGTTTCTGGGTATTAGCTTTGGGTCAATTGTCACCAAACCATTTGCAGTGTCATTATGTGTTCAAGAGAATAGTTCAAACAAACCATTCATTTGCAAAATATCTATCATCCATTTTGACCATCCCTGCGTCAGTCCTTGCCAATATATTTCTTCAAAACTTGATCTATGATTTCGTGTTGTGGGCTTGCCTACAATAGATCGCTTTCTATCGACTTCAGCTCATTATCTAGAAAGATGATCTAGAAATCATCAGTACCTTGAAATCTGCATGCCCTAATGGCAGGTTTCTCGCCTTCAATGATAGGTTTCATCATTGACCTTCGATCAAAGGATTCTATGAAATGTTCGACATCAGCTCATTTATTCACATTTCATGGATTGTACTGAGTACTTTGAGAGCCATTGACATTACTGGTGGTTTCTCTCACACTTGTTAACAGTTTACATCATTGACTGGTAATCAAGTGGTTTCTACCATGTTCGACTTCGACACATTCATTCACATGGATAGAATCGTACTAGTTCGGGAAGCAGAAATCAAGACCCTGGATCTAGTTTCTACCATCAAGCTGCGAGGAATTTTTTTATTCATTATACAGTGGACTATTCATAAACAGATGGTTGCACCCATACTGTGTCTACACATGTCTATACTCTTGATTTATTACATAATCATTCCTGTATCAGAACAGTTTAGTCAGTTTTCTGGTCAGTTTTGATCTGAGTATGGGAATGCCTACCTCAGCGATGATATGTTCACATATATATATTTTGCATTGAATGTTTTTACAGGTTCCGACTGGGGTGTCCACAGGATGATCCTTGAAATGATAAAGTACTTCACTCTTCATAGATGACAAACTCTATCTTCATCTATTACAGACTTTGCACTTTAGGGGGCAATCTATTGCACTAAAAATTGTCACCTTGACATTCTGCAATCTATGTGAGTCCATTATCACTCATGCTTTCCTCCTTTGCAGGTCTTAAGCCTCAATTCCTCATATCAAGCCTTGAAAATAAGAGAAAGCCCTCAAAAGTCTCTAAAACTCTGGTTCCGCACTTTCTCTTTGCATTACCTGCAGTCCCGCACCTAATGGTCATGTCTCCTGCACACCTGACCGCTCTATCTCTGTGTTATGGGTGCGAACCCCTGTAAAAGTTAAAAGGTGCGATTATATTCTAAAAAACTCACTTTTAGTCATTTCTAGAAGCTTCTGGAAGGAATCTTGAGGTGGCAAGTTTGCTCTCTTAAGGTTCATGCATCCCATACCTTAAGGAGCTAACCCCTTGATGTGAGGAGCTTATCCCTTTGAAGGAGGATTCTATCCCTTCATAGGTGGACCTGTAACCTCCTCCTCTGCACTATAAAATGAAGCATTGGGTTGGTTACTTGGGAGGTTGAAAGCTGAAGATTTTTAAGTTGAAATGCTACTGGAACTTAGTCTTCTTTAGTTGAGTCTTTGTGAGGATAGATTACATACATCTAAGATCTCATTTGGAAGAGTGCAAGGCTTGTCAAAGTAAAGGAAATTCCTATTTCGAACCCCAGGAAGAGCTTGTTCAACATCAAGTCTAAAAAGGTTGTAAGGCTCTTCTACTTCAAAGTTAATACAAATAAGTTTGTTTTTCTCAATAAGCTATTGCTTCGTGGTTTATTTTATGGATTCCTTGATCACCATAATAGGCATGATTTATAATATTTACTATGCAGATGCTATTTAATGTTTGCTTGTTTGTGATTGCAGGTTTCTAAAGGTAACTCTTTTGAGGGATTGAAGGATGACTGCTACGAACAAGCGTTGGATCTAAGGTAGGATCTTAACACCTTTGTAGTATTTACTTATAAATCACATATGTCTAGAGAAAGATAGATTTGTTTGTCTGTTTGTTGCTAGACTATCTTCTGATACTAGGGAGATCGGCCTTGTCCACAAGATCGATTTATCCGGCCAACAGGAAGTCGTGATAATTGGGGATGTTGCGGATATGACAACGGTGGAGGATGAACTTGAAATTGATCAAGTTGTACCAGGATTGTGCAGTTTGCAGACATTGGTGGATGAGGAAACTCACATGGAGGGGCCTCATGATGAAGTAAGTATTATTGATACTTGTGTTTCAGTGAGACTTTTGGAAGATGAACCATATACAAGGAGGTGCAAAATTAGTTTGCCTATGCAAGGGAGGATCTTACCATGGATGTCTACGATGAGACCATGTATGGAGAAGCAAGAATCATTGAGTGTTGCAGGACTTGTTGGGGTTGTTTGTGACCTTATGGTAGAAGGTACAAGGGCCCGTGACAAGGGAGGAACATGATGATTGTTGCAGAAGATTGGGTCATGCTTTAGCCACATGGATAATTGGCTAAGTGCCCAGCATGACTCATCGACAGATTGGAGGAGGGCACACACTTGGGTATGATGATACTTGGGTGGAATTCTCATGGCCCTGACCAAGAGGAAGTCTTGGTGGAACCTTCAGTGGGGGAGCCATGGTGGAAGAGACTCATATGTTGATGATATGGTTGGGCAACCGAGTTCACTAGACCGGGATTGTAGACTTGGATTAGGATGACCGATTGTTGTGATGGGTCTACTTGGTTGGACAACATGGGAAACTTATGTCATGGACATCAGGTTGGAGACATGGAGCATGGCAGTCTTATGCAGGGACATTATGCAGGAGCACTTGTATAGGTGTCACTTATGGGCATCCAATAGGGAGTGCCAAGGCAGGGATGTTGTGCAGGTAGATTTGCTGATATGACATGGAAATGTTTTACTTATGAGCTGATGGAGAGGTTGTGTGCTCTTGTACAACAAGGACATAGACTTGGATGGAATTGTGAGTAGACTATGGAGCATTCCTACTACATGGAGAGTTGAGGCATCCTGCAGAGACCTTTGGGCCGAGACTTGTATGCTTGCTGGATGTTGGTTGGGGATACCTCATGGAATTCATGATGACATGAGGTTGTGACTATTGAGGACTTCATATTATGGTGGACTTAGAGGATCTAATGCATTAAGGAGCTGAGGTCAGGGACTTTGATGCAGGATGGGGTGCATACTTTTGAGTACATGTATGGGTGTGCTTGAAAGAGTGACTTGATGAGGAGGATCGATATGAGACACTTTGGAGTGATGGAGTTACAACGATGATGATGCCTTGGTGGCAACACTTGGGCATGGGTTGAGTCGAGACTTAACCACTTTTGACACATGGGAGTTGATTGATCTATGATCATGGGTAGCACATGGGAGATGAGACAGGTGTATACTTGTTTCTATGGCAGACTTGAGGGATGGCACATTGCAGATATGATGGAGGTTGCTTCATGGACCTGGATGGGGCACATCGAGAGTCAGAAGATGATTTCTTCATTTTTAGGAGATGGACATTTTGTAGATAGATGATGATGTTGGGATAGATGCAGCTGATTTCATGCAACACATTGGTACCAAACATCATGGACAACATGTTGCAGATGAAGATAAAGGCTACTTCATGGACTTGGACATGGCTTACATGGAGATGGATTCTTGATCGAGTTGATGATGTGACAAGAGTCTGAGAAACAACTGATGATGGCATAAGGATGTGCATTCTTATGGTTTGAGCATGACAGTTGGACTGATCACTCGACTAGTTCAAATCATGAGGGCTAGTAGTGTGCAGAGATGTGTTAGCATTGTGTTGGAATATCATGATAGCAGTTCACACGATGACGATACATGATGAGGTCGACATGAGATGTTGCAGTAAGCATGTAGCTTGAGTTGGAGGGACCAGCCTTCCACAGTGGAGCAGCATGTGGAGATTGCGATAGATGTGATCATGATCATGGATTGAGGAGACTTTCCGATGTATGACATACCGGTGGATTATATGCCTTGGTATGGATATCTTGGTGACAGATGGTTGCTGGGATGAGAGATTATCGAGGACGACAATGATTTCAAGTGGGGGAGAATGTAATGACCACGAGCTATGAGGGAAATTGAGTGAGAGCGCGCATGGTGAAGGCACGAGGGAGATAAACAAGTCGTAGCACGCACGAAGTGAAAAGGGAGAAATGAGATATGTTTTGAGCGTTGTAGTGTATATACCGTGTGGGTGGTCCTGGGTGACCCCACAAGCGGGCGAGCTGATGGGTGAACCAACACATGGGTGGGTGGTCACATTACATAATGTGTGGGCCGACGAGTCGAAACAACAAACGGGCCGACAAGTGTATGTGTGTTGGTGGGTCAGCTGGGCGCCCCATGCTATGGTAGAAATGCATATACATAGGTGGACAAGTTGGTGGTTGGAGGCATCGAACTTGGATGAAGACAACAAGTCATAGTGTGAGCTAGTGTGTAGTTCTGCGGTGGAGCAAGCAAGGCATATGAGCCCGAACGAATAGGCGAGTTAGCAATTAGACTTGGTTGGTGAATCGTGCGGGTGAATCAGGTAAGCAGAGAAGCGTGCAGAAGGTTCATGTAGGGCAACACGAGGGCACGCCCGCTGAATGAATGGTTGGGCTGAACTGTTGGACACCTAATCCTAATGGGTTAGCGTGGAAGTTGAATGGACAAAGCAGTCCAAGAGACCTTGGGATCTGAAACCCAAGAGTCACAAAATTGTATTATAAATGTACATCTGATGTTAATAAAAAATACACTCACTGATTTATCTTTCACATTCTTTGCTGACCATGTCTGTTTAACATGGTATCAGAGCCAGGTTGTGTGGCCTGTGTAGTTTTGTGCAACTGGTCTGAGCACTGGCCTTTGTCATTCTGACTTGAGCACAGGTCCCAGTCCTCAGAATAGTCGTAACTCCTTTTCTCTAGCACACCAGCGCTGCCTTTGTAACGCTAGTCAGTCCATGATGTTCTCTGGTGCACCAGCGCTGACTTTGTAACGCCTGTCTATCATATGCGTTTTATTTCTGAACGCTGGCCTGCTCCACATGTCCTGTCTGAGCGTTGTACATTAATAAAAAAAAAATTGTGAATAGCGCTGTCATTTTGAAGCGTTTGCGCTGCCCTTATACCTGCGCTCTCTGTCTGCCAGGCGACTGTCCATAAACGTTTGATGTTCTGACATAGCAGAACTGACACCTTCTGGTTTTGTTTCTGCAACGTTTACGTAGACCACAGGAATCTCAGACTTACCGTTCATCTGGTTGTAACCCGAAATGTGGCTTATAGTGTAAGTACCCGAGGTTAATGTTATTTGTTGGAGAAAAAGAGGAAGCAGATAAATAGGATTGTGCACACCTGGAGTTTACATCTACTATTGCAACTGCTGCCGCCCTGAAATGAAGAGCTCTTGCTCTTCTTCTTCCATTTATCCGCTGGCAAACCCATTGCCGTGGCTACAGTCTATGTCCAAACAAAACCTGTTTTCCTCTGCTGGATGTTGATTTATCGACAGACCCACAAAGACTCGGAGAGTTTGATTGCGTGCCCATCATTGCTAATGGCATCGTTCGAAGTGAAAGACAGTTTAATTACCAGATTAGTTATCTGCTTGTGCTTTCCTTGGAAGGTCGTGCTGCTGCTTTTCACCGTACGTTTGTTTTATTGAAGGTCGTGCCGTTGCTTTTCACCATACGTTTGTTTTGTTGGAGATCATAATCCGAGAGCCGCAGAGAAGATTCAAACTGTCGTTGAAAGAAAATCCTTTGCCCAGGTTTAAAATTTTGTGCAGAGAAAATCCATCTTCCCATTAATGCTCTTATCGAAAGGGTTTTCGTGAATTTGTAGAAGGGAAGGAAAGTTTCAGAACATAATGTCAACCCTGGGGCCACCATATGAAACTCCGCTCGTCCACTCCACCAGGAATTGATTTACGGAATGCATCTGCCCCACGCGGTTATGAGGTATGCTCAACGGTATTGTTAAGTAGAGGCGGATTCAGCTACTCAAAGTAAGGTTATTCGGTCGCTGTTACGTAATTTTCTCCGTGTATTTTTCTTGTCTGGAACGCTGAGCTACATATCTGTCTGGAACGCTGAGCTACATATCTGTCATAACGCATCATTTCCAAATGCTTCTGCTACGTTGAAGAACGTTCTTGAACGCTGTCCATTGTTGGTTGACACAGAGTATGATATCTCCTTTCATCGCTCCACGCTTGGCCCCCTTGCTCTTTATATATTGTATGACATATTGCTGGAGGAATGCACAGTAGAAGACCGCAGTGGACGACCGTGAATGTGT
Source organism: Pinus tabuliformis (assembly GCA_031772625.1). Taxonomy (NCBI): domain Eukaryota; kingdom Viridiplantae; phylum Streptophyta; class Pinopsida; order Pinales; family Pinaceae; genus Pinus; species Pinus tabuliformis. The sequence continues at coordinate 1,302,095,415 of CM062805.1, read as the reverse complement.
TGGTCGTTTCTCTGCATACAATATGTTAAAGTTGACCGTGAGAGTGTGAAGACCGCTACCAATAAAGAACGACTCAGTCCCAGCATTTGGTGATCGCCTTTCGGCTGCTCCTTTTGGTGTTGGCTGTGCATGATTTATCCTTCATATTTAGCCAGAGACAGACATGCGGTCGTTTTTGTATCTAATTCTTCGTTGAATTGACCATCCGCATGGTGAGTTATACTTTTGGTGTTGGCTGTGCATGATTTATCCTTCATATTTCCACATGGTGAGTTATACTCCCGTCTGAAAGTGCTTCCTAATGTATGTTCACATTTCAAAACACTGAAGGCATGTGTTACCGGCTGCTGAGGCGTGCTTGGCCCTTCTTTTTCTGATCTGGGAATAATCTTTGTGAATCCCGTGATTTCTTCCTCTTGTAAGTTATCTGTACACAGTATCTTCTGCCCATTTTCCTTAGGTGAATGGGGACACTTGTCTGAATCTATTTCTTTAGACATGCTTCTTGAAGATTCCAGAGTACCACCCATACTTTCCGTGCCACAATGCAGAGCAATACATGCCTGAGATGATGCTGGATACACATTCTGGAGTGAAAGCTTTTCTGCACCTAAATCAACCACTTCGCTGTCAGACTTCTTCACTGACTGCTGCTCCTTGTTAGGCTTAGCTAAAGAGAGAGTTAGAAATTTTTGCTTATTAGGATCTGATATCTTTTGCTCCACTTCAGATATTATTTTTCTGCATTCATGATGCATTGGACCTTCCAAAGTAGATTCCATGTCGGAAGCTGTGTAGCTTAACTTCTGCAAGACCTCCTTGTCCACCTCGGAAGTTGAACTTGTTGCTAGCAAAAGAGAAGGTTGAGAATATATAGACTCTAGTGTATCTGTGGGTATAATCTCTCCACGCGAATTACTCAGCAAGTGTAAAGTTCCACCCGCTGTTACCTTATATGAAGTACAGGAATCAACAGAGATGTCAGGACGGAAACTCTGCCCGGAGTTGAACAGTGGCATAGATGCATCAAAATATGCATAGGCTATTCTCCATCTTCATGAGGGTTGCAACACAAACTTCAGTGATGTATTGATCTGTTTGGAGTTATTAGTTCATCAGTCTCTAATAATCTCTTGAGCAAATCTTCACTGAAATATTAGCTGCTTCCAATCTCTGTTATTATTTGAGTTGATATATCAGAGGTATATGTAATCCATTCCTGTAGTTGAAGTTCGAATTTCAAAGAAGGAAGAAGTCATCTAGTTGTGCATCCATACAAAGCGTATCTTGGTATACCTGAGCATTTTAAGGGTGAAACATATCTATTGTATCTGTGTTGGAAGGACTTTGAGCCTCTCATTCTTGCTGTGAAATTTCTACAGAATTTAAAGAACAGAATCTCTGAAAGTCTGGTGATATTTGTATAATTTTGACAGTTTCAAGATATCTCTGGTTGATTTTTCCGTTTAAGCTATAGGGCTCTCTTATGAAACTTGAAGATATTTAGCAGCTTACATTTTTCTGTGGGATTTGGAGATTTTTAAGGTGTAGAAAAATGGCTAAGCTTGAAAGAATATTAGAATTATTGAGAACTCTAATCATGTCCACTGCTAACAGCACAGTCAAAATTAACAAAGCCTCTCTTTCAGACATTCAAACATGTTTGCAATATGCAGAAGAAAAGATAGAGTTTTTGCAGCTTGAATCACAGCTACAGCAGGAAGAATTACAGCAGTGGAGTCATCATTCTGAACCTGTTTCTGTTCAGAACAATGAAGCAGACTCCCATAAACAGCAAGTCAATATTGTTCAAGTTCATTCAGATTCAGTACCCAATAAAGCAGCAAGTGTACATGCAGATGCAGAAACTCAATCTGCACTTCCCAAGCCCATCATCAGACCTTGGGAACATCTTGTCCACAACAAGCACAGAACTGGTCTTGGATATGACAAGGACTTGTCCTTTCATATTCCAGACTATGCCAAGCCCATTCAATTTCAAAGTGCTGGATTCATTCATGACAGTTCACTTGCTCCTTATGACAGTTCAGTTTCAGCTGTTCCAGATTCTACTCCTCTTCCACAGCAACAACAACAACAACAGATTGAAAAATGCCAACACTGTGATTGAGTTGGCCATCTGAAAGATCATTGTTTTGATCTTCATCCATGTAAGCATTGTCATAAAACCACTCATTCTTCAAACAGATGCTTCAAAAACAAACGTCCTGCAAGAACAAAGATTCATCTTGGATGGATCGCTTCTTGGCAATGGGCATCAACAACCAAGAAGATATTCCAAACACATGTCAGAACTTGTTCCAGAGTATTGAACAGTCTTGCAGTTGAGTTTTCTCCATCTTCTCACCTTGTATCTGACAGGGGGGGAAATGATGGTCATCTACAAGCTTCAAAGTCACATCAAGCGAGCCTGAGCCACAACCTACCACACCAGTTTCAGAGTTGCAGCCAGAGACAAAGGTGCTCGTGAACAGATTGAGAACACTTCCTCTAGCAGAAGACACCAGCTTCTTGCCAGTTTTGGAAGAGTTCCAGGAATTGCATTAAGCATTCCAGAGTTGTTGGTCATCCTTAAACCATCACAGATTAAGAACACTTCCTCTAGCAGAAGACTCCAGCTTCTTGCCAGTTTTGGAAGAGTTCCAGGAATTGCATTAAGCATTCCAGAGTTGTTGGTCATCCTTAAACCATCACAGATTAAGAACACTTCCTCTAGCAGAAAACTTCAGTTTCTTGCCAGTATTGGAAGAGTTCCGGGAACTGCACTAAGTGTTCCAGTGTTGGTGGTCATCCTTAAACCACCGCCCTTTTTTACCAACATTTCATAGAGCACATTCAGCCTAGTGCTGCCATGCATTTCTGCACATTTTGTATTACAGCTCTCTTCTTGGACTCATACATAACCCTTCGGATTAAGGGGGGGAATGTTGGACACCTAATCCTAATGGGTTAGCGTGGAAGTTGAATGGACAAAGCAGTCCAAGAGACCTTGGGATCTGAAACCCAAGAGTCACAACATTGTATTATAAATGTACATCTGATGTTAATAAAAAATACACTCACTGATTTATCTTTCACATTCTTTGCTGACCATGTCTGTTTAACATGAACGATGGTTGTGTGAGGTGACACGAAGGTACGTGTGACGAGCTGAACGAACGCATTCAGGGGTAAACAAAGAGTTGGGCGAGTCGTACGGAGGCCGTTCAGGCGTGCCGACGAGATGGGAAACCGAGTTTGCCGATGTTGTAAAATTGGTTAAGTGTAAATCTGGGGTTTCCTCAAGATTTAACTTATATATATTGATATTGTGGGCAGACTCATTACAGGGAGTTGTCCCTCCCTTTATACTGTTGTGCATTTATGTGTTAATGTATTTATGGTGAATGTTAATGGTTTCACTGTGTATAAAGGAAAACATAATACTTGGTAGAGAAGAAAATAAACTAAGTATTGAAAGTTAGGTGTAGTCCACAATCGCAAGTATTGGTGAAAAGAAAGTGGTCGATGGCGCCGAACCTCACTATAGTGCAGTTGGAAGAGTACCGCCAATGTAGGGGCGTGACAGTTGGGGTGGGGCGGAGGCTATTTGTAGCCCTCTGCCCCAGCCCGGAAACCCAATGGCCCGTGGGGGTGGCGGGGTGATTCATGGAATCACCCCACCACCCCCAAGGGCCTTTAGGCCGCTGGGGTGAGGCAAAGGTCGGGGTGATTCCGGGAATTACCCCACCACCCTCGTGAGCCGTTGGGCCGCCATGGTGGGACAGAGGGCGGGGTGATTCCCGGAATCACCCCGCCACCCCCACGGGCCGTTGGGCCACTGAGGTGGGGCGGAGGCTGTTCGCACCCCTCTGCCCCACCCCCACGGGCCGTTGGGCCACCAGTGTAACGCCCTGCAGTTGTTGCGACGGTCGGGTAGCACGGGTGCACCCACCGAGCGTGCCTAAATGGTGGAAATGGGTGAATTGGTGAGCTATCGAGGGTGAGACACAGGCGTGAGGGCGAGTTGCGGTTGGTGAGCAGACAAGCAAGTGTGGATGACGAGCTAGGCACACGGACTTATAGTGGGTGAACCACACCCATGAGCTGACTTAACAATAGGTGAGCTGGTTTGAACAAATAGGTAGGCTGAGGAGTTAAGGCGGTGAACTGACACGTTATGGAGGAGTTTGGTGGGTCTGCCGAGCGCCCCCACACGATGAATGAAGGGTATACATAACCAGCAGTGAGATTGGATGAAAGGCAAGGAAGTGCTAGCTCACACATAATGGTTTTACGATGAAGAGTAAGACGGAGGTGAAAATGAGCCCACATGATGGGCGAAATGAAGACATAAAACCATGTGAATAATTTCGGGTAGGGCGACACAGGCGTGTGCGCCTGCCAAACGAAACGTGGTTGGGCTGAACGAACTCGTGCGGGGTGAACCGCAGGTGGGAACGCCCGACGAGGTGAAACGGTAGACAAGTGTTGGGTTGTAAACGAGGTGCGACGGACGTGCGAAGGTGCCTGAGTTGGGTGGCATGGTGACATGGGTAGCGGCGCCCGAGTTAGGAAAATAACACGATCGTTCAAAAGTGCTGAACAGTGCAGCGACCAGAGGTTGAGCTGCACGATAGCCAAGTTTCTCATGTAAAAGGGTGAACATGCGGAGGCAAACGAAGAGTTGGGCAGAGTCATTTGAGTGACTATGTGGGGGCACCGACGAGCTGGGCTAACCAAGTTGTGCCGATGAATGTAAAAATATTCTAAGTGTAAATTTAGGGTTTCCTCAAGATTTAACTTGTATATTGCAAACAATTATTATTATTATTATTATGGGCAGACTCATTACAGGGAGTTGCCCCTCCCAGTTATACTGTTGTGCATTTATGTTAATGTTGATGAATGTTTAACTGTTGTTTATAATGAATGAAAGTACTTGGTAAAAGAAAAATAAACTAAGTATAGATGTAAGGCATAGTCCATGATCGCAAGTATTGGTGAAAAGAAAGTGGTCAGTGGTGCCACACCTCTTATAGTGTGGTTGGAAGAGTACCGCCAGTGTAGGAGCGTGACAGGTGGTATCAAAGCTGATGAACGATGGGAAGCTAAATACTTGACATTCGTGACAGGTGATTCAGGTTTGCAACAAAAGTAGATGGTAGAGATGGCGGAAGGACCTCAAGTTATAATAGGTGAATCTGGCCATAATGCAGGAAAGGATTTTCTGAAAGAGGTATTGGAACAAATGAGGAAATGGAGTTCTGAATGGGCTTCAATGAAGGCCGAGAGCATGCAGATGTGGAAAGGCTATGTGAAGATAAAATAAGAACTTGAATAACTCAAGGACCAATACGAGTATACAGAATGGGAGTATACACAAGAGGAGGACTTTCTTGGTAAGAAGGTCATTGTAATAGAGCAGGATGAGCTCGACTACATTGACAAACTTGGGGACTACTACCAAAACAATCAGGCAGATGTTCGGAGGCTTAGTTCAATAGAAGAAGTCAATGGGTACTTGATTGGTGCACTTGAAGGGAAAGCTGCAGAGCATGATGAGGATGTTGCAGATGTGACAATGATGGAGGATGAATTTGAAAGTGTTTAAGTTGGACGAAGATCGTGCAGTTTGCATACATCGGTGGATGAGGATACTCACATGGAGGAGCCTCATGCTGAAGTAAGTATTATTGATACTTGTGTTTCAATTGAGCATTTGGAAGATGAACCGTATGCAGGGAAGAGCAAAATCAGTTTATCGATGTAAGGGAGGATCTTACCATGGATGTCTACGATGAGACCTTGTATCAAGAAGCAGGAATCATTGAATGTTGCAGGGCTTGTTGGGGTTGTTTGTGACCTTATGATAGAAGGTACAAGAGCCCATGATAAGGGACGAACATGATGATCGTTGCGGAGGAATGGGTCATGCTTTAGCCACATGGAGAATTGGCTATGTGCCTGGCATGACTCATGGATAGATTAGAGGAGGGCACACACTTGAGTATGATGATACTTTGGTGGACTTCTCATGGTCGAGACCAAGAGGAAGTCCTGGTGGAACCTTCAGTGGGGGAGCCATGGTGGAAGAGACTCATATGTTGATGATATGGTTGGGTGACCGAGTTCACTAGGCCGGATTACAGACTTGGATGAGGATGACCGACTGTTGTGATGGGTCTACCTAGTTGGACAACATGGGCAACTTGAGTCATGGACATCAGGTTGGAGACATGGAGCATGGTAGTCTTATGCAGGGAAATTATGCAGGAGAACTTGTAGAGGTGTCACTTATGGGCATCCAATGAGGAGTGCCAAGGCAAAGATGTTGTGCAGGTGGATTTGCTAGTGTTACATGGAGATGTTTTGTTTATGAGCCAATGGGGATGTTGTGCACTTTTGTAGAACAAGGCCATGGACTTGGTTGGAGTTGTGAGTAGATTATGGAGCATTCCTACTACATGGAGAGCTGAGGCATCTTGCAGAGACCTTTGGGCCGAGACATGCATGCTTGTAGGGATGATGGTTGGAGATGACTCATGGAGCTCATGATGACATGAGGTTGTGACTTTTGAGAACTTCATATTATGGTGGACTTAGAGGATTTTATGCAACATGGGGTGCATACTTTCGAGTACATGTATGGGTGTGCTTGAAAGAGTGACTTGAGGTGGAGGATTGATACGCGATAGTTTGGAGTGATAGAGTTGCAGCAATGATGATGCCTTGGTGGCAACACTTGGGCATGGGTTGAGCCGAGACTTAACCACTTTTGACACATGAGGGCTGATTGATCTATGATCATGGGCAGCACATGGGAGATGAGATGGGTGTATACTTGTTTCTGGGGCAAACTTGAGGGATGGTACATTACAAATATGATGGAGGTGGATCGATGGACCTGGATGTGGCACATCGAGAGTTGGGTTTGATGAGAGGATCTCTTCATATTGAGGAGATGGATTTTACACATATGGATGATGATGTTGGGATAGATACAGTTGATTTCATGCAGCACATTGGTACCAAACATCATGACAACATGTTGCAGAAGAGATGAGGACTACTTCATGGACCTAGACATGGCTTATATGGGGATGGATTCTTGATCAAGTTGATGTTGTGACAGGAGTCTGAGAAAAGGCTGATGATGGCATGAGGATGTGCATTCTCATGGTTTGAGCATGACAGTTGGACTGATCACCCGACTAGTTCAAGACATGAGGGCTAGCAATGTGCAGAGATGTGTTAGCATTGTGTTGGAGTATCATGGCAGTAGTTCACATGATGACGATACATGATGAGGTCGACACGATATGTTGCAGTAAGCATGTAGCTTGAGATGGAGGGACCAGCCTTCCATAGTGGGAGCAACATGTGGAGATTGCAGTGGATGTGGTTGATGATCATGGATTGAGGAGACTTTCTGATGTATGACATAACAATGGGTTATATGCCTTAGTATGGGTATCTTGGTGACAGGAGGCTACAAAGGATAGCTAGATTGCCGAGGATGGTAATGACCTTAGGTGGGGGGGGATGTAACGCCCTATCGTTGTTGCGATGATCGGGCAGGACGGGCACACCCACCGGGCGTGCCTAAATGGTGGAAATGGGCAAACCGGCAAGCTAGCGAGGGCGAGACACTGGCACGAGGGCAAGCTGCAGTTGGCGAGCGGATGAGCAAGTGTGGACGACGAGCTAGGCATGCAGACTTACAGTGGGTGAACCACACCCACGAGCGACTTAACAACGGGCAAGATGGCTTGAACAAATAGGCAGGCCAATGAGTTAAGGCGGTGAATCAACGCATTATGGAGGAGTTTGGTGGGTCAGCCGAAAGCCCCCACATGATGAACGAAGGGTATACATAACTGGCGGTGAGATTGGATGAAAGGCATGGAAGTGCGATCTCACACATAACGGTTCTTCGGTGAAGAGTAGGGCAGAGGTCTGAATGAGCCCGCACAGTGGGCGAAACGAAGACAGAAAACCGTGCGAAGAGTTTCGGGCAAGGTGACACGGGCATGTGCACCTGCCAAACGAAATGTGGTTGGGCTGAACGAACTCGTGCAGGGTGACCCACGAGTGGGAGCGCCCGGTGAGGTGAAACGGTAGACAAATGTTGGATTGTAAACGAGGTGCGACAGACATGCAAAGGTGCTCGAGCTGGGTGGCACAGTGACACGGGTAGCGGCACTCGAGTTAGGAAAACAACACGATCGTTCGAAAGTGCTGAACGGTGCAACGACCAAAGGTCGAGCTGCACGACAGCCAAGTTTCTCATGTAAAAGGGTGAACGTGCGGAGTCAAACGAAGAGTTGGGTAGAGTCATTTGAGCGACCGTGTGGGCACACTGACGAGTTGGGCTAACTGAGTTGTGCCGATGAATGTAAAAATATTCTAAGTGTAATTTTGGGGTTTCCTTAAGATTTAACTTGTATATTGTAAATGATTATTATTATTACGGGCAGACTCATTACAGGGAGTTGCCCCTCCCAGTTATACGGTTGTGCATTTATGTTAATGTTGATGAATGTTTAACTGCTATTTATAATGAATGAAATTACTTGGTAAAAGAAAAATAAACTAAGTATAGACATAAGGCGTAGTCCACGATCGCAAGTATTGGTGAAAAGAAAGTGGTCAGTGGTGCCGCACCTCCTATAGTGTGGTTGGAAGAGTACTGCCAGTATAGGGGTGTGACATCTGGGGTGGGGTGGAGGCTGCCTGCATCCCTCTTCCCCACCCCTGCAGCCCAACAGCCTACGGCAATGGTGGGGCAATTCCAGACATCCCTCCACCCAACCCCGATGACCCAACGACCCACGGGGGTGGCGGGGTGATTCCGGGGTAATAGAATTTTAATGTATTTCAGATCTCATTATTTTATCTTTATGATCATTACTAAAACATGTTGAATTTATACTAGGAAAGAAAATTGTTATTCTACCAAAAAAATTAGTGTTTTTTTCCTCATAAACAACTGTTTTTTTGCACATAAAAATTTGGTTTTACTAACATTTTTTAAAAATGTTGAAAGTTGACCCTAAAAAAACCATCGTTCCAATATCAACACTTTTCATTTTCAGGGTGTTTTTTGCACGAAAATTTCGTTTTCACTGCCAGTTTTAAAACATGTTGAAAATTGACCCTAAAAAAAAAACAATCGTTCCAATATACACACTTTTCATTTTTAGCACTATTTTTTATGTTTTTTTGGGGTGTTTTGGCCAGAGTTCCCGTTTTGAGTTTATAGTTCCCATTTCAAAGTTTACATTGTTCATGTCAATTCGACCTAATAGGAGGCACAAAGAAGCCTATATATAGGGCATCAGAACTCATTTGGAGGAGACACTCTCACTTACACAAGTTCGATCACAAAGACGAAAATAAGTGCAAAGAAGAGGAGATTGAAGAAAGGAGAAGAAGTCACATTTTTTGGTTTTGGTTTGGGCTACTTATCTCCACATGTGTGAAGGAATTAGGGCACATTTTTTTTGTACTAAAGCCGAGTTGCAGAAGAGAAGTTAGGTCACCAAGAAGAGTTGTTCTTGAAGTCGAATTCTATAGGAGAGAGAATCTACCTAAGCAAAGAAGAGAAGTTACAGTTTCTAGGAAAAATCGAAGTTGCAGTTGTAGTTTATGGTTGTAGTTGAAGTTGCAGTTTCTGAGAGAGTCGAAGTTGCATTTTTTTGGAAAGTCAAAGTGATAGTTTCTAGGCAAGTCGAAGTTGCAGTTTTTGGGAAAATAAAAGTTACATTTTTTCGGCAAGTCGAAGGTGCAGCTGCAAGATAGGTCGAAGTTGTTGGAAATAATATCTACCTAAAGAAGGAGCATTGACTTGGTCTTGGAAGGGTTCTTGGTCAAGGGTCTAGGTCTTGGAATTCATCAATTTAAGATTCTATAAGAAGAAGAATTCATTGGGTTTTCCTCTCAAGCTTGGAGAGGTTTTTTCCCTAGCTATTTGCCTACATCTTGTGTCTTTTGTTTCATTGTTATTTATCATTTGGTAGTTTTTTGATGAAGAAGAAAACATAATAAAAATCAAGTACAAGAAGAATCTAATTAAGAAAAAGTAAAAATTCCTCACAAATAGTTATCATTACAAGAGAGATAATATAATCTCTATTCCCTATATTTCTCAACAATACACAACTAACGTTTCCATTTTGATAGATAGAATGAGCAAAGTGATTTCCCTTCCCGTTTCTCCTTTTAATCTCCTTCAAATTTTAATGAGCATAAAAGAGAAGAAAAGTAAGATTGACAATTTATTTTTTGTTCAGTTTTAATCAGCTTGAAAAAAGATAAAAGGATACTTGGTATCCTTCAATATTTTAACAAGCATGAGAAGGACACAAAGGAAGATCATCCTAGAGGAACATGTAGTATAAATGGTAACGACTAGTTCCAAGTTGATGGAACCACCCTAAGTGAAGTGAAGTGAAAGGGCTAGCAAAGGAGACCACTCATTGTAGCGGCCCCTCCGGGAAGGATAGGAACACCAAGGGAAAGAATGCAACGATTCAAACATAATGTGACAATAGTGGTGAAACAGTACCAAATATTACCACCTTATAAAAACATAGAGATTCATCTAGTGATTTAGAGATGGTATAAAAAGATGCATTCTATGTTGATGTCAAAAATCCCACTCAATCATAGTTTTGCACAAGAAAGTTTGATAAGAAAATATTTGACTAAATTTTATTGAGATTAATACTTACTTTTATAGCTTTACATAAGAAAAATAACTTAACATACTAAGAAGATAAAATCTCATGAGATTGTATAGACTAGGACCTAAGTACAATATGAGGGATAAATTGAGAAAAGATTCCAAATATCCCCTAAGACTAAGAAAACCAAAAAGCTTTGTTCACTCTCGCACTCATATTAGTTTTATGTTGAAAATATAAATGAGAAATACATAAGAAAAAACAAAAGACTATATAAACTCAAAATATTAAATTATTGACTAAATAAACCTACATTGATGCTCTCATAGGCTGGAGCGTTATCTCCAACATATGACATCGTAGTTCCTGTAGCGGTATATTTTTCATCAACATATAGTAATCAATATAATTATTTGTGACAATCCTTTCCTTCATGAGGGAAAATAAGCACACCAAACTCTGATGATACAACTACAACCATGGCATAAAACCACTTATGACCAAGGAGCAAGTTATAATCCTATGGGGCTTAAACAAATTCAACATATATACTCAAAAATTTTCCCCATATATATTAAAAGCAAGGGTGAAAGGGGATGCATTCTAGCAAATTATTGACGTATGTTGAACTAAGGTCCTTCTCATTATAGTGGATTGGAAAATAGGTTTATAATATATGCTCCCTAATGCATGAGATCAAAAGAGAAAATAATTAGCCAAAATGCATTAGTAAAACATGTAGCTCAAAATTCAAGGAAGGATCCACGACAAAAGGATTGAATAGGAGAAATGTTGATACCTAGGTCTCAAATATAATAATTTCATCTCTGGGTTGGGCATACCCATGCTCAACATACAAAGAAACTAAACATGGCTACCAATTATACATTGCAGATCCATGACATGAAATATTGGGACATGGCCATAAGAGATGTACAGTGGATCCATGTGATAAACCAAAATATCATAGCCAACAAGAAATTAAATCTGGATCTATGTCACAGTATACATTAGTAGGACTATGGAAACATAAAAGAGAATTTCCCCAGAGTAGTCCTCAAAGTACATCAAATAATACATAACTCCAACATAGCTTGGGAAGGGTGCCATATAAGAGTGAGATGTCCCTAGCCCATGGTCTTCTACAAAACCCTAATGGTGTGAATCTACAACATGAAAATAAATGAGCTGATGTTGAGCATTATAGAAACCACCTAATTACCGGTCATTGAGGTAGTGTTCAGAGTCGCAAGGGGACCCACCATTGATGAAAATGGACCCCAAGGTACCTAGCACAATCCACTAAGTGTGAATATGAGCTGACATCAAACACTCACAAACTTGGCTGATCATGAATCAATGAGGTAAACCCATTGTCAATTGGAAGGAATCTGATCGTTGAGGTTTGGAAGCTCCAAGGTACTACTAGTTCCTAGATCAAGCCCTTGGATAATGAGATGAATTCGCTAGGAGAATATTCATCAAAGGAGGGCCTTAATGCATCCCCCATCAATCGACATAGCATAAAATAAGAGATGATGTGAATGGATGAAGTCATGAAGTACAATTGACACAAGGATGGCCAACACAAAAGGTCAACAAGGAATGCAGATGACCAAATGTTATGAAACCAGTTCAAGAAAAAGATAGAAAAGATAGATCAACGCCTTAGAATTCATCCTCTTTTAGGGGGAAACCTCCTTTACATTACATAAATGAACAATTCTTTTATTATTCAAATGACAAAACCTCCTTTCTATATATAGGAGTCTAAGGAGTCACAATATAACCCAGCCGACCGAACAATAATAATATAAAGCCACAAAAATAACAATAGAGGGATTCTATGGGGCACAGTAATAAAAATATGGGGACAATAGGGGCACAACAATATTAATAAGGGATACAACTACAATAGTAATGGGGTAATCACTAGTATTCTAGGGACCTATCATGCCCCTCTCCTTCAAAAAAAGTTTTGTCCTCAATGCTTGAGTAGTTTTGGATGCTTTTGTATAAAATTCTCATCCTCCCATGTGGAATCTTCAGTGGATAAGTTCTTCCACTTGATGAGATACTCTGAAATTGATCGATTTCGTAGCTGTCGAGTTCTTGTTTCTCTGACTGCTTCTGATTCCAATATAATTTTTCCTTCCTCGTCAAGTTCTGGAAATATTGTTTGAACTGGGAGCTTGTTGTTTATAACCTTATTTAAACATGAAACATGGAAAACTGGGTGCACTCAAGACGCTGCAGGAAGCTCCAATTTGTATGCCATATTACCAATCTTTTGCAACACCTTGTACGGACCATAATACTTTGGTGATAATTTATTATCCTTCTTAGCTTTCTTGAGGGACATTTGTTTATATGGTTGTAGCCGTAGGAATACCTAATCACCTACATCAAAACTTCTTTCGCTGCGATGTTGATCTGCTTGTTATTTCATTCTATTTTGTGCCAACACGAGGTTATCCTTTAAGAGTTGGAGGACTTGTTGTTGATGTTAGATGTGATGTTCCACTGCTTGAACCTTATAATTTTCTCTTAAATATGATGTGATGGATGGTGGTTGATATCCATAAAGTGCCATAAATGGGGTCATTTTTGTTGCTGTATGGAAGGAAGTGTTATACCACCATTCAGCCAGAGGCAACCATTTGACCCATTGTGTCTGTTTATCAGATACAAAGCAACGAATATATCCTTCCAAACATTTGTTTACTATCTCATTTTGCCCATCAGATTGAGGATGATAAGATGAGCTATGAGCTAACTGAGTACCAAGACAAGAAAATAATTCTATCCAAAAATTTCTAGTGAAAATGATCTCTATCACTTACAATAATCTTTGGGTTTCCATGTAGCTTTTGAATTGTTTCCATAAATTCAGTAGAAACTGTACTGGCTTTCAATGGATGTGATAATGCACAAAAGTGTGCATACTTGGTAAGTCTGTCAACTACCACCATGATGACACTCTTTCCCTCAGACTTGGGTAAACCTATGATAAAATTCATTGAAACCTCCTCCCAACGTTGGCTTGGAATGGATAAAGGTTGTAATAGACCCGGGGTCTTAATTTTTTCAACTTTATTTTGTTGGAAAACCAAACATTATGCCACAAACTTTTGAATATCCGATTTAAGGCCATCCCAAAAATATTCCTTCTTAACCCTGTGGTAAGTTTTTAAAAATCCTGAGTGCCCTCCTAAGGGAGAAGTGTGCAATTCCATAAGAATCTTTTGTTTGAGTTGCAAATTCTTATAGAGGTATACGCGATCTTTGTACCGTAACGAATCATTTTGCCAACTAAATGTATTAAATGTACTGGAATCTTGTTGTAACTTTTGAATAAGTGCCCACACTTTTTCATCATTCTTCCACTCCTCCCTTGCTTCGTTTATCCAATCCGGTTGGATAATAGAAATAGCACACAACAACACTTCCACATCCTCATCATTTCTTGAGAGTGCATCTGCCACCACATTTTTCTTCCCTTTTTTGTAGATGATTTCAAAGTCATAACCCAACATCTTTGTGACCCACTTTTGTCGCTCTTTAGAGGATAATATTTTTTCTAAAAAGTATTTAAGGCTATTATGATCTGTTTTTACCTTGAAGTGTCTTCCCATTAGGTAGGGTCGCCATTTCTTAAGTGCATGTAGTATTGCCAACATTTCCTTCTCATAAATAGATTTGTGTAAAAAATTTCCCTTGATTGGATGACTTTCAAAAGAAATGGGTCTTTCATCTTGTATTAAAACAGCACCAATTCCATTTCTTGAAGCGTCACACTCCACAATAAAGGTTTTTGTGAAGTCCAGTGTAGCTAAGACCGGTGCTTGGCACATTGCCTCTTTAAGATGTTCGAAGGCCTTTGTTGCTTCTGGAGTCCATGAAAATGCGTCTTTCTTCAATAATGTTGTTAGAGGTGTTGCTATTCTCCCATAATTCTTAACAAACTTGCGATAATACCCTATCAACCCGAGAAATCCTCGCAGATGCTTTATGGATGTGGGGATTTTCCATTCCTTAATGGCTTTAATTTTTCTAGGGTCTACCTTAACTCCTTCATGAGATACAATATGACCCAGATATTCCACCTCTTGTACTCCAAAGGAACATTTGGATCTTTTTGCATATAATTGTTTCTCCTCCAACAGTTGTAGCACCCTGTCAACATGTTCAACATGATCCTTCCAAGACTTGTTGTAGATTAGCATATCATCAAAAAATACTAACACAAATTTTCTAAGGAAGGGTTTGAACATGGAATTCATCAAACCTTGAAATGTAGAAGGTGCATTGGTAAGGCCAAAATGCATGACCAAAAATTCATAATGACCCTCATGAGTTCTAAATGTTGTTTTTGGAATGTCTTCAATCTTCATTCTGATTTGATGATATCCTGAATGAAGATCCAAATTGGTGAAGTAAATTGATCCATGCAATTCATCTAGTAATTCATCAATGATAGGAATGGGAAACTTATCTTTAATAGTGAGCTTGTTGAGGTCCCTATAATATGGACACATGTGCCATGATCCATCCTTCTTGTGCACCAATACTACTGGAGCAGAGAAAGAACATTGACTAGGTTGAATTATATCGGCCTCTAGCATTTCTACAACCATACGTTCAATTTCACTCTTTTGGGCATAGGGATATCTGTACGGCCTGATGTTTGGAGGAACACTTCCTAGAATCAGATGAATAGCATGATCATGATCACGAATAGGTGGGAGACCTTTGGGAGTCTCAAATACCTTGGAATGATTGTCCAAGACTTTTTGGAGATCTGGAGAAGTAGATGATTCCGATGTGGAAACATCTAGCAAACATAATTGTGCAATTACACCTCTTTGTTCCTTTTTTAGAATCTTTGTCATACCGTTAGAGCCGATTATCTTTCCCAGTTTCCCTGAAATACCCCTTAATTCAACTTCCTTTCCTTATGCGGAAAATTTCATGAAAATTTCTTGAAAATTAAAAGCCATTGTACCCAAGGATTGTAGCCATTGGACTCCTAGTACAACATCAGCACCTCCCATTGGAATGGAAAGCATTGGGCTAGTCAATACATATTCTCCCATGGATAGCTTGATATTATGGCACTTTCCAGAGCAATTTATCGTTCCTCCATTTGCAACCATCACTTGACACTCTGGTGCTGGATATAGGAAGCAATTCAATTCTTTTGCTACCTTACAATGAATAAAATTGTGGGTACTTCCTGAATCAATCAACACTATTACCTTTTTCTTCTTGATTTGTCCTTCTATCTTGATGGTTTGAGGAGTGGTAATTCCAGCCAATGCATTACAATATATGGTCAGATTCATTTTTTTTTATCTAGGCTTTGTTCCTCGATTATATCCTCTTCCTTTTACCTTTCTTTCTCCTTTTCTTCTTCCTCTTCACAATCTGTGTAGAATAATTTCTTCTCAACAAACTTATGACCCTTAGTGTATTTGTTATCACAACTGTAACAAAGCCCTTTTGCTCTTTTTCCTTCCAATTGTTGTGGTGTCAACCTTATAGGTTGTGGAAGGCTAGGGGTAACAACACTTCCATCCTTATAGTTGTGACTGGTATGCTTCCTGGTTGCCATAATTTTTCTTTCCATTTTTCTTGCCAACCCGAATGCCTTCTCTAATGAATCAGGTTCCCAAAGGCAAACATCATGTTGGATATTATCCTTTAAAGTCCCTATGAACACATCAATCCTATGCTCCTCTGGAATATTTTTTACCCTTATGTTCAATTTTTGGAACTCCTCAATGTGCTCCATTATTGAACCCTTTTGTTTGAGACTTATCAATTGGCTAAAAAAAGTGTTGCTTTTTGTATCCTCATAATGTGCTGTCAATTCTTCCGTAAAAATTGCCCAAGTGATATTTGTTTACGAGAGCAAAGCCATTGATACCATACAAACTGATTTGGTTCCAAATATAAAGTTGCAATATGTACCTTTTGTGTGTTTTGCACATATTGAGATCGAAAAATTGCTCCATTTGTAATATCCATGTTGCGGGATCCTTGCCATCAAACATCCTCATATCGATTTTTGGAATATGGTGGGTCTTTGATCCAACATTAGAGTCTATGGAATCATGATTAACATTTCTTTTGTTCTCATCATGAGTTTCATTTACTACCCTTTCACCATTAGTGACCATTTCTTGTAGCAACTTATTCATATTTATCTTCAATTCTTCCATGTCTGTCTTCAATTCTATCCTCAAATCATCCATCTTAGCTTCCACATCATTCATCTTAGCTTCTATGCCTTTCTTTAAACAATCCATCTTAGCTTCTACGCCTTTCTTTAAAACATCCATCTTAGCTTCTACATCTTTCTTTAAACCATCCATCTTAGATTCTGTTTCTTTTTGTGCAAGTGACAGTTGTTGCACTTGGTCTTGTAATTTTGATATATCATGTTGCATTTCTTCCTCTTCTTCATGAGTCATGCTAGAGCTTTCAGGTTGCTTACTAGGTGTTTGCATTTTCGTTCCTCGGGGCATCAATTACCGATAATAATGCTTTACCATGCCCTTTGAATTCCTTCAAACTAATTTTTCAAACCAAGCTTTATGCAAAAATTTTAAAAAAACTACACACCTTTTTTTCACTTTGTAGGAGCTTGATATTGAATATGATGTATCTCTATAATTTCAGACCATCTAGTTATGAAATTGCAACTTATAGTAGCCCTCTATGTTATCTTTCCAATGCCACAAGTTTGATCCAAATTGGATTCTCCAAGAAAGAGTTATGTGAAATCTCCCACAGTGACCTGATTATAGACTAGTTCAGTAGAGTGAACTTGTACAACATGCCACAAGTCATTGTTTCGACCTTTGGCTCTGAAAAGCATATACAAGAAACTACAACCCGTCCTCTTTCTATACCTTCTTACGAAATTTCAATATGATGCTCAGAGAGAAAGTTATGACGATTTTCCCCAGGTCACCTGTTTGGAATGAAATTCAGGAGTCTGCAAAAGGACCAACTTCCTCAGATCATATCTCCACAAATATAGCGCGAAAAGTTCTGAAATTGGTCCCGAGGTTCAGCACGATTTCTTCTCAAATGGTTTTTTTTTTAAGCTTCTGAAACATTGTAGAAAAAAGTTATAGTGAAAATGCCACGATGACCTATTTGGAGCAGTGAAACCCTAGAATCCAAAGCTCCGATACCAAATGTTATGAAACCATCTCAAGAAAAAGATAGAAAATATAGATCAATGCCTTAGAATTCAGCCTCTTCGAGGAGGCAACCTCCTTTACATTACATAAATGAACAATTCTTTTATTATTCAAATGACAAAACCTCCTTTCTATATATAGGAGTCTAAGGAGTCACAATATAACCCAACCGACCTAACAATAATAATATAAAGCCATAAAAATAACAATAGAGGGATTCTATGGGGCACAATAATAAAAATATGGGGACAATAGGGGCACAACAATATTAATAAGGGATAAAACTACAATAGTAATGGGGTAATCACTAGTATTCTAGGGACCTATCACCAACTAAGGCTAAGACTTCCCTTGACATGTAATGACACGAAAAAATGTCATGAATAGGTAGCATTAACTAATGAGCACCAAGTAATATCATGTAACTATATAGGAGGAATTGAAGCACAAGGCATAGTCAGTGGAAGAGTAACTAGCCGAAGGGGTAAACAAACTCATATGTATGGTAAGGATCCTAGGCAAGCTAAAACCCAATTGTAAGGAAATGACGCAAATGGGTGTCATGTTTAAGGTAAACGTGACTAATGCTATCATTTTGACAAAAAAGGAGCAAAGTGATATACCTTCCCTTTTCTCTTTTTAATCTCCTTCAACATTTTATAAGCACAAAAGAGAAGAAAAGTAAGATCGATAATGTCCTTTTTGTTAAGTTTTAATCAGCTCAAGAAAGAGATAAATGGATACTTGATATCCTTCAATTTTTAACAAGCATGAAAAGGACACAAAGGAAGCTCATCCTGGAGGAGTAACTGGTATAAATAGTAGCAACTAGTTCTAAGTTGATGGAACCACCCTAAGCAAAGTGATGTGAAGAGGTTGGAAACAGAGACCACTCATCGCAGTGGTCCCTCCATGAAGGGTAGGAACACCAAGCGAAAGCAAGCAATGAACCAAATGTAATGTGATGGTAGTGGTGAAACAATACCAACTCTTACCACATTAGAACAACATAGAGGTTCACTTAGTGATTTAGAGATCGTATAAAAAGATGCATTCTATGTTGATGTCGAAAATCCCGCTCAACCAGAGTTTTACACAAGAAAATGTGATAAGAAAATATTTGACTAATTTTTATTGAGTTTAATACTTACTTTTATAGCTTCCCATAAGAAAAATAACTCAACATACTAAGAAGAGAAAATATTCTATAATTGTACAAATTAGGATCTAAGTAGGGATAGATTGAGAAAATATTTCAACTATCCCTTAAGACTAGGAAACCAAAAAGGCTTTGTCACTCTCATGCTCATATCAGTTTCATGTTGCAAATAGAAATGAGAAATACATAAGAAAAAGCAAAGACTATATAAGCTCATAAAATAAACTATTGACTAAACATGTAATCTCTATCATTTGCCTCAACAATAAAAAAAATAGACTAAAATGCTTTTAGTACAGAAAGAAAATGTTATTGCAAATAATGTTGAAAAATCTAACAAATTTGAATTCATAAATGTACCTTCTTAAAAACTCATAAACCTTAAGTAAATAATTAAATTTAAAGATTTAGATAATAAACTATGTACTAAACTTGTAATCCTTATCATATGTCTAACTATAACCCCAATAACTATTCTAAATAACTCCAAGCTAATATTAAAAAGGTTAACCACTCTATGTAACCTCAAAGTAATACTAAAAAGGTTGAGATGGCTCATTAAAATGAAATCTAAAAATAATACATTTTCCTAAACATATTATTGTTTATTCAGAATATATATATATATCATTGGGAGGAATAAACTTCAACTATAAGTTCACAAACCAATTGCACCCTTCTATGAAGAGATGATGTCGCCATTAAAATAGTTCAAAACACTAGTTAATCAATACAAAGACTAAGAACCATCCATTGTCCCATGAGAGTCTAAGTGATAATAGACTAAGCCATTATTTACCATAAGCTTGATGGTTATCAAAATTATATATGTTTATTGTAAAATAATAATGTAAATTTTACAACAACATATAAATGTTTAAAACTACTCAAAATAAATAAATAAATAATATAAAAAAATAACATCTAGAAGAGTGATAGAGATGTCATGTCAAGAAAACATAGAGATCCATTAACTAGATGGAGAAGAAAAACTCATCTTCAGGGAAGTGATTAATATAATTAAGCTCAAAGTAGGAAAAAATAATCTAGCTTTTGAAATTTTATAAGAGACCATCATGTAGTTTAACATTTCTATGTAAGTAAATGTTAATATTTCATTTATAGTTTATTTTTTAATTAAAATTGAGTTTTTAAATTTTATTTATATATAAGAGGGTTTTATTTATATATATAAGAGGGTGTTATTATTTTTCAAAGAATGTAAATACATTTAATATGGATTTATAT
Organism: Pinus tabuliformis; assembly: GCA_031772625.1. Classification (NCBI taxonomy): domain Eukaryota; kingdom Viridiplantae; phylum Streptophyta; class Pinopsida; order Pinales; family Pinaceae; genus Pinus; species Pinus tabuliformis. The sequence goes on along the minus strand of CM062805.1, from coordinate 1,302,075,106 downwards.
ATATATAATTAAATTTGAATCCATTTATATTAATTTATTATGAAATTCATGTTGAGTATCATTTTTATTTATAAATTCATAAATTAATTTATTATGAAATTTGTAATAAATATTTTTTTATTTATAAATTTTTATTAATAGCTTGTGTTATTTTTCTCTATTTATTTATACATATAAAAAATATATACATCCCTGATTTTAAAAACACTCAATATTAAATCTCTTTTTCACTTTAAAACTTAAATCTTATTTAAATTATAATTCACTATATTGTATTGTATTATTCAATTATATGGTTAAAAAATTACTATTTTACTTAAAATTTTAATCAAATATTTATAACTATTTATAATTTATTTTTTTCTCAAATATATTTATAAATTAAGTATTAATATACTAATTACAGTATAATAAAAAAACTATTTATTTATTTTTTAAAAAAAATTCACAGAACTTGTGTTATTATTAATATTAACATTAAATTAATTTAATTTATAACATATGTAAATATTCTCTTTAGTTCTCTTTCTTTTAAAGAATAATACCATTTCTAATGAAGATGAAGTGTACTCTTAAATTATAAAATGAAATGACTAACATGGGTTTAATAGAAAGTAATGACACCTTTAAAAGACGGTAAGCCTAAAAAATAACTAAGCCTTTATGACTTTGTCCATAGAGAAACCACTTTTTTTATTTTAATAATAATGAATGAAATAAGATAACGTTAATAAAAATAAACCTTACTAATGACGTAACGTTGTTATTATTTTTTTAATATTGCAATCATAATATACTCGGCCAGAGAAGAAGTTACATTCTAAATTATGATAACAATTATTAATATTGCAATCATAATACTCTGGTCAAGAGAAGAAGTAACATTCTAAATTATGATGATTAGTTAGCGGTTCATGATAGATTAATAAGTATGATGGAAAAAGTTTGATGATTGGTTTGTAGGTTATATTATAATTGTTTATAATAATTTTGTATTATAATTTTTTTTAATGTTTTTATTAATAAATTAGAGAATGGGTTTGTTATATAAGTTTCAATTACAATTTGTTACTAGGAAAACTAGACTAGCAGTGGAAGAATAGCGTTTTTTCCCAAAATTTAACATAAAGTATATAAAAATAGTGAGTATATTATGTCTTGATAAAGTTATTAGTATTACTTTGCAAGTGGATAAGTTTAGATATATGAAACAGGTAGTCGTACAACTCAAAATCCATGAAAAATACGAGTTTCTAAGCCCAAGTGAAAATGTTGGACTGCAAAAGAAGTGTCATGGAGCATACCAGGTAGAGGTTAAATCATTTATTGATGTCAACAGTGTGCTAGGTGAAGAGGGGCTTTTCTTTTGGATAGGAGTGCCTCAATTTGCACTAATCAAATTGCCATGTCCCTGTGTTCAAGGGACATTTGTTGGATCTCCACTTGAATGATGTTGATCTAAAGAGAAAGCTTGCTTTTAGATTCATCTTTGTCCTCATCTTGCGCTCGTTTCTTTATGTTGTTGCTTCTGTAGCAACATGGTTCACAACACATTGAATGTGCTAAAGCGTGTGGTCCTAGTACCTCCACACCACAATTTAAGCTTGGAAGTGGTCTTGCGAGCTCTCCTCACCTTTGCTAAAGGAGTTGGGTCTGATTCTCATACACTACCGAAGCATGTTGAAGGTGACAACGTGACAAAAAGTGGTGGATAGAGTAGTGAAAGTGCACTAGGGTAGGCTAATCTTATCTAATTTTTAAGAGAGGGAATAAGCGAGTGCAATAACGAATGAAACGAAGGAAATGAGGTGCAATTTATAGGCACACATGGAAGGTTCCAGAGTTACAAATGGGAAGTAGTAGAATATATCAAGAAGGCCAGTTAAATCATTAAAAATTGTGATTTTGTGAGACCCAGCCTCAATTGTCAGATGCCCAACACATTGGGCAAGACTAGAATTATTCTTAAACCAACAAAGACTTAAGGAAACAACTTGCATCGAAAGCAAGGGAGAGACACAATGCCAAACATCATATAAATTATAAAATTGAGCAGTAAAATAAATAACACTGAAACTCCTTCAAAGTTGCAACGAGAGATAAGATGGAGACCAAGCCTGAAATGTAAAGAAAGGCACCTAACTCTTAACATCGTTGAGATGGAGAGAATGTTGAAACGATGGAAAAAAGAGCCTGAGCCCCAAAATGTGTTCAACAAAACATGAATTACTAACCACCACGAGCCACCAGATCCTCCATTGCCAACAAAACATGAAGCCAAGCTTAAAAAAGTGTTCAACAAAACATGAACTACTAACCACCACGAGCCACCAGATCCTCCATTGCCAACAAAACATGAAGCCAAGCTTAAAAAAGAGTTGAGTGAATTCTTTGTAGAATTCCTGCACTAAATCAAGTGAACCTGGGCCTTCTCCTCTTGAGGATAAGGAGACATTAATTCTAGGCATAAAATTTGAACTTGGGGGGACGAGTTTCCCCCTTGCTTGTTTTAGAATAGCAATGACCAATCTCATCACAGACAACAATGCAAGGATGGTTTTCGTAATGCTCATCTTCTCTACATTCACGGTGATTAAAGGTGTGGTTGAATTGTATACCATACAATGGATGGGAATTAAATGTTATAGCCAAGTGGAGGGTCGGATGACCCTGCCTCCCCTCCTTGTGGAGTGGGGTGATGGTGAAAGGCTAGTCCCCCCACCCTTTCACACACTTGCTCAAAGAGCCACTCCAATCGAAGGTAATTAAAAAATAAAAAATTAATTAAGATATAGTATTTATTATTTTATTATAATTTTTTTAATTTTTAATAATTTTAAATTTATTTTTAAGTATATAAAAAAATAATTTTGTTAATTAATTAATTGAAACTTATTAAGATTATTAAAGATAATTTGATTAAAATTTTAAAATAATTAATTTAATTTTGAATATATTTTTATTTAAAAATAATATGTTTTTAAGGTAAATTGATTATGTTGTCTCCCCAAGACGCTCGACGAACTAGGCCTGCAAGACCCAGAAGATATAAATGCGGCCTTGTGGGCAAAATTGTGGTGGCGTTGGATACAATGGGGTGATGAGCTTTGGAAGTTGATTTGGATACAAAAGTATGGGGAGGTAAGTCTCAAGAGACCCTTCTGCGAGACCCTGCAGACCCTTCTGCGAGACCCTGCCTTTCAGGTAGGGTCAGAAATATGGAACATGGCCAACCAACATAGCAACCTTATTCAGGATCATTTCTTTTGGGAGATTAAGAATGGTCAATCTGCTTTCTTCTGGGAGGACTCATGGCAACAACTCCCATATCTTACTCAGGATTCAGACTTAACTCATCTCTGCAATCTCCTTCAGGATCTCTTGGCAGGGTGGGTGGTGGATTACTGGGTGGCAGGGCAACAAGATCAAGGATGGAGATGCTGGAAAATGGAGAAATATTGGCCAAGGGAAATACCCAATGATGAGTGGGGGTGTCTTGCCCTGCAACTCTCCCAAAGCATAATTCCTTTTTCACAAAGTCATGATAAATTACGACTGGGATATTCTACTGTAAGGAATTTTTCCCTCAAGGAAGCATATCTCATTAAAACAAATTCCCTCGATCATCCCATAAGAACACTATGGTGTAGATTATGGACCAACAAACTCTGGCCAAAAGTGGCTCACTTCCTTTGGCTAGTGGGACATAAGCGAATACTCACCTGGGACAGATTTCTAAAGCAAGGCTTTGTGGCTCCGTCCTGATGTCCTTTATGTGAAAATAGTGAAGAAATGATGCAACACTTGTTGGATGCGTGTTCGACAGCTTGAGAAGTACCAAAATTGTTTACCAATCTCTTCGATCCCATTGACTGCCACCTTGAGGATATTTAGGAAACAATGGAAGGTTGGCAAACACACCGTTTTAAGAATCCCATTGTTAGTTGCACCTGGTGGCTAGCAATGGGCTTCACCCTTTGGAGTATTTGGAAAGGATGCAACAGTGCAATATTTCAGGATCAAACTCCCTCGAGTTCACAAATCTGGACACAAGTGAAAGAGAACACGCGAGAAACCATACTCTCTGAAAAATGGGACTCGAATGATTGGAAGGCTAACCATCAGGAGTCACAAATCCTCCTCTCACTAAACCTCTCCTAGGCAATGGTCCATCCTTGGCCATCTCCAGCAAGGGACCCCCCGCAATCTCTCCATTGGTCCTCCTCAAGCCCTCAAGCCCCCGGATGGATGCATCCAAATCAACTTTGATGGAGCCTCAAAAGGCAACTCGGGTCCAACATGATATGGCAGTGTTATTCAAGATTCTAGGGGTAACCCATGGGGTATATGCAGAGGCTACTGCGGTCACACCACCAAAAATGTTGTTGAACTAACATCCCTATAAAAAGGAGTCATTTTATCCCATCAGCAAAAGTGGCATCGGATCCACATTGTGGGAGATTCCATTTTGACACCTGAATGACTCAGAAGATCATCAATGGATCGACTACACATAATCTAGCTAGGAGTTGGCACCTGGAATCCCAACTCGAACACATTCAACATGTTATGGCTAACTTCGAATATGCTTCTACAAGACATGTTCTACGAACATGGAATAAAGTGGCAGATTGGATTTCCAATCGGGGATCACTAAATCCACATAAAGAGTTCACTACTACTTGGAGGGAGGTGAAGAGCAAGGTAGATCTGGACCTAGGTGAACTCCAGGCTCTCCAAGATCTGTTGGAGGTAGAATCAGCAATCCCCTATGGGGGTGGTCACTCGACACAACACATGGTAGCAAGGTGGTGTACGAAGCCCGCCTGGCCTCCACATAGCCCTTTAATGCACCATAATGAGAAAGGTTGGCATTAAGTGTCTGCAGGTGGGCGACTCTCTCACTCGTGGCAATGATATATTCCATACTAGGCACATGAATTTGGTCAGATTGGTGTTTTGGGCGATGAAGTGGGAGATTGTAGAGGGAATTGGGTTTATGCTCTAGACTACCCTGTCGATATCATGACATCAAACAAGCGAGGACTGCAGGGAATGGGATAATCTAGAACGAGGGGAACTATTCTAGGGATTGCCCATGGGATCCCGGTATGTTGGAGGTGGTCAAGGTTTCAAGCCCTACACTTAGGTACTCTGGTCTGTCCATCAAGTAGCTTGTGTTGTCAACAGACTAGGGGTCTTGCCTTGACTCTCAGTATAATTATGTATTTGTTTTTCTTCTTCATCCTAGTTTCTACCAGCCTCACACGCATTTTTTTTCTTGGTTGAAGTTTCAGTGGAGATTTCTCTAGGTTGGCTCTTTCCGTACTGTAGCAGTCTGCATAGTGTTGGTTCTCACCGGCACTCGTTGTGGCTCAGTGGCCAGCTCATTCCCAGTTTGGAGGGGATCATTCTACATGGACACGATTTGGGGTGGTTCCAATGAATGACAAAAGAATTGGCGGAGCGTTACTAGTCACGACATCTTTAGGTTTGGTAATTCGTTTTTAGAGCTCATTTCTCTTGTGCATTTTTGTATCAATTGGTGTTTCTTGTCAAGGGGGAGGTATTTTTGTAGGCCCTCTGTAAGGTTTCGTTCTGGATCTTGGGGGCACGATGGTCCTGCTACGCCCGCCTTCAATTTTACTTGGTCCACGTCCATGCCGCGACAAAGGGGTCGTCCTCGACGGGGGGGGAGTAGATCTTCGTTAGGAAGTGCGACAGAGGCATAACGAGGGAAGCCACGAGTGTCCTCAGAGATGCATCCAACAAGGAAATAGAGGATGATGTTGCAATCTCCCCCACCCTCTCCCTGGGGCATGTAATAGCACCAACTACCTTGGACTCTCTAGCAGCCCAGCTGCACAATATTCAAATGAGTATCGACACCATGCAGGAACAATACTATGAGGATCGAAATGAATTGGTAGCCTACATCAATTATGTTCAGCATGTTCAAAATGAATTCTTGGACAACCTGGATAACCTCCAACGATAACATCGGCACACCAACGACCACCTTTGCACTCTAGAAGCAAGGGTGGAACACATAGACTTCCACATGCATGAACATGCAAGCTACTTTGTTGCTCCTCCTGTCTTTTCTCCCAACCCGCCTCCTTAATATGTTGAATCCTGCTCTGGTTTATGTTCAATCTTATTTTATATATGGTATGGCTAATAGGCCAATCAAAAATAAACGCTGGAATCGAGTGTCTATGTTTACCTCCAGGCCCTATTCTCAAAAATTCTATTCGGAATGAGAGAGAAGGGCTTGTTGAGATGAATTTTGTACTCAGTTTCTCTTTGATAATATAATGAAAGCTTGTTGACTGACAAAAAAAAACAAAACCAAAAAAAATAGATTGATTTTGTACGTGTTCTTGGGAAAAATGAAATGGCTTTTTGTTTCTTTTTCTTGCTGATATAAATAAAGTTAGTAAATTTATTTATTTTTTCTTATAATTTGAAATAGATGTTAAATGATAGAATTTTACAATAAAATATAATATATTTTTGAATTTTGTATATTATTTGAATTTTTTTTTGGATAAGGCTCAAACAAGTAAGAAGATGAGAAGATATTGGTATTTCAATTATTTAATTAAAAATTATAATGTGGTGATGATATGTCTTTCCATATGATATGCTAAAGTTCATTAAAAATAAGATAATATGATTAATCAACCCTTTCTAATGGTTATATTAGAATAAGGATACTTAGGGTCTAATTATGGTTAAAGATGAGATAGTTATTATGGTTTCATCTTCAATGATAACAATTATTCTTAAGGTAATCAAGTTTAAGATAATCAGTTTTGTTCTCTTGAGCCAACTAATCAATGATAATTAGAGTTTATTATGGTTAAAAATGAGATATTTATTATTAGTTGGGAGCCAATTTATTACAATTCTTTATTTGATGATATACATTATTTTTAAATATTGTTTATGTTTACTGTAAGATTTATTTTATTATTATGAATTTATATTTTGACTTACTTGTTATATTTTATTGTTACAATTTTATATTTTCGTAAATTAAATATTTTTATATAAATAAATTAAATTTTAAATATTAAATTAATAATAAATATATACATAATAGTACTTTTTAAAACTATATAAATATTATTTTAATATTTTTAATATAAAAATTATAGTAATTTAATAACTTTTATATAAAAATATAAATAAAATATATACCACTAAATCCCTTATTTATAATACTCCATGTTGGGCATTTAAACTTAAAGCAATGAAAGCACCCGGGCTTAACAAAAGCACCATGTTGGGTATTTAATCCTAAACCATAAGGCACCAAGACAGGAAAAGGCAAAGGACAAGATGCAAGAAGACAAAAAAATTCCAATCAAACTGGAGAAAAGTCTAATTGGGCAGGGCATCATGAGAATAATAGTCTAATTGGGCAGGGCATCATGAGAATAATAGGATACTAGGCAATAAGGAAGGAAAAGGTTACCCAACCATGTTCCATTACCCTCATAAAGATATATTCAAAATTTAAGCAAGCTATGCAACATTAAAGTTCCTCTTTGATCATTATATGTCCTTTGAAGTAAAAGGCAATCTAACTTCTTATATGTCATAATTTTTTTCATTGAAAAGGGAGCAAATCAAATATCAAAGACCATAAAAAGTAGAGAAATCTGACTTCTGATAGCTCATGATAATCTGACTATATTTTGTACCTCATTTATGTTCGTTTTTATCTTTCAAAATAAATTTGTGAGTTTGACTTGGAAAATTGCCACCGATGTTTAGTGTAATAAAATGGTTTTAGTTACATATAGCGTACACCTTGAAGTGGCCTTTGTTCGACTATGATATTGCAATTTTAAGATTCATAAAACTTTAAAAATTATAAAAAATAAATAAATAAAATATACAAAATTTCAAAAAGAAAAGAGATTTTATGGTTTCGCTCTAACATCTGTCCCATGCATGATGATATTGTACATATCCCTATAACTTTTAGAGTTATAGATCCCTACAACTCCAAAAGTGAGTAGGATATATTATTGTAAAAACATGTCATTGTACTAATTCTAACATTGAGTAGGTTATGTTAATAGAAACATGTCTCTAAAAGTGAGTAGGATATATTATTGCAGAAAATAATGTCAGTGTATTAATTATAACTTTGAGTACAATATGTTAATATAGAAACATGTAATTGGGGTAATGAGTAGGATGTATTATTTGTAGAAACATGTCATATTATATCTTTTTGTATAATATATTAATATGGTAATATAGAAATATGTTATTGCAATAATTATGGTTTAGTGTATCAATATGCAATAATAATAAGAAGATTATTACAAGAATATATTATTATATTAATATTTTTTTAAGTTAATTGTTTTTATTAATTCAAGGAAAAATTAAACCATGAGGAGCATAGCTTTAAAACATTATTGTTCTCGTTTTTACTGGATTTGTTGGCTAATTGGTATAGATAAAAAGACATACATTAACAAGACTAAAATTGGTTGATTTCCTTAGTGGACCAAAATTGTCCAAGAATCAAAACATATATGACAATGATCATTAAGCACCCATATTACTCATAGTTGGGTCATCAAGGTCATCGCCCCTTGGTTGGTGAAATGCTTCATGTATATGTGCTTCCAGATGTGCCATTCTCCCTTCAAAATTGTTGAACTGCTCCTAGAGTTGCTTCTGACCTCTGCGAAGGGAGACTAACTGCTCCATCATATGCCACTGATTATGTTGGAGATCATTCATAAAACTAATGACATCGTTGAAGTCATCATGTCAATCTCAGCTAGTTGTTCTACTGCTGCTATCACCTAACGATTTTATGCTTCTAACGAGTCAAAAGGTGGAGTTAGGTCTACACGCCCCAAGGAGATGATGTTCTATTGTTCCAGCTCCTTTGCTTCATCCTACTAGTAGACGTGATGCACTGTCCCCTGGCCATGAGGACTTGCACCTCTTTGGGCCCAGCCTCATAGACAATGCATGAGACCCCCAATAATAATTTTTTTCAGCCCCCACCACAGCTTCCTACCAATGCCCTGGCTGTCAGGACATATGAGTCACCCTCACACCCAAAAGTCTTAAATGAATCACTATCAATATGGTCCCTAGCCCCTCTATGTCTACCGCACTATGCTCCAAAAGCGGTCAACCACCAGCCCCTCGTTGCAAGGTCGGCCCACCAAAAAAACCACCACCCTCCCACAAACCTACATTCTCTCCATCCCTGACGATAGCTTCCAACTACAACCACGATTGTCGTCAACCCTTCACCTCCTTGACCCTTCAGAGACAAGAAACAACCAAAAAAAAATCACTCATCACTCTGGGGTTTTTAACATTCCAATTGGCCACCCCGGCCTGAATTTATGACACCCCACACTCCACTCCAAGAAAACTAAAAATAAAAAACCAAATTATAGAAACTGAGACCAGTGTCAACAAGGGACTTGTTTGACCACCGAACATAGGCCTCCAAGAAAAAATTCCCTCAAGACGTCAACCTAACATCACAGGATGCTTACCTCAGACCGTGTTGCCCTTTGTCTTAGTTTTCTAGGAAGTAGAGTGGTAATGTTTTCATTTTTTATTTATAATAAAAAAACTTCTTCTAAGTAAATCATGCACACACAACTAACTTAACATCCATGTGGTTTCATATTAGGCAACAAATACCAAAATAAACTGAAAATAGATAGAATTAGCTACATGCCTTCAAAAATAGATATAATAATGAAATGTAAGCATCTTTGAGGGGGCAACTTCATTTTATAATAAAATAAATATACAAGAATAAGACGATGTCATTATAAAACTAGGTATCCATAGTATATATATAAGAGAAAAATGATACAATTACTATCAAAGGGTCTTAGATGACAACACTAATATAACAATAGAAATATAACTCATTATCTAGTGCTTTCTAAGGGGCTTTATGCTTAACTTGGGGCTTTGTCTAGGGCCTAACATGCCCCTACCCTTCAAATAACTATAGTCATCAACAATAAGTAATTGTGAATTATTTTGCATGAAGAACTCAACTTTTGATGTTACCTCTTCCATTAGCGAGTACTCCCACTTGATGAGATAAATATTCATTGTTCGATTTCGTAGCTACTTAGTCCTTGTTTCAAGGTTTGTTTCTAGTATTGGTATACTTTCCCCTTATTCATGCGACGTAGACACATCAATATTAGTTGATTATGAGAAGAAGAAAAAAATAGCATGTAAAATTTTGAAAACACTAAGAGTTTAGAGAAATGAGACAAGAAGCTTCCATGGTGACCGATCATGGAAAGGAATTCATGCGATAAGAGATAGCATATATAAAATCTCTATGTTGTTGAAGTTGTAGAAATTTCTTACAATATTTGCTAAGCATCTTGTTATATAGTGAACCAGTAATAACTTGTTCTAAGCAATTTATTAGTTAGGGTTGGACCACTAGAGTGTGAACCACATATGCCTTCGTGTATCTCATGTAACCCAATATTAGCCTCTTCCAAGTTGAAACATATAAGGATGATACCATCAAGACCTCATTTGCATAACATGTCACCAAGTATAACAAAGCAAGATGAACAACAAATTAAGATTTTATTGTGTTGGTAAGGTTATGTGGTAGAATATTATCATAAAAGTATGTATAAATGTATTTACATCAAGGTGAATCAGGGCCAACAATTTGACACACATGTTCAATATCAGGGACCTCAAAAGTTGCAATAAACAATTGCTCAAATACAAGATCATGTCACTAACTCTTGTTAGGCGTGTCAATGAGAGATCATATGATTTTCGTTGCATCAACAACACTTTTTTTTTAGTCTTGGTACCTACTCAAAATTAATGTTAGAGAAGTATTTCCTGAAACTGGCAGTCATCTTTTTATAAGGCATCAACTTTTCATCTTTTGTTTGGTACTTATCATTAACATGTTTGATGACTAACTGAGAATCTCCATAAACCTAAAGTTCTTTGATGTGCCCATATTCAATCTTGTAATGAGAGCCTCATATTCTACTATGTTAGTTGTACATGGAGATGTTATCATGTATGAATTCATAATACAATTTCCCTGGGGTGTGATAAACAATATATCTGCTCTTGATCCATGATGAGTATAAGAACCATCAAAGTATAATTTCCACTTGGTAAAGTTGTGATAATTAATATCGATTCATTAGGAAACTTAGACACTAATGGATCTTTGTATATATCAAGGTTCCAACCAACTTATATGCAATAACATGTCCCTTAATAGCTTTCTTATCCATATATTGCATATCAAATTTATGTAAGATCATCACCCAATTAGCCATATGCCCTGTTATAGTTTCCTTAGATAGAATATACTTGAGTGAATCAACCTTTCAAATAATCTTAGTTTTTTTATTCAACATATAGAGTATAAGCTTCTAAGAGGAAAAGACAACTGCTAAACATGCTCACTCTACTAGTGGGCAATTTATCTCATATCCTACTAGGGTTTTTTAGATATAATATATACCTCTATCATTCCCATTGTCATCATGTTGTTCCAAGAGAGCTCCTAGAACTATTGATGTAGCAAAGATGTACAATATCAATGATCTAACCTAGACTAGTGGCACCAATAATGGTTAGGATGCTATATAGTTTTTTAGTTGTTGAAAAGCTTCTTGACACTTCTTCGTCCATTTAAAGGTAACATCCTTATGTCAAAGATGGATGAATAGATGAAATTTGTGTGTAAGTTGTGAAACGAATAATACAACAAACTATAATTTTCCTTGAAGGCTCCTTATTTATTTCAATATAGTTTGTGGAGGCATATCAATAACTAATTTGGGTCAATCTCAAGGCCCTTACGTGGAACAATGAATCCCAATAGTTTCCCAGATGTGGCACCAAAGACACACTTCTCGGGTTTTAATATCACCTTGTATTCCTCTAATCTACTAGACACAATTTCCATATTATCCAAATTTGATTCTCTAGCAATGGATATTCCCAAGGTGTCATTTACATAAACTTCCATGATTTTGCGATATAGGTCATGAAAGATGGTGTTCATTGCTCTTTTATAGGTTTCCATAGAATTTTTTAGATCATAAGGCATGAGATTCCAACAATAAGTACCCCAAGGACATGTGAATGCCATATTATGTTGGTCCTAGGGTGCTATGTAGATCTAATTATAGCCAAAAAATCCATCCATTAAGGAAAACATCTCATGACTAGCTGTCAAATTTACTATCATGTATATATTTTGTAATGGGAAGTCATCCTTTAGACATAATCTATTTAAGTCTCTAAAGTTAACATAGTTTTTGATTCCCCTAGTGGGATTTGACACAAGTACTAAGTTTGAGATCCACTTAGGATAATCAATATGGTGAATGAATCCAACGTCTAATAGTTTTTGTAGCTCCACTTTTACGAATAATTCTATTCAAGGGTGCATTTTTTGTAGCTTTTGTTTGAGCATTTTTTCATTTGGAAATAATGTCGAATGATGGATCACTATAGAAGGGTCCATTCCAAGAATATTTACATAGGACCACGCAAAGTTGATACTTTGTTTTTGGAAAAACTATATGAAATTCTTATTTTATTTGAGAGTTGAAGATGTTTCTAGGAAGATGATCTTTGGAATATATGGTGTCCCAATATTAGTCTCCTTAGAAGGTTTCACCAATGTTATTAATCCTTATCTATTTCTTGTCATATGGTGAGGTTGTATCCTTCCTCTTTAGGAAGCTCAGAGAGGTTTTCACTGTCAAATATGTCCTTTGTTTTTACTATTTTTAGATTTGTTAGTGTCACAATGTGATTTTCACTAGGGTATCTCTTAACAATTTTTTAATTTTCACTTTTACAACTGAATGATATGATTGTGTCCCCAAAGTCTGTTTTAACATTTAGTTCCATAAAAAATATTGCTTTATGATACCATAAGGGCATGTTATCTCTTATTCCCATGAACTAAGTGACAACTTCATCATTTTCAAATAAATCAAAAACCGGTGCTCCTTGTTGGTTCCAATTTCCTAATTCGAGATAAACTAGCACAATGTCATTGTTTGATGGTGTGGATGTGTATGGTACTTTAGTTATAGTGAAAATGGAGGTATCAAGGAATAACTCATTAATATGTATTGAATTGTCCTCCATGGTACCCTCTTTAGAAGTATTAATAGTGGTATAAGTGACAATCACATTTTTAGTTTTACCCTTGGAATTAGTGGTCTTATCCAATTTTCCAAACCCTAGTCCATTACATTTTGTACCTTTATTTTGAGAGATGGGTATTTTGATTCCTTGTCCTTTAGGTCATATACCATAATTATCTTTATATCCCATTTTTTTAATGAGTGGATATCCCTTAGGATATGATCAATAGGTACTAGGATTGAATCTTTCTCTTTGTATAACCACTTAGTGATGTCCTCTTCAATTGTCTCTTTATCTAGTTCTCCTCAATGTGAGAATTTTGTAGGTGAACATTTTATTGTGATGGGAGTGACTTTTTCTCATTGTTTGAGTTTTCCATATGTGTTAAGAGAAGGAGAAAGTTGTCATATTCAAAAGGATCTTTGTAAATCATATTCTCCTATACCTATAACTTGCACCTGGACCTTAATATTGGATTCAAGAAATTTTGTGTTGGATGATCAAGCAACTGTATATAGGTCCATATAAGTTGCCTCATTCATAGTGGTTTGGCATGATTTTTTAAGTTTCTCTTCTAGATGTTTATAGTATTATAAGGTTTAGGATCTCCATGAATGATTATTTCTATGTATTTATAAGGAAACTTCATACATTGGTCAAATGTGGAAGCAATGACTTTCATGGCAAGAATCCATGGTCAGCCTAGGAGGACAAAATAAGGTAGATCAAGGTCAAGGAATTACAATTTAATATTTCGTGTAACCCTAACAATTTTCATTGATAAAGTGATGACTCATTTTGACTGTCATTCTATCATCATAGACCTTGATAGTTATTCTTTTATCTTTATCCACAACTTCATTAGGGTATCACAACTTCTTATCCAGACTTAAGGAATAGATATTTAGAGTTTTTCCACCATTTATCAAGACTCATTTGACCTTATGTTTATGGATGTAGACTTATATGTGTAGTGTACCCCACATTTATGATCTAGTATGGGTGAAGACCTTTTTCAGTAAAGATGTGATTATGGGGTGAAGAAAGATGTCCTACCATTGCTTGGAATGTATCAATGCCTATATATATGGAAATGGAAATTGTGTATAAAGCTTGATCCAAGATTTATTTGTGTTTAGTAGATATATGAAGAAGTTATAAGATGGATATTTGTGTAGGTTTATTCTTTCAGTGATCCAATAGAAAATACTTGGTAGATGGTCGAGATGTAGAGGATGATTCCCCCTATATGGTTACCTTGCTTTGTCTAATTGTAATTTCACAATCGTTGTTTCTATTAGGGAAGGAAATGGTATTTATATGGTATATATCTTTCTCAACTCATTCTATAATAGAATCATATGAAAAGTTGATGACATTATAGCTCTTTCCCTTCCCTGAGTCATTCTTCTTCCCATGATTAGGGATTGGATCCTTATAGATTTATAAATTGTGGCTTGATCAGTTTGATTTCTCATCTATTGTGGTTTGGTTTTTGATTTCATGAAAATAGGCGGAATTTTTCCTTTAACTTAATGGCATTGTAAATATGATTATACTATGAAGGAGGAGTGAATCAGTATAATGGCCAAGCTTAACCAATCAAAAAATTATAATGCACATATAAAATCAATGACATCAACAACATAAAAATACCCCTTCTATAGATATAGACACACACACACACATATATAACTTCTTTTATTATCGAAATATATTGTAGGCATAAACCTATTTTTATATTGATTTACTGGAACCAACCAAAAGGAGACACCAGTCCTCTAAGAAATTCAAGAACCAACCTAAAATGCTTTACTAAAAATAACTAGAAGGGGGAAAAAGTCCCTTAATATACACATGCACCAACCTAAGTTGTCTATTAGATCCATTTTTCATACATTTTCAAACTCGGATCTAGAGGTGCTCTTGTCTATACATTTTTCTTGATTTTTGATCCAATTTGCTTCTCTTCAAGCTCTCATCTCCTTCTTCCTATCAATCCTTGCCCTATACATTCAACTATATTTTATATACTATCCTTATATGTTATTCCTCTATTGTGTACTTATAGACATTATTTCCATGGTGGTTATATTCGGTTTCTTTACAAATAAAAATTCAAATAATATTTCAACATATCAAACTTCAAAATTTCGTAGAAAACTCCACACCTAAATTGAAAAATTTCACATGTCTTCCTTGGAATTCACTTCTTTCTTACTTTGCACGCTATAAATACTACAAATGTTTGTATAGTGAGGCAAGTTTTATATCAATCAACCATAGCTACAAAAATCCAATTCTAATTATTTATTTTTTTTCTATTTCATTTCAGAGTAGATGGATTTGGACGTATTTCCTGAATTATCATCTAACCATTTCTGGGATCATACGTCCCTCATTGAATTCATTTCTTAGGATCCTTCTATTTTCAAGCACGCATGACACCCTTTTACTTTTATTTCTATCTCACTCTTTGCACAACCAAACCAAACAAATATTTATTCTTTGTATTGCAAAACTTCCTTTGTATCCACAACACAATCACTACAACTATGATTCCATCCTCTTTTGGTTTATTTATACTTTACTACAACAATAGAACTTGACAGGCCCAACACTTCATGGAGGAAAAACCAAAAACCAAGAATATTCATTTTATTTCTATTACTAAAAATCTAATATGGATAAGCCAAATTACTTTTCATATTTTCTTGGCTCCTCGATAGCTTATCTCTACATCCATGTGACCTTTTAAATGTAATCATGCCTTCAAGACATTTTAATATATATCTGGATACAATTCCACTTAGTTCAATGTTTTTCTAAACATATAGATTCTTTACATACCCATATTATCAATTCCATCTCGAGAAGGTTTATTATTTAATTTTGATGACCACATGACCAAACATTGGGACCATGTCTCTATAACTGAACTTTTCAATTATATCCAAAAATATAACTATAACCATTAAATGATGTTAATGCATAGGCAAACCTTCAAATACCCAAATATCTTGTCATTTGTCTTTAGTACCAACTGCTTTGACACCTAACATTTCAAGACCTAGGGCTAGGACCAAGTTCTTAAGCCTCAAGTTCAGTTAGGCATAGACCCACCCAATTCTTAAATATATAGCACTTTCTAAAATGTTCTTAGTAACCAGATCAAAATCGACAACATAGGAGTCACTTCACCCCCACCCCGCCTTTTTGAACATTAACAAAGGTGAGGGAGGGTGCAATTTTTCATATATGCAATTAAATATCCACCATTTTTTTGGAATGCATCAGGTGATCCCATGCACTGATCAAATATCATCACTTTGGCACCTTGCGCCCCACATCCAATGTGTGTCTACTCTTGAAATTTGAATGAACCTACAAGGAGGTATCCTAAAAATACAATTAAAAAATAATTTTCTTCTTTTCGCTCCAAAATATTCACCCCTGGAGATGACATCTTCATCTTGAATCCTAATGGTTCTTTTAAAGTTAATTTTGCAATTACATTTTTTTACGCCCATTTTTTAATCAAAATTTTCCTAATGATTGTATTTGACATCAATGAAAACATATGTGCAACAATATACCCCTGTGGTATTTATGGCAACATGACCAGACATCTACTAGTCATTGATGATCTTGTGCTAGACTCCCCCTATCTACTTATGTATGCATAATCTCATGATGTCTGCTTATTCTCCCCCTTTCACATGAATGAAGAAGGATATATACTCTCCCTAAGCTTGTGTAGACTCTTTCCTTGAAATCCCCCTATGACCAACATGCTTCTTGGTTGAAATTAGAGGACCATTCCCCCTTGTGAAGAAGGTATTACACCCATTTTGTTATAATATATTCAATTTTTTTAAAAAAGTGATATGTTAGATATATTTGCAATTTCCTCTTAGTAATTGCAACTAGTCCTCCAGAATTGATGCTTCTCCTTATTTGTAATTCTCCTTATTTTAATTTCCTTGTTAATTGAATTTAAACTATTAATCATACCAATTGTTTTTTCTTGAAGCAAATGAAATCCTTTATTTTAAGTTCCTTCATTTTTGGTCTACATGCCTCTCTTTCTCTTTTGTTTCCTTCATTGCAATTCCATGGGTTGTCTTCTTGGTGATTCCTTGTACTGTTGCTACAACTAAATTATCATCCTCATGTTATTCCTACAAAATTTACATTTAATCGTTCTTATCCTACAACTCACGCTGAAGAATTCCAAATTTCTTAATGTTGCTCGAGATGTTGCGGTATAACACTCCCTCGCACCCCATTAAAATATCTCAATCTATGGGAGGTCTTACTTATTGAATTGACCTGAAATCGAAGATTTATTATGAAGATTGAGTCATAAAAATC
This sequence comes from Pinus tabuliformis, assembly GCA_031772625.1. Classification (NCBI taxonomy): domain Eukaryota; kingdom Viridiplantae; phylum Streptophyta; class Pinopsida; order Pinales; family Pinaceae; genus Pinus; species Pinus tabuliformis. Next base: position 1,302,057,547 of record CM062805.1, on the reverse strand, counting down.
ATATTTTTACCACTTGCTCAAATCTCAAAACAAAGTTAACCATTGTGTTCATCTGATTGAGATATTTTCAAGCGATATCAAATTTATCTCAATCTTACTCTCGAATTTAAAGTTATACCCTCTTGAAGTTTGACCATTTATATTGGGCCACGTTAGTATGGTGTTATCGTGTATACCACATGGAACTTCTGCATCAACATAAGGGGTCCAATTCATCATATTTACTTCTATGGCCTCCATGTGGCCACTACCACATCATATTAGGTGTGAGGTCCATTGGTCCTCCCTTATGTGTTTGCAACTTTTTTCTTGTTATCTGTTTGGGGGGAATCCAACTTGAAAACATTGTGCTCAATTTTCTACACTCCTGGACCCCAAAATCCTTAGATCTGCTTATTCTCAATAAAAAGTATGCCCCGATGCCCATCTAGTACTACACAATGGGTGCATTTTTTTCCACCCCCAGAGCCTGAACTCTCGGATCCATTCCAACACATGAGGATAAAATCCATCCATCAAATCGTGTCAACTCCTATTCACCTACTCCACCTCTAGATATCCTAGATACTAAATTTAATCTAATATATTGCATTGTGGATCCTACGTGAAGTCATTCCCATATGATAAGGAATAAGGTAGTTATATGGGCCTAAGAATATATAAGCTTCCTAGGGGTTGGACAATCTTGCCACTGCTAGATGTCTCGACCCCCGCATTCAATGAAAAATATGGTATAATAGAATCCAAAATGGGCAAGGAACGATACTCTACCAAACCTTTGGACCTATGGATCTTTGAATTTCCATGCAATCAAAACAAAGGAATCCAATGACAAAAATATATGGGCTATTCAATAAGTAGAAAAACTTATGCCAACTCATATTTTTGGATTCCAGGATTCTCCAGGGAATGAAGGGGTACAAGACTATAAATTGAGAAAATTACTTAAGACTTGGGGTATCAACCCAAAAATTAGTTTCCCTGAAGGGGATGGCCAAGACTTGAATATTGGCATCCAATAGATGAAGCAAGTCTGCAACTCAATCCCTAAGGATTTTACCAAGTGTTTCTTAATATGGTGATATCTAAGTATATAGTTCAAAGTTATCATCCAAGAAACAACAGTAAGGATAATTCGCATAGATTCACAGTTTATATCAAATTTCACAAGACCTAAACTGGAATTACAAACATGTAGGAACTCAACCCAAACATACAGATAACTTATAAATGATAAATAAGGTAGTAGTTCCATGGAGATGTCAGTCATTGAAATCATAACACTCATGGTAGCCAATCAGTAAGTGAAAGCACAACTTTCAAGTATCCACACATGAATATCCATAAACCATAGATTTATATCATCATTCTTGAATTATGTAATCATTATCACTAAGCAAATATTCAATGAAATCACAACATATAAGATAAAACTACAGCATATGAGATAACATAAATTCATGAGTATGGTTGTGAACTACCCAATTCCAACATTTAACATAATTGAAACTTGCATCATAATTGGTTAATCCTTATTGGACTTCATACCATCTATCACAAACATACATGATATCCTTCACTTCATGAGATGGCAGTAACCACATAGTTCAAGAATCTTATTATCACCATAGATATGCAACATAGCTAGTCAATCATGATTATACAGTGAATTGGGAATTATTTCATGGATAACAGAATACCATACATCAGTAAATAACATAGAAAAGACTTTCATAATTCCACAATCCAACTATGAATAATGTTGAGAAATCTAGGGCATCGAGATTAGGTGATTTGTCTTCTATTTAGTAACTATTTTTGAATGCTTTTTACTTTACATTAGGATCTTATTTTACTTATATTATTATAGTGTTATTATTCATCAAACATCTACCAGTGCATAAACCATAAAGATACAAGAGACACAAAATATAGGCTATCAGCCAGGGTCAAAACCTCTCCTACTTGAGAGGAAAACCTGAACATATAATTCTTCTTGGCAAGACCAATGATGTATAGACACCCTCATCATTGTCTCTCTCAGAACATACCCCACTTGGGTTCTTAGGGTGTGTTCCACTAGGAATATTTTGATCTTGGATTCCTAGTCCTTAAAGAATATATGTCCTCTACAACTAATCTTATCTTGGATCCCCAAATACATCCTGAAAGAGCATCGGATGCCATATTTTTACCCAATCCTCCATTCTATCTTCCCAATTGAATATAATAATGATGTGTCTATCTCTCCCTCTTAATTAGGGAGGACATATCTATTCCAATAAAGGAATGTACTCATTCCTACGAAAGGAAAGTAACTAAGCTCCCTCTTGGCCTATGAATTTTTCTTCCAAGTTTCTACTAAGTAAGAAACTTGTTTCCAAGCTCCCTCTTAATTAGGGACCTACCGCAGCTTCTCAGGTGGAGATGATGGGGTAGCCAACTGTTTGAAGAACTCCTCCTCACAATGTCATGAACTTATTTTCATTATCCATGAGTCTTCATGTTTGGGACTTCTTCATAGGGCACTAACCATCCATCACTTTCATCCATGAGTCAGCCATGTCATCATTGGAAAGTGATCCATCAGTCCATATTTGGCCTTCCTTCATGCCATGTTTCCTTAATGATCTTTCATCCTACTACACGTGCATCAGTGGTGGAAGATATCCATAGATCTTACCTTAGTAGCCCTACATAAAACCATCTAGATATGTGTTCAAAAAATAAAGGAATGAACATTAAAATCAACATTATGTTTGTGATGGTCTTTCATCATGACATCTCCTAGTTTCATCAACATCCTACATACATATCAACAAATCTCCCAAAGATATATATTGTCAAGGGTCTCTTTCTTTTTTAGACTCCATCAAAGTCATCATATCTTCCATGGAGATATCTTAGTAAAATATTCTTGGTATTTTAGATGTTGATTGCCTTTACCATTGTTGAATATTCCACGATCTCTTCCTTCCTTTCTGCACACATTCCATTCCCAGGAGCTTCTAATCAGAGTTCCTTAATTGTATTTAACCACCTAATACTTCATATGAGGACATATTATGTTGATTTCATCTAGTGATGGTGTGACCCATGCATTCCTGCATCCATTTGAGGGAGGAGATCCTTTCTTTTGATCAAGCTCTTAAGATAAAGCATTATATTTGCAACCATATGACAAGACTTCCATAATATCAAATGCAAGCACACATACCTCATTTTTCCTTTGGGTCATCTAGACTTCCTACAACATCTTCCTTTATTAAAAGAGTTGCAATCCCTTGATCTTCTTCACTTTTATGTCATCATTCTCTCATCCCATGAATTCCACAACTTTGGAAATCTTGATGAAAAAAACTTGGTTCCCCTCATGATCGGTGAACCTTTCAATGAAGATCCCATCAAATAATCTTGAGGATATAAAGCATCCCCATCAGCAGATGTTTCCTTTTGAAAAATGTATGATGAACATTGAACTAGATGACCTTGCCACTTATGTTTCCAATGAGATTCCCAAGAGATATATTCTTGACTTCCATAGATTCTAAACATCTTTCTTTCTTTTCTATGATGATGTCTCGAGCTCTTTCTTTCAATGCTTCTATGATGCTTTGATGTATCCCGTTATTTTACTTAGTGAATCATGATAGCCATATCTTACAACCGAAGACTTAGGAACTTGAAAATAACTTATGTGAGGAAGACTATCTTAGTAATAGATATCTCTTACTTCCTCTTTCTTGGACTTCTTCTTTTCAACTTCCTCCACTTCCTTGGTGATGTGGGCTTCTTCTATTCCTCTTTGGTTATTTTCCTTATTTAACTTAGGACAATCTCTCCTATAGTGCAAATATTCTTGACACCCATAGCATTGTATTTTAGACATGTTCTTCTTCTGTTTCTGAGGACCAAACTTTTGAAAATTTCGTTTTATTTTTGTTATTGCAACATATGCCTGATTCTTCTCACTTGATCCCACAACATATTTGGCCTTTAGTCTATATTATTCAATCTTGCACAGTGACCATAGATCCTGGAATGGAGTAGCTTTTTTCTGCCCATAAATACTTGAAGTAAAGTTACCCCAATCCTCTGGTAGTTCATTTAATACAATTGTAGTCATTTCTCTATCAGACATGACTTCTCCTAGATCTTGTAGTTGATCCTTGATTTTAGATATCCTCATAAAGTATGAGGCTATTCCATCTTCCCTTGACATATTTAGCTTGTAGAGTTCTTGTCTTAATGAGATGACTTCTCCAACAATGCTTATGGAATAAAACTCTACCAGTCTGTCATAGATTTCTTCCGAAGTTTCAAGTTTTGATACATATGGGATGAGGGGATCATTGATGGATTATATGAGAATACTTTGAGCCCTAACTTCCCCTTGCATATACTTTGCAAGAGATTGATCATATTCCTCTCCTGGTTTTGTGATAGATCCTTTAACATGTTCCATCAACTCATTTTCAATGAGGTTCAGATCTGTCCTTTTCGTCCATGCAAGATAGTTTGAAGCCCCAACCAATTTGTTGATTTCCTTGCAAAAATATTTTTTTTATAGATTCAAATACGGTCTTACTTGTTGAGAGGCTTCTTCCACTTGTTGCTTTCTATAATTTTATGATGATATAAACAATAGAAACCTTTTGTTTGATGAAGATATATTTCTTGTTCAATATGATTATGTGATCTTTGTTCTTTGAGTGCTTCTCTTGGATGTATATACTTCAAGATACCTTTTTTTGTAGATCTTTCCAACTTGATTAGGGTCTTTATGGTCTTTTGATTATGACTAGAGGATGCAAGACTTCTTCTTCGATCTAGGGTTTGATATTTTTTTGTAGCCCTTGACTTCACTTTTATATCTTTAAATTTGATTTGATGTCTTTCTCGAGACCCTTGTGTGTCTCTTGATAAGATTCCCTTCCTTAATTTTTTCACCTTAGCTCTGATACCATGTTGATAAATCTAGGGCATCATGATTAGGTGATTTCTATTATATTTAGTAACTGTTTGTGAATGATTTTTACTTTAGATTAGGATCTTATTTTAGTTATTTTATTATATTGTTATTCTTCATCAAACAACTACCAGCCAGGGTCAAAACCTCTCCTACTTTAGAGGAAAACCCGAACAAATTCTTCTTCTTATATAAACTCCAATTGATGAATACCAAGACCAAGATCAAGACCCTTGACCACAAGCCCTCCAAGATCAAATCAACCTCTTTGCACAAAGACAACTTACAAGAATTCCAATGATGATGGTGTTAGCACCTAAATCTGTCGTAGGCTAAAGGAAGGCAAAAATTAGGGTAACCACAAACCACACTCAGTCTGGTAGCTAGCCCTACCAGAACAGGAGAGGGCTCTCTCCGAGTCACGCTCAATGAATAGGTAAGAAAAAAACGGTCTGAGATGACTTACAATGAAATATTGATCTTAGGCTAGTAAGTGAATATGGATACAAGAAACAAATTTTATGAATGACCGAGCTTCTGGGATGGTATGAGACCAACAGTCAGCAAGGAACAAACAATTTAATACAAAGGCATAGATTATTCCGTGAGGCAAGGCAGGCGAAAAATGTAGCAATTTAGTTTGAGGTAACGTGGAATGAATAGATTGCTGAGGAAAGTGAAAAGGGCATAGTTACATGAATCCTTTTCAACAGAAGAAAAACACTGAACATGAAATTTTCCCACAGGCAGAGCAATAAAACTGAATTCTACCTAATCTCACTCAGAAAATTTCACTGGAAATGAACATGAATTGAATTATGAAACATAACGAAATACATATGAAAACATAAGAGACACATTTGCTACACTCACAACCACAAGAATCTCATGAAATAGAGCCGCTGCCTTTCATTAATTCTCTGTCAAAAATATACAGTGAAGAAATAGAGTTTCTTTCCCACAGTCTCCCAAAAGTTACAAGCCAACCAACCTTTTGCAAAGAACCTGCATACAATATATAGAATGTGTAAGGAAGAGATCGAACGCCCAAGGTTTGGGGGGTTACTCAAATCATTGCAAAATGGAGATGGAGAGCCAACCATCAGCTACACGAGCAGTGCTACAAACATGACATTTGGCTTGGGTGACCGTTTGCCTTCCTTCGCCACTTGGATAGAAGCCAATCTGGAGAAAAAAATACTTTAAATGCCACCTTTGGTGCCAAAAAACCAAAGTGTAGATGAGCGGGCCCACTTGGAGAAGTCGCGAACCGAAATTTTGCGAAACGGAAGCAAATTGGGCAATTTTTCCTCTGTGCGCCACGCCATTTTCTCTGTGCGCTGCGCTACTTTGGGGCCTATTTTGGGGCACTTTCAGGTGTCCAAAATGTGCCCAAGTGGGCTTGTTGGAAATCCTGTCCTGTCTACTTTCTAACCCCACTGGAATTTTTGAATTTGGTGCTCATTTGCCCCTCCAAATCTTCATTCTCCCAAGACTGCTTCCTGTGTGTCAAAAAAGGGGCAGAGAGGCCATTTTTAGGTGTTTTTTGACCTTTTGGAGACTCATATCTTGCCAAAATTTCTTGTCCAGGCACCAGTAGTCGTGATTTTCCATGCTGAATCCAAAACTGCAAACCATTCCTCATTTGGAGCTCTATAATTGCATAGGGAGAAAAACCCTGTGTTTTTCCCCTGTGCGCCGCACGCTAGGTATGCGCCGTGCCAGTGGTAATTTTGAACTGTGGGCGGTCTCTGTGTGCGCCGCGCTCCTGCCTATGTGTGCCGCGCGCCCAGAAATCGCCTACACCTGCTCCAAATCACTCAAATCCTTAACCCACGACCTTGCAACGTTTTCCCAATGCCTTTGATTGCACAATTAGCTTGTTTCATGATGGTCTTTGTGTATATAAGCTTGGAGGTCATGTTTTAAATTAACTTTTTCAAAAAACCCACTTTTCTAATGTCCTGTTCAACACCTTTTCACTGACTTTAATATAACCCTGATTTTCACCTTTTCTCCGAATTTTGGGCTCAAACGATGAAATTTTCAACACTTTTTTGCAGGGATTGCATGACAGAGCACTTGGCCACGGAAACCATGATTGCACCTGAAGAAATCAATTGTCGACCCTTTTTGAAAATTTTGTCACCAATAACACTATTTGACTTTTCTTCAAAACAGAGTTTTGAATAACAGTCGAATTTTATCAATAAGATGATGGAAATCTACAGATCATTACTTTGCAAGAGCATCCCTCTGGCCTGCATGGCTTTACTAGACATATTAAAGACCAAATTGATCAATCCCTAGACCTAATGACCAAAAATGACTTTTGTCTTTTAAAGGACCAGACCTTGACTGTTATGGACTTTTTGATTATTTGACACAAAGACATAAGCCAGCAGGAGCCAGACATGAGGGGAAATGACTAGCATGACTTTCTCTGTCAGATCATGGCATGCCCCTAGCGGAATGCAGCTGAGTGAATGGAGCGGGACACCTAAAAATGAAATGCATAAAGAGTTTTGATCTCTGACGGAGGACTGACCAGACTAACTCTAACATTGGCTCCAATGGGGGATGGTAGCTCCTTGGAGGTGCCAAGAACAGCATATCTCTGGAGGAGCTAGATAGTGCCTTTTGTCCATTGGGCTATGGAGTCATCATTTCGACTAAAACACAGGGCTCTGACTTATTTATGAAACTAAAATGACCAAGAAATTGACTCAAACTTGACATTGAAATGACTCAAAAACTAACTTGACAGACTGAAACCAAAATGAAATAAAAATGGTATTTACAATGACAGTGGAAGTAGCGTTAATAAATCAGTAGTGGTACTGCTTGAGCAGCCGACCATTGATTGGCCCTCCAGGACAATCTTCCTCGTTCATTTCCTTCAGAAGAAAGGCATTCTGACCCCTATACGATGCAATCTTGAAAAGACCTTTCCAAAGATTCTCGAACTTGTCGTGCTTACCTTTCTCTTCATTCCTTGCATCCCACTTCAGCACCACATCATCCAACTGAAATCTATCTGCCTTTGCTTTTTTTTCATATATTTTCTTTATTTTCTCCTGCAATTTGGATGTGTTCTTGAAAACTTCTTCTCTTGTCTGCTGCAAGTGGACCATTTGATTCAACCTTGTCTGCATGGGATCTTCTTCACTGTCAGCCTCCTGAAGAATTCTGACTACCGGGGCAACGAGAGAGGTGGGAAATACTATGTCAACTCCATAAACAAGCTCAAATGGTGACATACCAATGGATTTTTTCTGACTGATCCGATCTGCCCAAAGCGCATGGACCAGCCTCTTATTCCAGCTCTTTTTATTTATTTCCAGCAGCTTCTTGATAATGTTGACCAATGATTTGTTTGAAGATTCCGCCAATCCATTGCCTTGTGGATGATAGGCAGTTGAGTGACCCAAAATGATGTGATACTTATGACAAAATTCTACCATCCTTTTTGATTTGAAAGCTGCTGCATTATCGGTGATTAACTTATTTGGACAACCAAAGCGAGACAAGATGTTATTTTCAAGAAATGAAATGATTACTGTATCTGTAGCTTGTCTGGTGGGAGCTGCCTCAATCCATTTTGTGAAATAGTATGTCGCTGTAAGGATCCATCTATGCTATCTGGAAGAAGCAGGATGAATTTCCCCAATGAAATCCAACCCCCACTGCTGGAAAGGAGCGCTCACCTCAATAGGCTTAAGTGGAAAAGGCTGTAATTTCTGTTTTCCTTCGAAAATCTGACATTTATGACAGCACTTGACCATCTTGTACACATTGGCAAATAATGTAGGCCAATAATACCTTGCTCTCAAAATTTTGTTCGCTGTTGACTTCCAAAAAAGGTGACCACCACACTCTCCTCTGTGGAAATCCTCCATGACTTTCTTTGCCTCCTCTTCCACCAAACAATTTAACAAAATGCCACCAGGATCTTTCCAATACAGCACAGAATTTAGAATGCAAAACTTGGCAGCCTTCAACTTGATTGTTCTCGCTTTATTTCTAGTCATGTCGGGCGGTGGTGATAGATTTTTTAGCACATATATTATATCTGAATACCATGGGGACAGAGCAAACATTTCAGATACTTGAATGGATGATATTTCCTCATTCTCATCAGTCATAGTAGCGATCAGATTGATGTCCAAGGCATGCAAGTTTGATTTGGCCATTAACTTCACCAATCCCTGTCCTTTGACCAGCTTTGTGGGCTTTATTTCCACATCATATTCCAGCAAGGCTGCAATCCATTTGTCTCTTCTTCCTTCTGGATCGGTCTACACTAAAACATCCTTTACAGCAGCGTTAGGAACATAGGCCAGAATGTGAGAATGTAGAATATATACCCGGAAATCCTTCAATGCCTTCACCAATGCCAGGGCTTGCTTCTCAATGATGTTGTACTTTAAAGCTGCATCTCTTATAGCCCTGCTGAAGAATGCTATGGGTATTTCGTGATCATCTCTTTTCTGCAATAATACTACTGCCATAGTGTGCTCTGAAGAAAATGAAAACAATATGAAATCCTGAGTGTAGTCCGGGCTTACTAGAACTGGAGCTGAAGAAAGGGCCAATTTGACCAAATTGAAAGATTTTACCACCTCCTCTGCCCATTTCACTTGGTTTTCCTTCTTGAAAATGTTGGTCATCTCTCTTAAGTGTTCAACAAGATTAGGTACAAAGCGACGCAGAAAATTCATCTTACCATTGAACGACTATATCTCTTTTTTATTCCGGGGCAGATTGATTTGCTGAATCGCTTGCACATGTGCTGGGTCAATATGAATGCCATCCTTTGAAATGATGTGCCCGAGGAATTTGCCTTCCTCCATGGTGAATAAGCTCTTCTTCGGATTCAACGATAAACCATACTTTCTGCACTTTTGAAAGACAGTTTTTAGATGATGCATGTGCTCTTCATCAGATTTGGAAAACACTGTCAAATCATCCAAGTACACCACCAAAAACACATCCTTCTCATTCGCAAAAGCCAAGTCCATTGCACACTGAAATGTGGCACCTGCATTCTTTAAACCGAAAGGCATTTTGGCATAATGAAAGGTTCCCCATGGAGTGGTGAATGTTGTCTTGTCTCTATCATATTCATGGACAGAATTTTGGTAATATCCGGAATAACCATCAAGCAGTGACATACGAGATGCCCCCACTACTTGCTGAAGGATATGGTCCATTTTTTGCAGTGGATAGTTGTGCTTCAATGAGACTTTATTTAGATTTCTGAAATCAATGCATAGGCGGATCTCACCAGTCTTCTTTTGTACGGGCACTAAATTTGAGATCCAATCTAAAAATCTGATGGGCACAATGATACCTGACTTGTACAACCTGTTTACTTCCTTTTCGATAGATAGCAGCAACTTTGGATTTATCCATCTCAGCTTCTGTCTAAATGGTTTTTGATTGGGCTTGATGGGTATCGTGTGCTGAATTATACTGGTGTCATAGGTCTTTAAATCAGAATAATCCCAAGCAAACAAATCTGCAAATGGAGCCATCAAACTGATGTATTTGTCCTTGATCTTTGGCAGTAATGCTTTAGACAATTTTACCAACTTAGGATTGGCAGCTGTTCCGATGTTGAACTCTTCTACACCCTTCTCTGTTGGCTACAATGTTGGCTTGCGGGCTACATCATCCTGATTAAAAATTTATTCTAGAGGTATCAAGCCTTTAGGAATAATGTTATTCTTCAGCTGCAACACGTCCATTTCATTGATCTGCACGTCATCTGTACCATTCCCTTTACCATCGTCATTTTCTACATCAATTGAGGTTTCTTTGAACTTGCTTTTGTTTTGCAGAAAATCCTAAATCTCCTCATCATCTTGAAACACTTGCCAATATCTCTGATTGTCTGGAATTGTTGGACGATGCTTGATATGGATTCAAATTTATTGCTAGAGTTCATGGGGATTTTCAAACTACTTGCTGCCTTGGCAAGAGCATCAGCAATACTATTTTGTATACGAGGCACACATGTCAAGGTGTATTCTGAAAATAATTTTAAGATGTCTAAAACTGCATTATGATAGGCCCACATCCTAGGATGCTTTGCTTGATACTCGCCTCTGACCTGCTTTATTACCAATTCGGAGTCGCCATATACCGAAATCCTTTTAGCATTCAGCTTTCTAAGAATCTTCAGGCCAGCAATCAAAGCTTCATACTCAGCTTCATTATTTGAACACTCAAAGGCCAGCTTGTAAGAGCAAACCCTCATGCTACTAGGCACTTTGTTTGGGGCGGAGAAAGGACTGTGTACCCAAATTCCAATTCCAGCGCCATCATTTCCTACTGCTCCATCAAAATCCATGGTCCACAAGCCTTCTTCCTCCTCTTGTAAGTGTTGGAAATCTGTTTGTCGTGCCTTGCCCGCTTGCTGTCCATTGCTCTCAGCTGATTGCCCAACATTGTTCTGTTGTTCTTGTCCTTCTTTCTTCAAAATTTCTCTGAAAATTTCTGTTATTTCTGGAACATCATCTGCTTCTACTATCTGACTATCTATATCATTTAAACTATCTGAAAACAAAACAAAAGACTCTAAATCTGTATGTACATAGTTAATTGGATGATTTATAGGTTTCTCCTTGCTTGTGATCATATATTTCATTTTTTGTTCCCGATATAATTTCCTCATTTGTCCAAACACCGGGATCGTTGCATAGGAGAAATCTAGTTGTAGTGTCCCTTTCAATTTCGCTACCCAAGACCTGGAGAGAAGCATGCCAAACCTTGGAGGAATATCTGCTACCACCACATCCATCAAAACATTTTTCATGGGAAGCTGATCCAAACTCACAACCAAGTCTTTGATGAGTCCTATACACCTCACTCTGCTGGAATCAAATGAATAGAGATCATGGTATTGTCGGGTGATGTCCAGACCGAGCTTATCCATGATAGCCTTGGGCATGAGATTGTGAGAAGCTTCGGAATCGAACATGGCATTATGTAACACAAAATCATGCAATCTTAAACTGATATAAAAGGGTGGCACATCGCTATCAGGAGACTCACCATTCGATGCTGGCCCAAAAATCATTTCAGTCAAGGGGATGGATACCTTTAACTTAGAAATCTCATTCTCTAAACTAAAAGCGGGAGTCTTTTCTACCTCTTTGACTGGGATCTCTTTATTTTCCTTTTCTTTTGATGCAGCTTGCTGCTGTGATTGTTCTGCTGATTTTGATTTGCTGCTCTCCAGACCAACCGCCTCTTTTCCTTTTCTTTGTGTAGCTGATGAATCATTCTTTGTTGTTTCAACCTCCTTCTTTTTTTGAATTGGTTTGGCTGGCACATCTCTGTTTCTAAGTAATATCGTTGTTGTTGTGTAGACAGAGCATTCATATACCCCCTTTGATACTCCTCTGATTCTTCTTCTAGAATAGTGTCACTAGCTAGAATGAAATTCGTGTCATTGTGTGCAGCTGAACTCAGCGCACACTCTTCTTCTTCGGTAATGTAAGTAGGCAGCTCATCTGGAGTAAAGAGGTGGTTTTCTTCACCTATTACATTCTCGTCCTCATCTGACTCCGGTCCATGCACAAAATTCTGTTGCAAAGGTGTTTGTACCAGCTGTTGTGATGTCTGCTCTTGGGTTCGTTGATCTCTCTATCTTATTCTATATTGTGGCTGCTGCTGGCCACGGAAGTTAGGATTTCTAACTTGTGGCTCAGGGTTTACCTTTTTGCGTAGTTGATCCATTGAAGAAGGCTCTTCTTTCACAGTGATTTTCTTTTCTGCTTTCGCTTTAGCTCTTTTGGACAACAAATTTGCTTCAACGCTGACCACAATTTTCTGCATGTCTTCCATTGTGGTTGGTTCTCTCTCTCTTAATTGGTAGGCCATGTTAGCATCAAAACCATTTGGAAACTTCATCATGGCTAGTCCCACAGGTGGCTTTAGATGATCTGGAATCTCATTATAAACTGTATTCAATCTAACACAATAATCTTGGACCGACTCACCATCGTTTCGTTTGATTTGTTCATATTCAACCAGAATTTGAAGGGGATTCTTTTTCACTTCCCATCGATTTAAAAATTGCCTTTGTAATTCGGCCAAGGTAGTGATACTTGCTGTCGGCAAACCTATGAACCATTTCCTCACATCACCTGCAAATTTCTGTACAAAGAGTCTCATTGCCACGTTCTCTGCATTGATCTCATGGATTTCATAGAAGTCTGCCATTTTGTCCACATGTTGCTGAGCAGTAATGCTGTTAGGAGTGCCATCAAAAAATGGGATTTTACTTTGATAATCCGCTGGCATATCATCTAGAACTTGGGGCAGAACAAGGGGTGCAAAACGGGCAGCCATCACTCTCGGTGGATTTGGCCTTGGGGGTGTTGGAGGAGTGTGCACAGTTTGCAAGGGGCTAGCAGTTGGAGTTTGGGGCTGTGTTGCAATATAATTATCAATTAACTGATTAGCTCTTTCTGTTTCGAGGTCTACAAGAAATTGAGGATTGGGGACAGTATAGTCAACAGCCCTTTCGGACTTGGACTCAAACAATGATATTTCAAACCGTTCGTCAAACTCAAGCTCTTCAAGATACTCAAAAATATCAGGACATGAATGAGACTTGAACACGGGAGTTATGGTGCTTTCTTGACGAAGGAGTCTAGGAATCAAATTGGGATTTTCGTAGATATGAGGAGGATCCGGGTCTGGATTGGCTCTGGTATATCGTCTCGAAGCCAGCGTGCTATTGAGAAAAATCACAGGACATAACCAACTTACTCAGCCTTTCCAATCCTAAGCTCATCATCTGGAAGCTTAGAATTATTATGAAACAAGGGGATTTGATTTCAGTTTTTGTCCCCCAGTATGGTCGCCACTAGGTTAGCACCTAAATCTGCCTTAAGCTGAAGGAAGGCAAAAATTAGGGTAACCACAAACCACGCTCAGTCTGGTAGCTAGCCCTACCAGAACAGGAGAGGGCTCTCTCTGAGTCACGCTCAGTGAATAGGTAAGCAAAAAATGGTCTGAGATGACTTACAATGAAATATTGATCTTAGGCTAGTAAGTGAATATGGATACAAGAAACAAATTTTATGAATGACCGAGCTTCTGGGATGGTATGAGACCAACAGTCAGCAAGGAACAGAGAATTTAATACAGAGGCACAGATTATTCTGTGAGGCAAGGCAGGCGGAAAATGTAGCAATTTAGTTTGAGGTAATGGGGAATGAATAGATTGCTGAAGAAAGTGAAAAGGGTAGAGATACATGAATCCTTTTCAACAGAAGAAAAACACTGAACATGAAATTTTCCCACGGGCAGAGCAATAAAATTGAATTCTACCTAATCTCACTCAGAAAATTTCACTGGAAATGAACATGAATTGAATTATGAAACATAACGAAATACATGTGAAAACATAAAAGACACATTTGCTACACTCACAACCACAAGAATCTCATGAAACAGAGCCGTTGCCTTTCATTAATTCTCTGTCAAAAATATACAGTGAAGAAACAGAGTTTCTTTCCAACAGTCTCCCAGAAGTTACAAGCCAACCAACCTTTTGAAAATAGCTTGCATAAAATATATAGAATGTGTAAGAAAGAGATAGAACGCCCAAGGGTTGGGGAGTTACTCGAATCATTGCAAAATGGAGATGGAGAGCCAACCATCAGCTACAGGTGCAGCGCTACAAACATGACATTTGGCTTGGGTGACCGTTTGCCTTCCTTCGCCACTTGGATAGAAGCCAATCTGGAGAAAAAATACTTTAAATGCTGCCTTTGGTGCCAAAAAACTGAAGTGTAGATGAGCGGGCCCACTTGGAGAAGTCGCGAACCGAAATTTCGCGAAACGGAAGCAAATTGGGCAATTTTTCCTCTGTGCGCCGCGCTACTTTGGGGCCTGTTTTGGGGCACTTGTAGGTGTCCAAAATGTGCCCAAGTGGGCTTGTTGGAAAGCCTATCCTGTCTACTTTCTAACCCCACTGGAATTTTTGAATTTGGTGCTCATTTGCCCCTCCAAATATTCATTCTCCCAAGACTGCTTCCTGTGTGTCAAAAAAGGGGCAGAGAGGCCATTTTTGGGTGTTTTTTGACCTTTTGGAGACTCATATCTTACCAAAATTTCTTGTCCGGGCACTAATAGTTGTGATTTTCCATGATGAATCCAAAAATGCAAACCATTCCTCATTTGGAGCTCTAGAATTTTAGCACCGCACCAGTGGCGCGACGCACAGGGAGAAAAACCATGTGTTTTGCCCCTTTGCGCCGCGTGCAAAGCCCAGTGTGCTGCGCACTGGGTATGCATCGTGCCAGTGGTAATTTTGAACTATGGGTGGGCTCTGTGTGCGCCACGCTCCTACCTGTGTGTGTTGCGTGCCCAGAAATCGCCTACACCTACTCCAAATCGCTCAAATCCTCAACCCACGACCTTGCAACGTTTTCCCAATGCCTTTGATTGCACAATGAGCTTGTTTCATGATGGTATTTGTGTATATAAGCTTGGAGGTCATGTTTTAAATTCACTTTTTCAAAAACCCACTTTTCTAATGTCCTGTTCAACACCTTTTCACTGACTTTAATATAACCCTGATTTTCACCTTTTCTCCGAATTTTGGGCTCAAACGATGAAATTTTTGACACTTTTTTGCAGGGATTGCATGAAAGAGCACTTGGCCATGGAAACCATGACTGCACCTGAAGAAATCAATTGTCAACCCTTTTTGAAAATTTTGTCACCAATAGCACTGTTTGACTTTTCTTCAAAATAGAGTTTTGAAGAACCGTCGAATTTTATCAATAAGATGATGGAAATCTGCAGATCATTACTTTGCAAGAGCATCCCTCTGGCCTGCATGGCTTTACTGGACATATTAAAGACCATATTGATCAATCCCTAGACCTAATGACCAAAAATGACTTTTGTCTTTTAAAGGACTAGACCTTGACTATTATGGACTTTTTTATTATTTGACACAAAGACATAAGCCAGCAGGAGCCAGACATGAGGGGAAATGACTAGCATGACTTTCTCCATCAGATCATGGCATGCCCCTAGCGGAATGCAGCTGAGGGAATGGAGCGGGACACCTAAAAATGAAATGCATAAAGAGTTTTGATCTTTGACAGAGGATTGACCAGACTGACTCTAACAGATGGCTTCTCTTTCAACCTTCTTTTTGGACCTGCAACCTTTTGTATGCAATGCAAATGCCCTTGATAATCTGTGTAATAAAAAATAATGGGGAGAATTCCTTCCTTTATTCTTCGCTTGATGAGATAACTTTACTTCAACCCCTCAGCCTCTAAGATTACTCCTTTTCCACCGAAATTAGGCCTTCTATGTTGACTGTGATCCTTGCTTCTTGACAGCCGAGAAGTGTGCCCTAGTTGCAGATCAAATGTATGGAAAACAAACCAAAACAATTTTGTTTTTCATCCTTCCTATCCTTGTTGTTCCTTCTCTATAGAATGAGACCTCTTCTCCTTGTTGGATCAAAATTTTGTTTCAAACCTATGCTTCACCAAAATTTTGTCTTCAAATGAAATCCGTACTACCCTATTTATATTTGTTGGAGCCTATAATAAGGCGACTTGAAGAGGGTCAACAAACATGACTCTTTGTGTAGATGATTTATTCTATCTTGTAGCCAACTTGAAGGAGAGGTCTTGTGCTTGTCTTAGAGGGCTTTCATGCTTATTTAATGACTCATAAAAATGTGTAACGTGCCAAAGAAGGGTCCTTAATACATGACATAGACTTAAATTGACTTTTATGACTAGATGACAAATCCTAAAGCCTCATAATGGGAACCATTACTAAAACTAAAATTCCTTGTTCATGAAACCCATCAGATAAGCATTACAATAATAATTTGATTTTTACTATTTTCATAAATTACATAAAATCACAATTACGCATGTCATTATGAAGACAAACCTAGTTACACTTTTCAACATATAAACCATTATACTTATCTGAGTGTGTTAAAATAGTTGTCAACTGAAGGAGGGACTTCCACTCTCCACCCAACCATAGGCTAGCTACACTGCAATCTTTCTTGTAACTAACGATACGAATGGAAAGTGGTATCTCCCCATGGTATTTACCCATGATATTGAATAATTTAACTCATTAAGGAACTAATAATACTATAAATAACAGGCCTCACCTTGCAAAAGGACAAATTGGTCCTCCATAATGTAGTTGTAAAATGGTCTTCTTCTCAATTAATAAATCTATCTTTTGCATTTAGTGTGGGTAATGTTTTTTTCTATTTTTATAATTAGTTTCTTGGAAGATGTGTATGCTCCTACCCTCCTCTCTCAACATTCATTTTTCCTGGATCTTAGCCATAAGTGTAGGCTATGACTCCATGGTAATTGGGTTTTAAGCATTTCTAATGGGAGTTATCATACCTTCTCATAATCCTTCATTCTGCAAATAGTTTTCCAACTCTGATTGAAACGAATAATGTTTTGTCAAAGAAAAGAAAAGGGTTTGTCAAAATTGATAAGGAATTGAAAGCTCTACTAGATTTGTATTTCATCCATCTTGTCCTTAGGGGAATGAGATGACAAAGTCACCAATGATTGTTGCAAGAAATTATGTTATTTTTAACAATTTCACACTAAATCCCATTCCACACTAGCACGTTCTTCTACCAAATGAATAAATAAATAGCCGGAAAGGAAATTGAGAAATCCAACTTGGTACTAGGTAGGCTTCACTATCTGAAGTTGTGTTACTTCATTTTCTATATTGCATGTATTCACCCAGACTTTCTATTGTCCCACTGGTTCCTTCTTTTTCTTCCCAACTATGGCATGATATGTAATATAAACATTCATTACATTTGCCTAATCCTCTTCACTGTTGAGGTTTAAACTCAAGAATTTGCACATGATATGGAGTTCTAATACAAAGAAGTTTCAAAGGGACCTAAGCATTGGGATGAGCTCAACGAGGGATGGAATACCTGTGATACCAAAACATCCTAGTCTCCCATCAATGTGGTGAAGAGAAATAACATAATTTCTCTAGATCTGGGCACACTCCACAAAACCTATCACCCTACAACTATAACCCTCATCAACAAGGGCCACAACATCATGGTGAACTAATCTACAGACACCGACAATGTTGAGATAAAAGGGAAAATATTCACACTAAATCAATGTCATTGGCACCACCTGACCGTGCATGCTATAGATGGAAAATAACATATGTTATAAATCCATTTGGTGCACCAAGCATAATATGACTAAAGAGACATAATTGGAATCATTTGCAAGTTTGGAACTCCTAACACTTTCTTAGTAGAGTTACTAGGTGAAATCAAGGCCATTGATGAACCATCAATAAACAACAATCAACATTGTGTGGGGACAGAGAGAGGGAAAAAGCCTCGTTTCCTTCTTCATAGCCACATATTAATGCCTTGAGGGATCCTTCACTGGTGGTGCAAACATATCATCATCCACCTCAAGTGGCATGAGATTTTTGACCTTCTTCCTCGTCCTAGTCCCAATCCAAAATTTCCTACAGATACTCTTAACGAAGTAGTGTCACAAATGACAACTAAGTCACATGATCCCATAAATGGGGTTGGTAATTTTTTAGGTCCTTATCCAAAGCATCTTGGTGAACAAGACTATGCATATGACCTGTGCATGCTTCTTTTCTGGTTATGGGATGCATTATCATTTCAAACATATCCCAAATGTAGATAAATATGATCAATATTTGAGTGAAATTCCAATTAGATTTAGGGGTGGAAAGAGGGGAAGGGATTCTTCTCAATCCTGAAGGAATAAAAGAACTGAAGTATGTATGGGGGCTATGTTTCAAATTGAATAATATTTTTGAAATGTACGAGCTCTATTTGGTATCTAGATAGTCAAGGATAGGGAGTTTCTTCTATTGTAATTATTGGTGATTCTCCCATCCCAATTATGCATCACCTCAAAGGATATCTCGCTTCCAATAATAAATTTTCTATCCTTCTTTGTAGAATTACAACCACTCTAGAATACTTAGCTCAAAAATATTATTACCGCATTTTTCGACACTAAAACATGGAAGGAGATGCTCAAGAAAATATGGCATTCTAGATTGAAGAAGGGAAATATGAAATCAATAGATTGGGAGGGATTCAATCTATCCCATGATAGCCCTCCATATGCAAAGCAATTCTTAACATCAGGTGGATGGATGAAATAAGGTTTCATGAAATGAAAAAAATAGTGCCTCTCGATGGTGCACTTATGGAATTCATTTGTCTCTCATAAATACTGTATCAAGGGACAACATCGATATTTCATCGTTCATTGCAAGGTGGCAGAATGTTGGGCAGTAGGACATCTGCACCCTTTCTTATCCTAGGTGAAGTGTACTGATCTTAATTTAATTTGTGTCATACCTTATGAATGTGCACTCACTTGGATGAATTCTAGATAGTGCAACAACAATTGGTTATAGATGAGATTGGTCACTGAAGTGTGGGAGGTCTTAGAGCCCCATGCTGCATTCAAGGAATATGAGCTCAAATTAATTAGAGTGAAGATGTTTTGTGACGTATTCGAGGAGAGAAATATTGGTATTTATGTAGGGAGAAGGTAAAATACCCTCACGTCTCTAGAGGTTTTGCATGCTTTCCAAAGCAAGAAAGTTTCCTCTTGGAGGATTGAATAAGGTCAGAAATTCACATATTTTTGTTCCCTGATATGTAAGCATTGTGATAAACATCTTTGCAAACAAGGAAATTAACTATCTCTTAAAGAAATCAAGAAGACCTCGCTCTGTGAAGGTTAGTAGTCTGGAAGTTCATATTATAGGTATATTTGATCCTTTGTCTTTTCAAATCGATATCAATTATCTCTTAGAGGCCTACTTCGGGAATTTGTAGGATATATCTCTATCTTCCAAGTTTGTTTTTCATGTGCTTTTGAATACTCTCCACACATAATCTCTCTTCTGCATTTATAGTTGGTAAGCTTTGTGGTTTCTATTCGAGTCCCCTCCCTACACCAACCTCTATGAAACAACACCTTGGAGATGCTCGCATTTGGTCATCACAACACGAAGAGACTTTGTGGCCCCATCTCCTTTAGTCTCCAACAAAGGAATTAGAAAAGGGTGATTGGTCTACTGTCATTCAATGCCTAGACTCAGCATGGAGAAACAAGATAATTCTAGCTCAAATTTAGGACATCATATTCCGTGTCACCTTTATCTTCACCCTCCCATAGGAAACAATGAAGGGTATAATGAGATAATACAACAATTGAGGTAGCAATCAAACTCCATCCTATTTCTCCTACAAGAGCAATAAAAATTACAGTAAAAAATGCAATAGTTTGAAGAGGAACTCCATTGGATTCGATGTCAATTAGTGGACATGCAACTTCAATGAAATTTTGGAGACAATTGTAGCACTGCAAGCAGTGCTTCAGGAGGAAATTTAGACATGATGTCCACTAAACCCCCATAGATGACATATGTCTAAATTCTACAAATATATTGTTTTTGCATTAATTTCTTTAGAGTTTATAGTTGTAGTACGTTATGCAAAATGTTTGATCAAGATAGTAGGGTAAAGGTACGTTTTTAAACTCCATATATGATATTAGTAGAAGATATTTTTCCTCTGTATTGAATGTAATCACTTCCTGGTTTTCCTACTGTGATCCATGCATATACCTAATCAAATTTATAATCCATTTAGTAGAAAAAAATCTTCCAGAAAGATTTGAGGAACTTGAATGTAAGAATTTTATGAAGACATGGGCATGTAAATATGGTGCAACAAGAAAATATTATCATCCACATGACATAGATGGATAAAGATTATATCTAAACTATCTAGGCCTTCCCATGCACTAGGGAGAGAAAGAGTATCCATATTATACATGCATTGGATCTTGCAAATATGGAGCTACTTACAAATTTCATCATTCAAAGCCCAACACGTTGCTACATGACTTAGGTTCTCCTATATATGCAACAACAAAATTATCTTTGTCACCTTCATCAACATCACCATATCCAGTAAGACTCATATGATGGTCCTTACAGGGAGCTATCTATGTCTTTGGTCCTCACCTGTAAGGATCTCTAATATACATACCTATCATGATTTCATCTCAAAAAATAACACCATTACTCCAGCTAGGTTGGAACATTTACGATGATCTAATAAGCCCCTTGTCATCTCCATAAGGAAAGAAACAACTTAGAATTAGTACAATGTATGTTTCATCAAGTATCCATATGTGAGGTCTTCTTTCTTCCCCTATACAAGGATCATCTATAGCCATGGAATACCCAAGATTCTAATGTCAATATGTCACTCCCCAAAGGGAGGCATTCCCTGAAAGTCCTGACTAGTCGTAGTGTCAACATTACATGAAAACAGGGTGTTACAGTATGGCACAAATTGTACATATCACCACCCTAAGGAGAGAGTTGCACTATCTCCTTGTTGCATGCATAGTTCACAAGGGCTTCCTTTATGGCCTAGCCAACCAACCTACCAATATTACAACAAGTATGGCATATGAAAGTTTGATCATCCACTAACAAGCCCCAACTGCAATCCTATAACATTTCACCATCTGAATAGCGAAAAAATTCATATCCAAAAGGGGGTTCTCTTGGGGAAATTTTTTGATCCATTTATGAAGAATTTTTAGAGCAAGATTTGAAAGCAACATATTAGTATTCAAAATTTAAGGAGACATCTAGCTTCAAGAAACAATCAACTGAAGATGGGGTTTTGAAGTTCTGCAATCTTAAAATGGAAATGGAAATTCTAAGCAGGAGGTACATGGCTCTTGTGGGGTGTTCGACTTAGAAGTTACTATCATTACGCAACCATATGAATCGTTCTCCTTAAGTTGGCCGGTAGAATTTGGAGTCCTTCAGGAATCATACTCTTACATTATCTATTTGCAATCTAGACTGATCATGTTAGAGATTTGTATTCTACCTTTCTAGCTATGCATTTTGGAGCTAGGGGCACCCATGGTGATAGAGCTATCATTTATCGCTATCTATAAACCTACTTCTAGTTGTGCCAAAATACCCCTTCTAATGCTAAGGAAATCCTATGGTGGGACTATCAAATCACAAAAATGGGAATAAAAAATTTGAAACTTGATTACTTGGATGAATCCTTTACAACATATCATTGGATAGTGAGAATTTACAAAGATAAGCCACCAGATAGGCCACTAGATTTCTACCACACCTTGGCATACTAGCAAGTGAACTACCTTGAAGTCCATTTGCTAAGCCATACATTGTCAATATCACAGTTGGCCCACAAACATTACAAGGCATCTCTATTTTCAAACCTTCAATCTTCATGGTTATGGGTCAACTACACAAAACCCTTACCATCGAAGTCCATTTACTAGGTCATACATTTTTAGTATCACAACTGGCCCAAAAGCATTATAGGATAACTCTATCCTCAAAACTTCATTCATTATGGTTATGGGTCATCCTCAAACCCATGATTATGGGCAAACCACACAAAACCCTTCTCTTCAACAACACTTGGTTTTTGGTCATCCACAAACCCACGATTATGGGTCAAACACACAAAACCATTCTCTTCATTGGCTCATATTCAAAAAAATCTTCTAAGGAGGGAACTTGACACAATGGGGACCATGCTTCCTAAGGGGGGAGGATTGATCTGAATGGAAACTGGTATCCAACCATGGTATTTACCCATGGCATTCACCCATGGTATTAAATGATGAAACTAAATAATGCACCGAGAATACAATAAATAATGGGCCTCATCTTACAAAAAGACAAATTGGTCCTCCATAATGTAGTTGTAAAAGGATCTTTTTCTCAATTAATAAATTTATACCTTCTTCTCAATTAATAAAGTTGTATTTTGTATATAGTGTGGGTATTATTTTTTGTTTCTGTGATTAGATTCTTGGAAGATGTATATGCTTTTACCCTCCCCTCTCAACATTCATGGTTCCTGGATCTTAGCCGCTAAGATCTAGATCAGTTGACCACCCCTGAACTAGATCCATTATGAAAGGGGATGTTTATTCAAGGGAATCATGCTAAGGATAAGGTCACATGCTCAAGAGGTGGATTCCACTTCCAAGGTAACTTATCTACTGCTCTCTTGTAGTAAGTGCCATAGTGACTTCCTCATTCCTCTGAGCTCAATTATGGGGAATCAACCCAAGGTCAGGTCTAGTTTAGTCTTTTCATTTGGCTCTAGGAGCTCCTTACTCTTTCTCTACCCAACTTTTTCTTACTAGCCAAATCCTATATTGCTTTGCAACCAGTCTCCTTCGCTATAAACTACCTTAGAGGGTGTCTTTGTCCTTCATTCAACATAGAATTCCTTCTCCCTTCTCGTTAATGGCTTGATGCCCACTTTCCTCTCTTTTCCTCTATTATGTGTGATCTATTTTTGTGTGTAGTCTATTATCTTCCATCTAATCACGTATTTTCATCTATCAAGAGGTGGTTTGGTCTATTATGCAACCTCCTCCCTCTTCTAGTGAGAACGTTGTCTCCACTTCTGCACTCTGTCTTCCCTAGATTTTATTCATTTTATCTCAATATATGAGGAGGAATAGGGATAGGGTCATCCTCCAACCATGTTTCCCACTCCACAACCTTTAATTCTTGTTAGTGTAGGTTGATGGTTGGTCAGGGAAACATTAAAGAGTTAAATGTTGTCGGTATGGGTCCACCAAACAGGCATGTTGTTAGCAATCAATAAGAATACCACAAGTAACCAACAAGAAAGTAATAGGAAACTCCCTCAAAACCTTGGATATGTGTGTCTCTCCATTCAGGTTGGATAATTAAGATTCACATTTAATTTATTTGATTATTATACATAATTTCTTAGCCATCCATGGCCTCCATGTTGGCATTACACAATCACAATTTTAACATTACAAAAATAGGAGTAATATGAGGGATGTTACAAAGCCCACCCTCTTAAATGAACACCATCCTTGATGTTATATAATCAGAGAACATAAACAAAATATGGCTTTATAATTACAGGTCTTACATTGGCAACATCCTCCATGTTCTGAATTGTCATGTCCATCCATGTCGTTCATTATCCTCAAGGCTTTCGCATGGGACAGATTCAACTCATTACTTTTTGGGACACTCCCAATGCATTTTTTATCCCAATGAGTATGCACATTACTCCTTGAAAACCAATTTATTTAAGTTTTCTCTTCCTTGTAGTTACATATCTTCCAGGTTCAACCATCCCCTTCTCTGCCTCCCCAGTCCCTTGGGTGATCAATTTCTTGATAGTGCTTCCTTGCACGAGAAAATTTTTGATGCAATCTCACATCCACAACATCCCTCTAGCTTTCTCTAATAACACAACACATTTTTCATAGCATACATCATGGTTATCAATGCATATCACATGATTCTAGTGTCACCACAATGGCTTAGCCCTTAAGGTCTTTAGCTCCATTGTGCTTTTGTTGCACCACTCTGATATTACCGTGCTAATACTAGTTTGATATTGCTTATGATAAACATCATATATATTTTTTGGATAGTTCAACATCTCACATATATCATAAGCATACAATTCTTATGAAATTAATCATAAAAATTTTAAATCAATTAAACTACAATTTTAGCAGCAAATTCTTTAAATTGATACATATCTTTATGGTTGTTTCTTTATTTTTATTCATAGCTAATGATTCCATCTCTTTCTTTATTGAATAAGCTTTGTCTTTACCAAACAAAATTTGTCTTTACCAAACAAGCTCTATCTTTACCAAACAAACTCTGTCTTTACCAAACAAACTTTTTCTTTACTAAATAAACCTCCTCGTGCTCACATCCCAATGAGCATGGGCCATATTTATTCTCCCATTATCTACTCACCTTTCCAGGCCCAGGATACCCCCATTCCTGGAACTCTACCTATCTAAAGGTTTTCTTGCATGGGCCCCCATCATCTACTCACACTTCTAGGCCCAAGCAACCCTCTTTCTATGAAATCTGTATGTCTGTGGGTTTTCCTACATGGGCCTTCATCAGCTACTCATCCGTATCAGCCTAGGAAATCCCCATTTCAAGTAATCTACCTATCTGTGGGTTTTCCTAAGTGGGGTAATCATTAGATTATCACATCCAAACATCAGTCTAGCATGCTCTATTGTAACGTGTGAGGAGTCTTATGGCCAAGTGACAGTTTGGTGTGCTCCATTGATTTTATCATGGAGTGTTATAGTCAATATTTTGGTTATGAATTTCTCCCATGATGTAAACAAAGTTACACAAGGTTGTAATTCTATCATGACAGTCTCCTTTCTGAGCTCCATGCTCCATTGTTTCACCTATGTCACAACATTTAATTTGCATGAGATATACTAAAAAAAATAAAAATAAAAAAAATAAAAATAAAAATAAAAATAAAAATAAATTAAATTAAATAAATAAAAATAAATAAATAAATAAAATAATAAATAATAAATAAAAATAAATAAATAAATTTGAAATAAAAACTTTAATTTCCCAACTTTGCATCATTTACTAATCTATATCTCATAAACATGAGACTTTTGATTGTGTTGTTAAGCTCCCTTAAATATGGTGATATGTTGTCATAGTCGATTCTATTTCACACCTAGTTCCATCATTTCACTTGCAATTTGATCTTCTGGTTAGCCAAACACTTGTGAGATTTTATGGATACAATCTATTTATTGCAAAAATTCATAACATCCTAAAGTGATCTTAGATTTATTACACATATAACGATTATCTCTATCCATAAATTTCAAATAGAACATGATCATTACATTGGACATACACATCACATTCACTCTAAGCATTTCAAAATGCAATCAAACATTTATTCCAGTAGCCCAAAGAGCCAAACTTGAAATCTACATATCCTTAAATTTGTGAGTGATTAGTTTCCACTTTGGTTTTTCATGCAGTACAAAAGTCATTGAAATTTTTTCGTAGTGAAGGCTTCTTTAACCATATCCCTGCTTGGACATCCATGCAAAGCATTCATTAATTTGGAAACCCAAATATATTAATTTAGGTGAAAGGAATTTTTACCAAATTCCTAACCTTTTTCCATTTTACATTTTCTTGTTGCTTCCTTTACTTGGTTATCATCGCAAGCATTCTTTGTCGAAATATTTTCAAGGAATCTGGCAGGATTTTAACATACCTATTGTTGAAATATTCAATGATCCCTGAAATTATCTCAGCTTCACATTTTATTCACAACTCTATCAATTCATTTATTTACAAGTTTTAATGAAACTCTCATAAAGGAATTTGCATTATGTATCCAATTCAAGCATGTCTTCATCTATGCTCCCAAAATTGTGCATATTCATTTTGACAAGCATGTGTCCTACATGCACATATTCCATTCATTTCATATGTTGTTAATTTTAGATTCAACTTTCAACCACTATTATTTTAAAATATTCATTTATATGACAAGATTCCTAAGCTCAAGCATATCATATACACACCAACAGTGGTAGTTAATAACATGAAATCATTCTTGCACACTTAGCCAATGGGCATTCCATGTGATAGGGAATTCATTAAAAAAACCTCATCGTATTACCCCAAACACCATAAGTATTGGTCTTAATTTACATATCATTTACACGGTCTTAATATTTTGAATTAATTATTCTCCTACTTGGGTGGTGGTTCTCAAGAAATGGTCTTTCCAATGAAATACATCATTATACCTTTATTTCATTTTTTCATTTTTCACATTTTCATAACATATAAAATATATATTAGTGAAGCATAATATTAGTTATGGGAACTCCCTTCTTATTCCATTTTTACAGATATAATATTATAGTCGAGCTAGTCCATGTGGATCTAGTTAGGTCTTCTTGATTGATCATTTATCCTCTTCTACCCTTTAATGTAGTTTATTGCATGCACATAATTTAATTGGAGTCTTGAACCTCTAGTTGGGTTTTATTCATCTCTTCTCCATGAGCTTATTTCCTTTCCTTTCCCATTCTCAACAAACCAAAATAAGAGTAAACTTGAAAAGGAACGAAGAGAAAATAACAAAAACACATGATAGAAGACACAAAGCATGGCCATGATCAGGTCAATAAAATAAAAACATGTAGCCAACGACACATTAAGAATTACAAAACATCTCAATTTACAACACATCCAACATTCTATATTTACTTCAACAAGAGAACTTAGTACATGCACAAAATTTTAATTAGAGTCTTCTCTAGCAACTTCAAGACCCCAAAAACATTTCTATACAGTTCAAGAGGACTTTTCAATGTTTTAGAGATCTTGTGGGGATGCTTCCTCATTTCTCTTCCTCTTTGAGTTACATCCTTCAATATTTTTGGTTGTTGGTTCATGTGTATGTTGGGCATGGAATCCCCCCAAGGCATGGTTTGGGGCTCAAAGCCAAACTTTTGACTTGATATGGTTGTAAAGACTCCGCGAATTGCGGGCGCGGAACATAAAATGTATGTTAGAGTCATAGGGCTATCTGCCCTAAGTTTTGAATGTAATGTCAACCTACCCATGGTCCGCAGACCATGTGATTGTATAAATAGAGCGAGGCTCTAAGTTGTAAAGGGGGATAGAAGGAATGGAATCTAATAGATAGCAAGTAGAAGCACATAGCAAGTGTCTAAGTGTGTCTTGGGTAATAGAGTAGGAAAAAGGCTCTGAAGCTGAGTGCACAAAGGCCTAGTTGTCCGCAGCTGAGTGCGCGGGCCCCTACAGCTGAGTGCGCAGGGCGGAGTCAAGTCTGTAACCGGAGAAGAGAATAATAAAAGAAGTTTTATCCAAATTCTGTGTATCTGTTCTTGAGTTATTATATGTTATTATGAATTGAAATTACACTGTTTATTTATTGCGCGCACTTGTATGAATGATTTTTATTGCTAAGTATACTTTACACTTGCAAGTAAGCTAAATTAATCAACTAACGGTGAAATACTAGTAAGGACTTGGGTAATAACATCGCTCGGCCCCTGAATAAGACTGCGTGAAGACAACATCTCAAGTTGTGAGGTACGGGTAAATGAGCATAGCGACGTGCACGCAGGGTCGAACAACGGACCACTTGAAACCATCAGACATCTCTAGGGTGCAGAAACCTAGTTCTAGCACCCTCCCATACTACTTCGAGTGAGACCTCAGTCTACACTCCACAGACTGTTGTAGAAAGGGAAAGTAGTACCGGTATTTGTTTGGCTAAATTACATCTGAACCTAGGTCAGGCCCCAACAAGTCAACAAATGGTTCTGTTGCTAGGACCAGGATTTTGCACAAGGGATGTCTGATGTTGTGTCACTAGAATCTGACAAAGAAAGAAATTGAAGGGTGGTTGGACAGAAAGGTTCACGAGTTTGTGGCATAGGAAAATAGGAATCTGCGAGTATCAAAGGAACAGTGGTTAAAGCACTACTTATATATGGAAATCCACAAAACTTTCTTTGCATCCTTCCCCTCTGAGTTGTACGAGTTGATCGCAAAACTAGCGGACAGTCAGGGAAAGTGTAGGCTCGACAAACCAATCGTGTGGAATCCAGAGTTGGTGCGCAGAATAGAAGTATCAGAATATAAGATCGCATGCACTATGGACCATTGGCTCGATCGAATTATAGGAGGGTTTATCACCAAGTTTGTGGTAGATACATCAGTCAGCTACAGCGAGGCGGAACGATGCTTCCTCAAAGGACCGCGAGGTAAGTACATTAAATCTTTGAACACTTGGATTAAAATTCTATTGTGTGAAAATGGGTTATGGAAATAAATTTATGTTTGGGGCTATGTGAAGTGGTATGATCTACAGAAACGAAGGTAGCACAAATATATAAAATAACCCCTTGATTTCACCATGGCGAGAAAGCGAGGAAGAGCTCATGAAAGTTTCACCAAGAAGTGTGATCGGTTTGATAAGGCAACGTGTTCCGCGCATACCACCCCCACCTACACCACCACTAGTCTCACCATCTTCAACCCCATCTCTGCCCACACCACCTTTGCCACCACCATAGTTCAATATGGCAAGCATGACAAAATTGCTGGTGTTCAAAGGAGTAGGGAACGAAGATCTCGACCAATTTTGGTTCGTGGTAAAATTTGTATGGGAAGCACAAGGAATCATGGATGACAATATAAAGATGGAAACACTAGTAAGCACGTTGCAGGATCGCGCACTGACATGGTACATTAAGCACTCCAGTGACAATCTAAATGCAAGGATCGCAGATATCTAAGCTGCATTGAACAGGGAATTTAGCAGGCCGAAATCAGAGACACAGTTAATTATTGGGTTTAAGGAAATCACGATGCTTCAAGGCGAGACCCCCTGGGAACTGGATCAAATACTGAAGGGCATGATTCACGAAGCCAACATGACCTTGACAGATGGGTAGCACCGTGCATGGTTTGTAGCGTCACTAACGCCGCATCTAAGGACGGCATTGTCGCAGCAGAAGTTATCCATGCATGCTGAAGCTTTGGAGATTACAATGAGACTGCACGAGACCCCAATACAAGATCCTGGCCTGGGAGTCCAACAAATCCATGTGCAACTGAAAAATTTATGTCTGGAAATGCAGAGTTTAAAACAGGACAGGACAACTCAGCCAGAGGTGCGCGAGGAGGTATGGTGCATAAAGTGCAAGGGACAGGGACATGACAAGGACCATTGTCCAGTCTTCGCGAACTACTTGGCGGGAGGAGGGTCGATGCCATTAAGACCAAAGGCATAAGCAGGACCAAGCATGGCGCCTGCATTATGGTGCATGATTTGTCAGATAAGGGGAAAACATGTTATGGATAATTTTCATCTCTTGCAGAAGTATACACAGACGTCCTATCAATTGTTCTATAATTTCTGTAGGTCAGTAGGACATGATGAGCGCACCTGCAGAAGTTATGAGCTGATGATGGATTCGACCCCTACCTATAGGGTACAGACCGAAACGCGAGCCCTTGATCAAAATGCAGGGATGGCACGCAATGCATTTCAGGGGTGCGGATGAGGTCGAGGTGGAATGGGGCTAGGAAGGGGTCACAGATAGTTGATTTGCTACAATTGTGGAGGGCCAGGGTATTATGCCCACGATTGTACAAATCCAACGAGAGAATCATTTCTATATTGTACTCAGTTTGTCATGAGATGGAGGACTACCCTACACTGATAGCGAGGTTGCACGATAAAGGAATACTCCAGTCTCTCCTGACTCAGAATCTACAAATGATGAAGTATGAGCCACGCGAAGAGGACCCGAATATAAACATCGAGCTCCGAAGAGGTATCACAATGGGAGATGACAAGGGCAAGCAACCTGAAGAAAGTGTGTGGGTTCGCAAAGCTCCCACAAAGGAACCTGAATTCAATTTAGAGTGCACGAAGGAGACATTCATGGAAGCTAAGAAGAGCTTCACGGAGGCCTCCACTTCAGGTAGTAAGGATCACCTAGAACCAAAGATGGATCCTTCAATGCTCACTACCTTTCTGGAGACATGCATGAAGCTGCTATGCGACAAAAAATCAGTGAAGGGACTGCAAGAACTCATTACTAGATGTGTTGGACCAGGGGAACTGCGTGTAGTCTGCAAGCTCAGAAAGCACACATTGCGAATAGGAAGGGAAATGAGATTGACTACGCAAATCAAAGAATATAAAATGGATCAAGTGATTCTGGATTTAGGATCGGACGCGAATGTACTACAAAAGCAGACATGGGAGTGCATGGGTAGGCCTACGTTGAAATGGTCCCCTATTTAATTGCGAATGGAGAACCAGCAGAAGATCTTACCGATGGGAAGATTGCAGGGAATAATGGTAGACATCGAAGGTGCGAGCGCGCTTGCATATTTCGAAGTGATAGAGATTTTTGATGACAACAATCCCTATCCCACACTACTCAAAATCGAATGGGCCACTGATATGAATGGAGTGATAAACCAGAAGAAGCGCAAAATGATTTTTGAGAAAAGGTCACTACGCGTAGTGGTACCTTTAGACTCTGTGGAAGGATCGTGCTACATGGAACCAGTGCATGATGATGATAGTGAGGATGATCTAGACTGTCTCTACAAAATAACTACGTGGGAGCAAGACTGGGTGAATCCTAAAGCGGATGGCAGGATTTCATGGGAGCACGAAAGCTCCTGCACATCATATTCAGATGAAGAAATAGAACGATGGCAGAACCGGTTACACAAGGTAACCACGCACAATTGCAACATGATGGTAAGATCACTACGCTGCATGACAACAGAGGTAAGGGATATGCCTATGTATGATGGGTTGACAGTGGTGGATGAATTCCTGAAAAAAATTGAAAGAGAGGTGCCAAAATAGCAGCAATTTGATGCTCTGAAATGGGCACTGCGAGCTACGCTCGCAAGATGGTGGGGTGCGGATCAAAGAAATTTTGAGAACTGGCGTGAATGAAGAACAATGATTCTTATACAGTTTGGAAATCCTCAGCTGTGGATGGAAGCTTGGTATGATGGACAAAACAACCTGTACGCCCACCTCTCTAGATGGGTACAGGCTTGAATCGGGTCAACACATTATTGAACAAAAACTTCGCAGCCGTAGCACCCTGCAGCCTTTGACCAGCTATGCTTCCACCCATCGTTTCAGGTACTCTGTCATAGTGATGATGTAGTGTGCACCCGTCTTTCCTTGAGGTTTGATAGGTCCCACAAAGTCAATTTCCCATTTCTCGAACAGTTGCAGTGTCATTTACGGATTTAATGGAATCTCGTCACCTTGTGATGGTTTTTCAGTTCTTTGGCATATATCACAGGCCTTACAGTATTCTTTTGAATCCTGGTGAAGGGTTGGCCACCATAAGCCTGCACAAAGAATCTTTTGTGCGGTCACACATCCTGCATAGTCTCCCCCTACAATGCCCCCATGTGCTTTCGCGAGGATCTGACTTTGTTCAAATTCTGGTATGTATCTTCACAATATATCATCATTTCCAATTTTGTATAGGTGCCCAGCGATGATAGAAAAATCCGTCGTGTGCACCACCAATTCCTTCTTCTATTGGACAAAGTATTCCTTCGGTGCAGTCCCTGTTTTCAGAAAATGGATTATATATTCGAAGTTCCCGTCTGCGACGTGCACCGTAAAGAGTTGTGCATCAGGTAATCCTTCCTTCAAACTAGTAGGTTCCTCACCCGTCTCAATACGCGACAAGTGATCCAGTCCTGCGTTCAGGAATTTAGGTTTGACCACGACCTCAAAGTCATATTCTTGAAATAATAAGAGCCACCTGCATATGCGCCCCCCTAACACAGGCTTATTGACCAAGTATTTCAATGTAGAATGGTCTGTATACATCTTGAAATGTCCTCCTAGAAAATAGTGTCGATATTTTTGGAGCATATACACCATCGCTAAACCCTCGCACTTGGTTGTGGAAAAGTTCTTCTTGGCTTTAGATAATATACGACTTGAAAACATGATATGGTGGTCCAATCCTTCGCCGCCCTCTTGCATGAGCACTGCTCCCAGTGTGATACATGATGCATCAACATGGACATGAAACTCCACATCCCATTTTGGGAAGACCAGGATTGGAGCGGAGGCCAATTTCCCCTTTAGGACATCCAAGATCTTCATGCAATCATCATTCCAGCAGAATGTGACATCTTTTTTCAATAGTTTCTCCATCAGCACGATGATTTGGGCATAGCTTTTGATGAAATTCCTGTAGTATCCTGTGTGTCCCAAGGTAGTGCACAACTGTTTAACACTTCGCGGTGCTTCCAAATTTAGAATTACTACAATCTTCGCAGGGTCCACCATCAACCCCTGTTTGCAGACCACATGTCCCAATAGGTTTCCAAAGGGAACGAGGAATGTGCACTTCTTAAGGTTTAGTGAAATTTGGTGTCGTCGGCAAGTATCCAGCATCAAGCATAAAATTGGTACATGGTGTTTAACTAATTCGAAGATAGTCCAGTGAACTTGTGGATGTATTCTTTGAATGTAGAAACAACTATGAGCAAAAAGATGGCTAGCGTGTTCTTTAATCCAAACGGCATAACAGTGTATTGAAAGCAACCCCATTCTGTTGTGAAGGTCATCTTGCTCCTTCCTTCTGGCACGATTTTGATCTAGTTGTACCCTGAGAACCCATCCATGAAAGAATATGCTTCTTGTCCACCAACGTTTTCCAATACTTCATCTATGAATGGTGTCGGGAATGGGTCGTGTACGCAGGCATCATTCAACTTCCTGAGGTCCACACATATTCTTATTTTTCCCTTCTGATTTTTCTCCTGTACTACCATAGGGCTTACCCAGTCGGATTCTTCCACCGGCTCAATAATTTCGACTGTGAGCATTTTGTCTAATTCTACGTGGACCTTTTCCTTGTACTTCAGATTCAAGCAGTAAGGCCTCTGCTTGACCGGCTTCGTGTCTGGTTTTAGGGTGATCTTCATCATCCCTAAGTTGTCAATGATCCCTTTTAAATCCATAATTTTGGTCGGGAATAAGTCTTGATATTCGCGGAGTAACTCAGTGACCTTATCCACCATGGCATCATCCCAATAGTCACCGAGCATTGCATACTTTGGTTCCACCTCTGTCCCAATGTTTACCTGCTTCGTTTTTAGCGGCGCGGTGATGTCGAGATCCTCAATCAATGGTCCTCGAACTTCGTGATGGCCTTCAGTTTTGAGAATGTTAATATTCCGTGGGTCCTCTTCATCCTCCTCAATATTTACATTGTAACACTCTAACGCACAGCTCAGCTGTGTCACCCATTTCCGCTGAAGCACTTCCATTGGCTCCTAGGGTATTTTGAAGATAGTTGCTTTTACTGCTTGTAGCGCATCATCAACAGTATCCCACCAACGATCTTCAAACATGAAGGTTAATATGAATCCTTCGCGTAAGATGTCCCATTCACTTATTCCATGGTAGAGCCCCATCTCAGTATACCAATTCATGGGTATGACATCTGGAGTATGACAGAACAAATTCACCCATTCAGGTTGTGGCTCTTCCCCATAGACTTTGGTCCATTTCACGAGGTGTGTACGTGGATCATCCCATCCTTCATACTTGTCTACTAGCTGCATATACAGTTTCCCAAATCGTAGGCACATCATCATTCTGCAACTGCACTAGTCCTCAAAGATTCTCTGGTGCATACCCCACCACCTTGCAGGTGTAGCGAGCAGTGCCCATTTCAGAGTGTCAAAATGCTGTTGTTCTAGGACCTCTCTTTCGAATTTGTTTAGGAATTCATCCACTGCTGTCAACCTGTCATACATAGGTAGATCCCTTACCTTTGTTGTCATGCAGCGTAATGATCTTACCATCATGTTGCAATTGAGCATGGTTACCTTGTGTAACCGGTTCTGCCATCGTTCTATTTCCTCATCCAAATCCGATGTGCAGGAGCTTTCTCGCTCCCATGAAATCCCGCCATCCACTATAGGTTTCACCTAGTCCTACTCCCATGTTGTTATCTTGTAGATACAGTCTAGATCATCCTCACTATCATCATCATGCACCAGTTTCATGTAGCGCGATCCTTCCGCAGGGTCTAAAGGTACCACTACATGTAGTGACCTTTTCTCAAAAATCATTTTGTGTTTGGTTAGGTTTATCACTCCATTCATATCAGTGGCCCAATCGATTCCTAGTAGCGCGGGATAGGGATTGCTTCATTGACAAACTCTATCACTTCGAAATATGCAAGCGTGCTCGCACCTTCAATGTCTACCATTATTCCCTGCAATCTTCCCATGGGTAGGATCTTCTGCTGGTTCGCCATTCGCAATTAAATAGGGGACCATTGCAACGCAGGCCTACCCATGCGCTCCCATGTCTGCTTTGGCAGTATGTTCACGTCCGATCCTAAATCCAAAATCACTCGATCCATTTCATATTCTCTGATTTGCGCAGTCAATCTCATTTCCCTTCCTGTTTGCGATGTGTGCTTTCCGAGCTTGCAGAATACACACGGTTCCCCTGGTCCAGCACATCTAGTGATGAGTTCTTGTAGTCCTTTCACTGCTTTGTTGTCATGCATCAACTTCATGCATGTCTCCAGAAAGGTAGTGAGAATTGAAGGATCCATCTCCAGTTCTAGTTGATCCTTACTACCCAAAGTGGAGGCCTCTGTGAAGCTCTTCTTAGCTTCCATGAATGTCTCCATCAGCGTGCTCACAGAAGAATTCTAGGTGTATCATCAGAAAAGTACACCGTACCACCCACAAGCGAATGGGACTGTAGAAGCCTTCAACAAAATATTGGAGACTACGCTGACCAAAGTGTGCAACGTGCAGCGAAGCGATTGGTACCTATGCTTACCTGCAGTGTTATGGGCTTACAGGACAATGTGCAAGAAACTAATGAGACAAACACCTTTCTGGTTAGTTTATGGCGTGGAAGATGTCATGCCGATAGAATATATTGTACCTAGTTTATGCATAGCAGCACTCACAAGGATGACAGACTACGAAGCTCTGAAGGAAAGGCTCGCACAATTGGAAGAACTTGAGGAAGAATGGTTCTTCGTTGGGTTTCATCAGCAGGTACAAAAGCAACGTAAAAAATCTTGGCACGACTGCCATATCAAGTTGCGCACCTTCAAGGTAAATGACTTAGTGCTGCTGTATGACAGTAAGTTTGAAAAATTTTCGGGAAAATTCAGAATGCATTGGCTGGGACCATACGTGGTTAAGGAGGTCATAGATGGAGGAGCAGTCTAGCTAGTTAAACTAAATGGCAAACCCTTCCCAAGCAAAGTAAATGACAGCCACTTGAAGCCCTACACAGGTGGGCCGACTATCTGACTAGCTGGCTGAAGCACAGTCTGCACGCTCCGAGGAGCTGGAAAATGGCACGGGACTATAAACATATGTAGCAGATGCTGATATAGATGTAGGGAAACAATTCAGACACAGAGGTCTCATAACAGAGGATGCAACAGATTCAGCAAGCAGCAGGGTAGTGCACTGTCGACATCAGCATAGTTCGAGGACAGTTGAAGGAACTCTGCTCCAAGATCGTCGCGCCGATAGAGTGACTCGAGGGCGAGTCAGGATGTTTGTGTTGGAGGCCTGTTGGGCATGGAATCCTCCTAAGGCATGTTTTGGGGCTCAAAGCCCAAGTTTTGACTTGATATGGTTGTAAAGACTCCACAAATTGCAGGCGCGGAGTGTGAAATGTATGTTAGAGTCATAGGGCTATCCGCCCTAAGTTTTGAATGTAATGTCGGCCTACCCATGGTCCGCGGATCATGGGATTGTATAAACAAAGCGAGGCTCTAAGTTGTAAAGGGGGATAGAAGGAATGGAATCTAATAGATATCAAGTAGAAGCACAGAGCAAGTGTCTAAGTGTGTCTTGGGTCATAGAGTAGGAAAAAGGCTCTGCAGTTGAGTGCACAGAGGCCTAGTCGTCCACAGCTGAGTGCGCGGACCCCTGCAGTTGAGTGCGTAGGGCGGAGTCGAGTCTGTAACCAGAGAAGAGAATAATAAAAGAAGCTTTATCCAAATTCTGTGTATCTGTTCTTGAGTTATTATCTGTTGTTATGAATTGGAATTTCACTGTTTATTTACTGCACGCACTTGTATAAATGATTTATATTGCTAAGTATACTTTACACATGCAAGTAAGCTAAGTTAATCAACTAACAATGAAATACTAGTAAGGACTTGGGTAATAACATTGTTCACCCCCCGAATAAGAGTATGCGAAGACAACATCTCAGGCTGCGAGTTATGAGTAAGTGCGCGTAGTGACGTGCGTGCAGGGTCGAACCGTAGACCACTTGAAACCATCAAACATCTCTAGGATGTGGAAACCTAGTTCTAACACCCTCCCATACTTGCTTCAGGTGAGACCTCAGTCCGCGCTCCACAGACTGTTGCCGAAAGGGCCAGTAGTATCGGGATTTTTTTGGCTAAATCACCTCTGAACCCGGGTTAGGCTCCAACAAGCCAACAATGTCTAGAGTTTACATAGGTTATCCTTTTGTTTCTTGTTAGGGAACTCATGAGTCAAGTGTTCTTATCTGCATCCCCAACATGTCAATGGTTTTATCTTCTTCCCAACCTTATGAGGTTTCTCTGTAATGTTTTCATTATGACACTCTTATGTATTTCCATAGGTTGACACATGTCGCAACAACCTTTGCATGTAGGACAAGTTTTATAGTAGCATTGTGTTTAGCTATTCCTATTCTTCTTTGTTTTATAATTAGCCTTTCATTATCTACTTTGAAACTCTTCAATTTAGCTCTCAAGCTCTTGACAATATCGGTTCCATCAAGGGAACCTTCCACTTCTTACTCATGATGGATTTGGTCTAGGACACGTTGTACCATATTGTTGTACATTCCTCTATTTATTGTTGCAATTGTGTCTTCTTATGCACTATAGCACACACATAGTTTTTAGTTACATCAAGCATAAACATATTAACCTGTTATCTTGTCATGCCAACACTAAGCATGTTGGTCTGAAACATGTTGGCCTAATATTGTTCACACATCTTAAACCCATGTTACTTACATAAATGAAATACATGTAAGCATTCTATCAAGGTTAGCATCTCCATTAGTTGTAAATCTAAGGAAAATTAGCATATGTAATAATTAGACTGTTGTATTAAATTTTCATGTGAGCTTCTTTAGGTCCGTTATTAAACCTAAGCTCTAATAATACCACTATGTATTAGAGCTTATAACTTTTTCATTCAAGGCCTATCAAATCCATGTATTGAACCTTGGCTATGATACCACTCAATAACACTCCCTCCCACCCCCTTAAATTATTTTAGGCTACAGGAGGGGTTATGTATTAAATTGACCTAATCCCCAAGGTCTATTATGAATATGGGGTCAAAAAAATCCTCTTTTATAAATTATTCAAATCTAAAAACAAATGGCACCATCACATTCTCGTTGAAAACTTTCTAGTGATACAAATGCTATCTCAACTGACTCCCAGATTAGAACTTATGCCTTCCTAAAGTTTGACCAATTATACTGGACCATTTTAGCATGGTGTCATGACATGGCATCCACATGTGGCCCACATGGAACTACCACATCAACATAAGGATTCGACTTCATTATAGGTACCTACATTGCCTCCACGTAACCACTACCATGTCATCTCAGGCATGGGGCCCACAGTTCCTACCCCTATGTGTTTGTGGAGTTTTCCTTAGTTATTTGGTTAGTGGGAAGTTTGACTTGATAACATTGTGCCAACTTTGCTACACTCATAAACACCCATATCCTTGGATTTTCTTCTTCTAGACAACAAGTTTGGCCTGACACCCATCCAAGCCTCCACAAGGGATGCACTTCTTTCCACCCTCAAATCCTGAACTCCCATATCCATTCTATCACATGAGGATAAAATGTGGGCATACATCCCAGTCGACTCCTACTCACCTACTTCACATTTGGATCTCTCAAATACCATATTTAATAAAATATAATGATCCTTGGGTCCTGTGAAAAGTGGTTCCCATGCAATAAGGAAGAAGGTAGTTATCCAAGCATAAGGATATATGGACTTCCCACAGGTGGGTCAACCTTGCCAACCCTGGATTCGATGTGAAATCTAGTCCAATATAATTTATACTGCATAAGGAATGATACTTTACCAAACCTCCAGACCTCTAGATCTCTAGATGTCCATGCAATCAACACAAAGGAATCTAACCATGAAAAGATCTGAGTCATTCCCAAATTGGCAAAACTTTTATGAACCTGAATTTCTAGATTCTCTGATTCTCCACAGCATGAAGGGGAAAAAGAAATTATGCACTGATAAAAACACTTAAGACTTGGGGTACCAACCTGAACATAAATTTCCTTGAAGGAGATGGCCAAGGCTTGAATATTGGCCTCCAAAAGATAAACAATTCTGCAACTCAATCCTTAATTATTTTACCAAATTTTTCTTAATATGGTGAGATTTGAGTACATTGTTTGAAGTCATCATCCAAGTAACAAAAATAAGGACCATTTGGCAAGGATTCATAACTTATATCAATTTTCACAAGACTTGAACGAGAATATACAATCATGTAAGAACTTATTCCAAACATATAGGTAACTTATAAATCATAAAAAGGGTATTAGTTCCATGGCAGTACTAGTCATTGAAATCATAACACTCATGATAACCAATCAGTAAGTGAAATCATAACTTTCAAGTATCCACACATGAATATGAAAAAAACACAGATTTATCTCATCATTCTTGAATTAGGTAATCATCATCACCAACCAAAGATTCACTGAAATCACAACATATAAGATAAATTTGCAATATATGAGATAGTCTACAATCATGAGTATGCAGTGAACTACCCAATTCTAATATTTAACATAACTGAAACTTGCAAGATAAGTGGTTAATACTGAGTGGACTTTAGACCATCATCCATAAACATATGTGATATCATGCACTTCATGAAATGGCAGTAACCACACAATTCAAATAGCCCATTATCACCATAGATATACTAGATAATTGATTAGCTATGATTAGATATTGAAACAAGCATTCTTTCATGAATGATATGGGACCATACATCATTCAATAACATAAAAGAAATTTATTAATCCACAATACAACTATGCATAAACCATTATACATATCTAATTTGTTTAGAAGAGTTAGCAATTAAAGCAAGGACTTTCACTCTCCACCAAACCATTGGCCAACTACACTGCAATCTTCTTGCAACTAATCAACCCCGAACCATATCCAAAGTCTGATAGGATGGTTGTTCAGGGGAATCACACCAAGGATAGGGTCATTTTCTCAAGAGGTGGATTCCATTGCGTAGGTGACATCTACATCCCTCTGGCAGTAAGTGCCATAATGACTTTATCACTCCTTTGAGCTCAATCAAAGGGTATCAACTGAAGGTGCAGTCTAATTTAGTCTTTTATGTTGGCTAGAGGATGTCCTTTATATTTCTCTGCCCAACCTTTTTTTACTAGGTCACTCCTCTATTCATCTTTGACCACTCTCCTTTTCTATAGACTAATCGAAAGAGTGTCTCCATACATCATTTGAAACATAGTTCCTTCCCCCTTCTCACTAATGGCTTGACGCCCTTTCCTCTCTTCTCCTATGTTCAACATTTTCTAATTTTTTTTTGTTGTCTATCCTGAAGCAGGGTTACCCCTGCTTTACCCACAATATGCATATAGCTATTTGTCCCAGGAATTTTAACTCTCTAAGGAGTCAAATCTTCAACCATCAATGGTTTAGGCCCCTTTATCTAACTGTCCGAAATGATTTATAGACTAACAAAGTCTAACCTTTAATCCATCCTTTCATTACTATTGGAACTTTAAAACTCCTCATAACCTTCATTAAGGTTAATATCGGGACTCATTCACCCTTCTAAACCTTCATTAACTTTATGCCCGCATGTATAATTCTCCCCACTCTTTAACATTGGTTATATATGACTTAAACCACCAACCCTTCATATCGCTTTAATTCTATTATAATTCTTTTATAATAGAAATCACATAACCCATGTGTAACATACCTTTTCTGCTTATTCCTTAGCCTTTGCACAGTTCTCGAGATGTCCCTTTATCGCTATCGCTAATCGCTCCTCTGCGGGGTTTCGTTAACACATTCTCTGTCACATCTGATATGCGATAACGCAATATCGGATTCCAATATTATATAACTATGCTTATAACCTTCTCGGGTCTGCTCCCTTCATCGCTTCTATCGAAAGCGTTAACTGCGCTTTTGTAATAAAAACCCAAACAACAACCCTTTATCACAATACACAGGAATACGTGGAAACCTGACCGAAAGCCAAGGCCAGATCTCAAATAGATTCCACCCGCATCTATAACTCCTTCGGGTCCGCCCTTTATCGCAATCACTTATCGCTTATCGGCTCATCTCCTCATCGCTATCACTGATGCCCGATACCTCTGATCAGCGCTTCATCGGCGATCAGCATATCGGCCCATCGCAACATCGCATTTCTATTGTCTGTTGTCGCTTGCCCTTGTGATCTCTGATTTGCGATTAGATCGCGACCGTTGATCTGGTTCTGATCCAATGGTCAATCTCCTTTCCCGATCCAAAAGTCACCCGATGATCTTCCACTGTAGATCTGCACTTAGCGGATCCGATGGCTGACAGCAAATTCAGGTGAGACACAAGCACGGAGGATAACCGCCCGATAAAGTGGTTTCCTCTCTCCTCCTGAGTGCTACGTGTCAAATGGTGTATGGAATCGGAGCCAATGGGGAAATTACCACTTATGGCCTTTCTTCCACCCGATATCCACTTGTGGTTTTATAAATCCACCTTTCTTCAATGTTCTTTTGGGGTTTTGGGTTTTCTTCAAAGGTTTCTCGTCCTCGCTATTCCGCTGCGCACTCCTCCTGGCTTAACTCTGTGAGTTCTTCACTCACGAACGATTCAACCATTACTTTGGTTCTGCAATCGTTCAATGCCCATTAAGATCCTTTGTCTCTTCTCCTCCTCTGTGTATTCGCCTCGACTCTGCCTGCACACATATTTATACTAAATTCCAATTCAGTCATCACTCATCATTCAACACTCGAAATACACATT
The DNA here is from genome assembly GCA_031772625.1 of Pinus tabuliformis. Classification (NCBI taxonomy): domain Eukaryota; kingdom Viridiplantae; phylum Streptophyta; class Pinopsida; order Pinales; family Pinaceae; genus Pinus; species Pinus tabuliformis. Next base: position 1,302,015,913 of record CM062805.1, on the reverse strand, counting down.
CGAACTCAGAATTGAGTTGTTTGTATTAATAACCAAATATTTACATAAAAGACTCTCTTTGGCCTGATCTTCAATGTCAGTGGCCTCTGTTGCACACTCTTCCCGTAGGCTTACAATCAAACCTGTCACACCTATCTATCTAGCTTCTAACTTTCTAACCCTCTGTCTTTGCCTTTTAGGCTTACATTTATACAAAGGGATTCTAAAACCAATTCTGGTTTAGATCCATAAATTCCTTAACAAAATTCCTAAATCTCTTCCTCATTCCTAAAACTCCTCTCTAATCCATAAATTCATGAACTGACTCCTAATCTGAGTTTTACAATCAATTCTCAATCCCTCAATCTCTCAACTATCCTAATTCTCTCATGTTCTCCTACATTCGAGAACATTTACAAATATGCCTCACAATATTCAATTAATTCCCTATTCTAGCTTCTCTCATTAAAATCACTCAAAACATTAATAATTACATTTAATTCACTCTTAGGAAACCAACTTCCTTGAAAACACATGACCCCCTATGTCTACTAAAATACAATGATTTTCCTTGAGCTGAATGCTCCTGCATCATATCCCCTTCCCTACAATCACATACTTTCATCTTTCAGGTGGTGTTTTTGTCTATTACACCACCTCCTCCCTCTTCAGGTGAGGGTTCCATATCCACTTCTCCACTTTGTCTTATTAGGATTTCATTCCCTTTTTCTTGATCCATGAGGAGGAACAGGGATGGTGTCATCATCCACCCATGCTTCCCCCTCCACAACCTTTAATGAATGTTAGTGTAGTTTGGTGGTTGGTAAATGCAACATTAAAGAGATAAATGATGTCGGTATGTGTCCAACCAATAGATATGTCACCTAAAATAAATAGGCATGACAAAATCAACCAATAAGAATGAAATAAGCAAACCCATCAAAAACCTTGGATGTGTGTGTCCCTTTGTTCAAGTCGGCCAATTAAAATTCACATTTAAGTTATTTGATATTTACACATAATGTCTCAACTAGCCATGGTCTCCATGTTGGCATTACACTATCACAATTTTAACATTGCGAAAATAGGGGTAACATGAGGGATGCTACATGCAGTCTCTCACTTTTATTTTACTAATGAGAGAGATAACGCTCTTCTCCTTTACATTGATTAAGTACATATGCATTGTCATAAGTTCTGGTTACTTTTGCCACTAATTTTTTCAACCCTAGTTTTATTATTTCACATCCTTTAGAATTAATTGTAACCTCATGTCCTTTATTATCCATTTGACTTCCACTTAGAATATTGTGCTTCAAATTTTCAACAAACTGGAGATCTTCAACTTTATCTCTTTCATTACCAAGGCTAACCATGCCTTTGCTCATTATTCAGACTAATGCATTATCTCCAAGAGTGACATCACCACCCTTGACCTCAGTTAGAGAGATAAATATGCTTTTATCTCTTGTTATATGGTGAGAACATACACTATCTATATACCATTGACTGCCTTCATTTTGAACACATAAAGTTATACTACATTCCTCTTGATGTTATCGATTCCTCTTCCATATTGTTGGATGTTGACCTCTAAGGGAACATTCTTCTTTGGCTTGCTTTTGATATCTATTTGGACTGATTTTGTAATCTCGTGCTTTGTTCCCATAGTTTTTTCATATGTAGCATTCAACGTAATTCATATAGTAGAAAAATAATTTCCTTTTCTAATACCACTTTCATATGAACCTTTAGATTTGCTACTTAAATAGTTTTTCATTTGATTTTTAAGAAATTATTTCCTTCCATAATATCTTCTTGCATAGGCTCTATAATTAACTTCTTTATGACCAAAATTATTACATGAGTAGCAATATACATAAAAGAAATTTTGGTACCTAGATGTAAATTTCCCGTTGAAAGGAATAATTGGATGCTGAATCTAATTTTCTTGCCTTCTTTGCCATAGCATTTCTAATTCATAATTGTAATAGTTCCTTTTATTATATTTGCATGGCTACTATCTTCTCCTTATTTTGCTTCTTTTGAATCTCTCTTAGCTTTTACTAAGTGACCCATCCCTTCTTTGATAAGAAAAGATTCATGATTTTGATTTATTTTTAAACTTTTATTGAGTACATTAGCATAGTTGGTAGGTTCCCTGCATCCCTCTTTGTTGTTTTTGAGCTTGAATCTCCATTGGTGTTCTTTGGATTATAAGAAAGACCTATATTTATTAATGGATATCTCTAAAAACTGAGGATATGATCTAATGACTCAGTCCCTTTCGTTAGCCTTAAAAAAATTTCCAGCTAATCTGAGACATTTTCAAGTTTCTTTCTCAAAAAGAAAATTTCTTCTTCCAACTTCTCATAGTTTCCTTTCTTTTCTTTCTACTTCTTTGATGAGATCTACTTTATTGTTTTGCTTTATTCAAGTTTTATTTTTAGAATAGTAATCAAATTTGCATCACATCCTTTATCCTTATATTATTGCAGTTGTTGTTCTAATTTATTGACCTTTTTCCTTAATTGTCTTAACTATTCTAGGTAAATTACGACTTCTCCCTCAAAAACAACTTTTGCTTCAATATATTTTCTCAACATTTTGATTATTCATGTCTATGAATAATATTTATCCTCTCTCATCATTAGACATGCATTCATCACTTTCACAATCACTATCTTTTTTGGAGTGCAAACCTTTCTTTAGATATATCCTCTTCTTTTATGATCATGAGATTTGAATTTTTCTTTATCATCACTATCATTCAATTTTTCATAAGGACACTTAGATTCATAGTGACCTATTATAATTCACTCAAAGCACTTGAATGGAAGCTTACCTTTGAACTTTCCAACTCCCCTTTTAATCTTTCTTACAAATTGGGCTTCCTCTTTTCTTGATTCATGACTATTGTCTTAATGAATCTTTGGCTTGTTTATTTCTTTGGTTGCTTTAAATGTGGCTTATCTTGATACCAAATTCAACTTATTTATTCTTTTTTCATATGCATTTAGAGTTCCATGAAGAGTGTCCATATTTATATTTTGAAGGTCTGATAATTCTTCAATAACAAACACTTTTGGATTAAATCTCGAGGAAAGGGATCTTAATATTTTGTAAATAACTTCAAATTCCTTAACTATCTCACCAAGTCCTATGATAGTGTTGACTATCCCATATACACAAAGAAATAAAGTTACAACATTCTCATCTTCATTCATTTTTCAAAATTTTGAACTGACTTCTATAAGTTTGTAGCTTAGCCTTCTTTACTTATCATCTCCTTCATAACTTCTTTGAAGCTTGTCCCAAATTTATTTGGCTGATTTATAATGCATTATTTTGAAAAAATATTTGTCTGATAGTCCACTTAATATGGTGGTTTTTTCGATTTCATTATTTTTATAGAGTACTTTACCATTTGCATCAGTTTGAGGATTGGCAAGCACTTGATAACCATTTTCAATAGCCATCTAGAAATTAGTGCCTAGAGACATAAAGTTGGTACTCATTCTTATTTTACAAGAGGCCTAATCTAATCCATGAAACAATGGATCCTTGCTGGAATAATATCCCCTATGTTTGGCCATGTTCCTTTGTGATCTACCTTCCAATGATTAATTCTACTTTAAGGAACCTTCCCTAATTCCAATTTTTGGAAATATGACTATACTATGAGGGGGGTGAATTAGTATAATGGCCAATATTAACCAATCAAAATTTTTTACTGTACATACAATATAAAGCACATTAGAAACACACACACACACACACATATATATAAAATAAAATTATTTTATTAGTAAACGATATTGTAGGAACCAACCTAGTTTCACATTGACTTATTAGCACCAACCCCCCTAAAATGTTTTACTAGCACCAACCAAAAGGAGACACTAGTCCCTAAGAAATGCAGACACTAAACTAAAATTCTTTATTAATACCAACCAGAAGAGACAAAAGTCCCCTAAGAAACACAGGAACCAACCTAAGTTGTATGTTAGATACCTTTTTTATACATTTTCAAACTCAAATCCAAAGGTGCTCCTGTCTATACAATTGTCTTGATTTATGGTCCAATTTGTTTCTATTCAAGCTTTGCTTTGCCTCTGCCTATCAATCCATTTTATGTGTCTTTAGCTATATTTTATCTATAGTCCTTACATTATTCCTCTATCCTATAGTTACAGAAAATGTTTCTATGGAAGCCATATTATATTTCTTTACAACACATAATTCATATAACATTTTAGCATATCATACTTATAAATTTCACAACAGACTCCATACTCAGATTGAACAAATTCATGTGTCTTCCTTGTACTTCACTTATTTTATACTTTGCATGCTAAAACTACTAAAAACAATTCTACAACGAGGGAACTATTATATCAATAAACCATAGCTACACAAATTCAAATTTAGTTTTGTGTTTTCTTTTTCTATTACACTTCAGATTAGACGGTTTCACATGTATTTCATGACTTATTCTATGACCTTTTTCGGGATAATATGTCCTTCATTGACTTCATTTCTCGATCTCCTTTTGCTTTTAGTCGTGCACGACTCCTTTTTACTTTTTTGTCTCTTGCTCTTTTCATAACCAAACCAGATAAGTATTCATTCTTTATTTTACAAGGCTACTTTTGTATCTATAGAACAACCACTACAACTACGATTCCAACCTTTTATGTTTTATTTATACTTTACTACAATAATGGAACCCAACAAGGATGACACTTCATGGAGGAAAATACATAAAGTAAGGAATATTCATTTTATTTTTACTACTAGAAATCCAGCCTAGAGAACTTGTTGTCACTGCGATAAACACCCTCCAAAATTTTTCTTACACTCGAATTTTGGAGCCTACTGAGGATATTTCGATCTGTCATTCCTTGATCCTTGATAGTTGCTTCATGGTTAGTTGATGTTTCCTCAGATTCTAAGTTTCAAATTCACTTTCTTATGCATGCTCAGTTCTCGAAGAATTCACAAGTACACTTCTTTCTATGCAAGCATGGATAGGCATTGCATAACTCTTGAAGGTAAGGCTTGCGCAACAAATAGTGATAGTGACTGCACAATCCATAAGCATAGTGTATTGTGAAACACATGTTGACAGTTACTTCACACACTCCATTGACAGTCTTCCTCACTTCAATTGCAATTGTACTTCTATTTCGGTGAGTTTTCTCAGTTGTCACTCTGGCACACCTTCATTTTTGCAAGTGTTGGTTTAACATTTGAGATTGTTATTTTTCTTTCTTTCACTTTAACAATGGTTTTTTCATGTTATATTTGCACTGACATGTGTTTATTTCCTTTTATTTAAGCCTTTGCAATTGTCGTTTGCACTTTTCTCTTACTTTCACAAGCGTCATATTTTGTCATGGGAGTGTCGCACATTGTAAAAGTAGATTTGTGGTTCATTGTGAGAGGAAAATTTGGTACCAATGGGTCCTACTTACCATGTATACATGTACTAGACACATTTCCCAAAGTTTTATGCATTTTCATACTAGTGTCATCATTGTCATCGTAAAGTGTATCTCAAGTGTCACATTTATTCAAAGGGAGTCAATTGTACACTCTTGAAGGGAATTTTTTATGCATTCTCTGGCACTATTGTGTTATTTTCATCATAAATACATGCATTAGACACATCCCCCAAGTCTTAAGCATTGTTTCACTAGTGTCGTCACTGTCGTCGCAAAGTATATCTTAAATTTCACACTTGAAAGAGAATGTTCTTGTGTCTTTGCATTAAGGGGATCATGTTTGTTATAGGCCATTTTGTCACATCTGATCAATAAACCTACAAGCTAAATCCACGAAGACCTTGTCATTATCCCTACACAAATCCTTAAGCATGAATCTCTTAAATCCATGAGTTTCTAACCTTTACTGCCTCATTTTAGTGCTTTTAAGGCCCAATGCACCTTGACCCCTTAGGGACATGCTTTGAGTGGTAGGTTTCTCAGTTATACATCTTCTCTGATCAGATCAAGTATTCCTTTGTTGAGGGTGCACTGATCAAGAAAATTCAGGAAAAATAAGAAGAATTCTGAAGCTTCCTCTTCCGGAAGCTTGCAGGCGTTGTTATGACCATTTACTTTGGATAAGAACTTTGAATCCTATCCTCCCTACCTTGTAGTTTTCACCTTCTTAACCCTTGAGCTCACCCTCCCATCAAGAGTGGATCTTAAGCCTAGATTGGTAAATGGATAATATTTCCTAAACTACCATCCTCTCCTATATAATCACTTCCATCCACAATCTAGGGGTTGGATTTGGAGACTAATCATACCCTTATGTTGTTCCTTTGATAATAAGAGAGTTGTCATTTCCATGCATTAGGGTGGCGTTGAGGTGTTCATTGTGGAAAGGAAGGAAAAGTTATTTTAGGAGGTTCTCTATAATATCAGCTTCCACTTTTGGTTGTAAATTATCTCCCTTCCATTTAAATATAAAGAGTATATCGTTTTCCTACATGTGTTTCATTTATATTAAGATCCATTGAATAGAATCATTGGATGATGCTACATAGATGTCGTAGATATTTAGATTGTGCTATTTGTTTTTGCAGGTTCTAATTATAGTGATCAGGGCTACAGTTGGAGCTGACAAGCCAAGATGAGAGAGAGATTTGGAATGGATCACATGTAAACCATCTTTCCATTCTCCAATTCTTCTAAGGAAAACTTTATAGTCTTTGATTTATGTTTTTCTAGACTAGACCACTAGGTCTAGGGATGATACTTATGTCTCCAATCATAGATTCCATATAAAAAATTGGTGACTCCACTGAGGAACAGTTCATTCCCTTGGTGGTTTCCTTCACTTTTCCCCTTGTTACACCTCTTCATAATACTATCTATGTCTCACTCAGATTGAATTGACCCTAGGAAGACCCCTCATTGAGATGCATTTAAATTATTGTGTCAAGAAATCCTCTCTCCCTGATCAACGTGCCCCTAGTCTGCTGACAGAGCATTACAAAGCACCCTGTCCTTCTCTGTACCTACATTGCAGAGCATTCATAGCCTCTTTACATGTGCAATGACCCCTGTTTCATGCAAAAAATTCCTTTCGATGTGTTTCTCTTTGATTGAATTGATTCCAATTGGTCCTCCCTATGTCCTTGAGTGTGTTAACCCCTCTTAGAAGCTTTCATCTAGTTTTATTTTGGTTTTGAGTACCTGTGATAAGAATTTGCTTAGGTCTTAATTTCTTCTTGTCATTAGGTAATTAGCGAATTGGTTGCTTGATAATTGGATTGCTTGAAAGAATCAGTGTTTCAGTCATCATTCCGAAAAATGTTTTTTTATTAGTGATTAGGTGAATATCTTAGTTTCCATCTGAAAATTAAGTGGAATTGAAATGAAAAACCTTATGCAATATGCATTTCATCTAGGGTTTTGTGAGTGAAAACTTTAGTTAGAAACAGTTTCATTAGGATAATTTCTTGACATCCTGTTTGTTGCATATTCTGTGTTCTCTTCCCTCCTATATATAGATTTTCATTGAAATGAAAAGCTTCATTTTATCATGCTAGTTTGCATTTTAGGATATTCAGGTGAAATTCGTGGTGAGCCCTAAAAAATGAAACTTAAATAAAGATCAACTTTAAAATTTACTGAATCAACCTAAGGAGCATTTCTAACATTAATGAAAACATCTAGAGGCCTAGGCTAGAGATGTGTTCTGGCGTATTTAAATATAGGAGCTGTCATTTTTTTCCAATGTTTCATTCTGGGGGTCATAACTCATTCCACATATGTCAGTGTACTATGTCGTTCTCCACATACTCTGGGTATATTGGATGGTGCTCCATGCATGAAAACTATATGGAACACTCTCATCGTACAATTACACATTAGACAACACTAACATGGACTACACTTCCATGTATCATCAAGTATATTTTGGAAGTCCACCATAGATTGATATCCTCACCATAGGTAACCGAGTCAGCCACCTTGTACATTGTGATACAACGAACACAACATTCGAGGAGATTTATGGCTTGTATGTAAATCCTTGATTCTCCAAGGTTGTTTATTGCAATTCACAGTTGCTTGGTAAACCTTTATGCCTATCTTACCCTCTTTGATTATTTTTGTGTTAATCGTTAAAATTTATTTATCCACCATGGAAGAACAAGACCCTTTACCCTGTCGTTCAAAAATAATGCAAAATAAGACTCCTTTTCCTCTAGAGGCAACTCCTAGTCATCACTAGAATCATAAGAAAATGTAAACTACTGAATCCAATACTTAAGGGGCTATTACTTATGGTCCTGCATCTAAGATAGATCCACCATAATCATATTTTCCTGTGAGTATGAAGCCCAAGATCACCTCTCCATTAGCTAGTGAATTTGACACAACCAATATTGAAGCACCTAAAATATATTTACCTAAGGTTATTGAACCTAACTTTCCCGAGGAAGGGATAACTCAACCTTATACAAAATGAGGTACCTCAGTCATCTACACCTATTACTTTAGGACCTTCTCATTCTCTTCCATTGTCTCATACACAACCTCAAATTATATATCTTAGACCTGACGATGAACCCCTTCCACATGGTCTTGTGAGTATTGAAGAGATTCCATAGAAAGAGCCTCAAACCTCCTCTCCCATTCGAGCAGGGACTCATATTTATCAAAACCATCCTTTTTTGTCTCCTCATACTCCATTTTAACCTCCTTTGTCTGATTCTTTTCCTTTCAACTCACCTCTGAGTTTCTCTTGGAAATTGTCTTTGGGATTAACCATGACTAAGTCTGCTTTGGTTTCCCAACATGTATCTTCTACCATGGCTGAGGCGACCCAATTTTCAACCTCATCCATGTTTTTAACCACACCAAAGGCACATTTATATGGTGGCCCGTCTGTCCCGCCTAGTTACCAATCCTTGTCCAGTACCTTCTCTGGTGCAACAACCAGTCCATGGACATCTCCCATTGCATCTACATATGGAATTCCATTTGGAACTTTTTTAATGAGAACTACATAGCTTTCTCATCTTCCTCCATATACACCTACAACTCATCAAAAAGTTGGCCCTTATGTTAGTAGAAATGGTTATTTACAATAGTCCAATCCATCTCCAATTGGGAACCCTGCACTTGGGGGGTAGTTTCCTCTATATTACCCTCCTCTTTTGGCAGGGGGAAACCTCTTGCATGTTCATTTCCATCTCCTCAAATTAGTGCTTAGCCTCAAATGATTCCTCCTTATTCAAGAATGACTACTAGTGTTGGCAGCCTAATTTTCATATTCAACCTAATTTAGTTGTGGCTTCATCTTTAGCTTCTCAACTTGTTCCATCTACCACTTAGATTTTTGTTCAACAACCCATGACTCAACCTGTCCAAAATCAAATGAATGTGATCCAAAATTTACAAGGTGTACCTTTAACTTTACCCATAACTCTAGTATCTGCCACATCACAACCTATGTATACCTAGCCTCTTCAAGGTAGCTTACAATCACAACAATTTGGGCAAGCCATTCTTCAAGCGCAGATGGGTCAGAATGTGTATGGTATGGCACATGAACTACCATAAAAAAATCCACCTTATGTTGGGATGATGTAGAATCCCATGGGGAAACCATATCCACCATATCAAGGTATCCCTCAGGTGTCTTACGGTCAACAAGTCCAAACTCAATTATTCCCACCTTTGCAAGGTCATCCTGGAACTGATAATAAGGTTATGTGTATCTTGGCTATCAAAATCCTCCCTATCCTGGGACATAGATACCTATTTCTTAGGTTATTCCTTCTTATCTAGGATATCCTCCACCAGACCTTAACAGGCTCATGGAGACTCTCGAATTGTCGGATTTGACTAGGCTCACCAATGATCCCAATGCACATTCTCCTTGGTGGCCTATTATTCCTACCAAGTTGCCTTATTATATTCCTAAATGCAATGGAAATCCTGAAGAATACCCATCCATGTATATAATGACATATCATTTGTGGTGTTCTTCGACCTCCCTTCATGATGATTGTATTTGTTTACATGTTTTCCAGCATACACTCATTGGTACGGTAGCTAAATGGTACATAGAATTGCCTCGAGCTTCATTTGATAACTTTAGTGCCTTAGCTACTACATTACTAACAAATTTATAGTTACCCATCAGATATGAGACTGGAACAAATCTCTTAACTAATTTCAAATAGATGAAAGCCACTCACACCTTTGATCATATTCATGAGTGGTGACATCATCATCATTTGGTTGAGACTTTCATTCCTGATCAATTGTTAGGTGAATGGACCATAAAGTCTCTGTTGCCATCTATTACAAAAGACGTAGCTAAAGGTAGAGTCATAACCGAAGAACAGGTGATCGCTCGTGCCCAGTACTTGGATCTCATTTATACCCAATCTGGCACATTGTATGATAAGATGCCTGATGCTCCGCGACCTACATATACTATTTTTCAAATTCCTAGTAAAGAATCACATGTTGTTGATGGTGTGATTGGTTCTACTAGCCAACAATCAATGGGTAAACCATTTGGTTCAACTCTTTTTATCATTGCTCAAAACCCTCCTTCCACTCCTACAACTTCTACTTCTAAGATCAATGTTATTCAATCATCTAAAGGCAAATCTCTGCAACCGGAAAGTAAGAATAAAGTCAAAGGTAAGAAGATGAAAGTGAATGCTCCATGGGATAAACAAAGCAATCAGTCTCCTGAAGAGAAGAGGAAACCTCGTTACCCATTTCTAATCTATAATGAGGATCAGTTCACTCGTGATTTTCCACACATGGTAGAGGTGAATAAATTCCTTAAATCCTCCGTTACACCTGCTTTGTTGATAGATCCTTACCCAAATCAGGAGACCAATTTGGTTGCTCGGGACCCTACTTCCTCTAATCCACTGAGCCTAAAAACGATATGTTGGTGGCTACTTGAAGTAAGGACTATGTTAATGTGAATCCTTTGAACGATCAATCCACTGATCAACTTGCTAGTTTGACCACATCTCCATTGGACTCTACTCCAAATGTCGTACCTACTAAATTAATGATTAAGCCTCCCAAGGGTGTTATTCATAAATTGACATTCAAACCTCATGCAGTAGTTGCTAAAAACTATAACATAGTTGAGGAATTGGAACAAGTTCCATCAATTATGTCCACTCTTTAGGTGTTGAAAAATTTCCCCACCCAAAAGAAGGCTTTTATCTCAGCAATTAGATGTATTGATCCTTCGGATTCCAACCTAGTAGTCTTTAACCATGAGAACCATACACCTCGACTTCCAACTTAGTTAGCCTTCATGATTCAGGTTGTTGTTCGTGGTAAAAATATTCATCGTTCCATTGTGGATGAAGGTGCCTCAACCTGTATTATATCCCTATCTTGTTGGAAGGCTATTGGTTCTCCCCAATTGAGTCAGTCACCAACCACTTTGAAATATTTTGATGGAAGAACTTACAAACTGTGTGGGATTTTGAATTCTCTACAGGTAGAATTAGGTGGCAAGATTGTATCAGTAGAATTTGAAGTTATTGATGGACCTCTAGATTATAATCTTTTACTGGGTCGAACGTGGGTCTATTCCATGGTTTTGGTTGTTTCCACGTATTTCGAATGATCACTTTTCCTCATAAAGGCGGTATTGTAGCCATCAATCAAATCACTTTCTTTGCCACTTAATCTTCAGTTACTGGAAGTGTCCCTCTCGTGGGGGAAACCCATCACCCATACCATCATGTTGGAGTTGGATTGCTTAAGGACTTCTCTCTCATTGGAAGCTTTCTACTACCTCCTCCCCAACTACCTAACAAATCCACTTCGGTTGCCTATATTAATATGGTTTCTTCTTGTATTACTCATGTTGATCCATGGGTAGTACCCAATGAAACCAATATCGATAGTTTTAGTGACTGTATGTAACTCAACCCTATTGAGCAAGATTATGAAACCATCCATTCAGCTTGTGCGGCCTATTTTGATCCTTCCTCTTCGATCAATTGGGTTGATCGTTCTTTATATTATGGTATGACGTCTCATCCTTTCTTTCGTACATTTTCCACTAATGAGGTAATAATGGAGATCATGATGTTGGATGATGCATCAGGGGATGATTTTCATCATCATTTTTCCTTGCCAAATTCCTTCGAGGACGATCTTAATGAACTTTATCAGCCCAATATCATAGAGTTATCTATGAATTCCACATCCATTTACGATGTTGATTCTAAAAATAACTTGTCAAACATTGAAGAGACCATAGCTCTTGAAATTTCAATTAACCTGACATTATCGAAAATCTATGTATCATAGCATCTTTCTCTCCCAATGAGATTAAGACTTATAAATCCCTTTAACAAGAATTCATAGATGTTTTTTCTTGGTCTTCCAAAGAAATTCCTGGTATTGATCCAAACATCATTGTGCACAAATTTAAAACATATCTAATGCCAAACCAATGCAATAACACCTTTTCTCTATTCATCCCAAGAAGGTTACTGCCATTAAGGCTAAAGTTGAAAATTTTCTACGAGCTAGTTTCATCTATCCTATACCTTTGACTGACTGGGTTTCTAATATTGTTCCTATTATGAAAAAGTAGGGAAAAATCCATGTGTGCATCAATTATCGGTAATCAATCATGCTTTTCCATAGGACAATTGTCCTACCTCGTTCATCAACCAAATCATTGATGATTTTTCACTATGTGAGATATTTTAGTTTATGGACAATTTCTCTAGCTATAATCAAATCAACATTCTCCTGGTGGAACAACATAATAATGCATTCATTTGTCCCTGGGGCACATTTTCTTAGAAAAAACTCCCTTTCAGATTAAATAATATTGGGGCTATGTTCCAAAGGGTCATGAATTATGCCTTCCATGACATCAAACACTTTGTGCAACCTTATTTGGATGATTTTCTTTCTCATTCACGACATCAGTTTGATCACTCGTTGCATCTTAGGGCCATGTTTTTACGATGTAGACATTATAGCATTCAACTCAATCTGCACAAATGTGTGTTTTGTGTCATCTCTGGTCATATTCTCATATTTGTTGTATCAAAACAAGGAATTCGTATTGATCCTTTGAAAGTTCAGGTGATCATTGATTTGTCTGCTCCTTCCCTCCATCAGATTCAACGACTCCAAGGGAAGGCTAACTTTCTTTGGAGGTTTGTTCCCAATTATGCCGAACTAACCAAAGGATTTACTTGCTTTATAAATAAAGGGGTCCCCATGTTGGCTTGAGGGGTCCTAACCCAGGTTCAGTGTTAGTTAGCCAAACAAATCCCTACACTACTGGCCCTTTCAGCATCAGCCCATGGAGTGCAGATTGAAGTCTCACTCGAAGCAGTATGGGGGGATGCTGGAACCAAGTTTCCACACCTAGAGATGGTTGTGATGTCAGTTTATTGTGGCTATACCTACCTTCGCGTAGGTTTCTTAGCCCTCTGTTCCACCCTTCAGTACCTTCGTGAAAGGGTACAATTGGCTTTCGTGCAGCCCTAACCTACAGCTCAGGGACTTTCGCGTTGCTAGGGCAGCGAACTGCGATATCTCCCAAACTAGGCTAAGTGTCTTACTTATCTTATTAACTGATCTTAGTTAGCTTTGCGTAAACATATGTTCTTACTTGCATTCACTTAACCAACACATTTACATACATTCATGCATCATATAAGCATTATAAGTGAAATTCATACCCAACATAACAAGATGCATAAACATGAAATAAAGACACAGAAATTGTAGAATACTTCTCTTTATTGATAATTCCAAACGATTACAGACTCGACCCACCCTGTGCACTCAGCTGCGGACTTCTACCCTAGGCCTTTGCGCACTCAGCTGCAGAGCCTCTACCTACGCTACGACCCAAACTTAGACTTCTACCTCAAAGCTATCTCTCATCCATCATATCTTCTTGTGTCTATCTTCTATTCTTGCTATCAAACTACTTAGAGCTTATCTCTATTTATACAATCCCATGGTCTGCAGACCATGGGTAGATCTTTTGCAATCGACATTACATTTCCAAAACAAGGGCAGACAACCCTATGACTCTTTAACACCTACGTGCTCTGCGACCACAAAATGTGGAGTCTTTACACTTGGATTAAAAAAATTTACCAAAATATGGGCTTTTAGCCCCAAAACTACCCTCGGGGGATCCTGCGCCCAACAAGCCCCCAACACAAACATTGTGACTCACCCTTGAGTCACTCTGCAAGCGTGGAGATCTTAACGCGAAGACCTCCCAGCTCCGTTTGGATGACTGCAACCTCGGCAACGCACTGAGTAGCCACTTGTTGGAATTCTTCCACTCTCTACTCGGTGACTGCCGCTGAATTTCCACCCTAAATCTTCTGCTGAGTTGCCTACAGTGTCGTGAGCTTTCCTTCAATGGAAGTTGTTATCGTATATCCCTCATCTATCCATGGTTGTAGGCACACTTTTAGGACCGCTTCTTTGTGCCGAGCGTCATCCACCTATTCCTTAAGCGCCTTTGCCTCCTACATCCGTGCAAGCCTCTGCGTAAGGGAAACTGTCTGCGTGGTCCCTTGACCTCATCATATCTTTGTTGTAGCTTACACACCTCTGTCTCTAGGTTCTCCACATTCAGGTCCTCCTATAGTGTGGTCAGGAACTCGAATGATTGTTCAAAAAGTCGCGTGCAGTCTGCTACTACACTGTCGACCGCCATTATTACTATTGTAATAGTGGTGGCACGTTGTTCCCTGACTTCTTGCGGAGTTGAAGGCTAAGCCCTCAACTGCAATTCTATGATCTGCAGGTTCAGCTCTAACTGAATCATGGCCATCTCTTTCTGAGCATCATGCACCCCTGTGGCCAACTTGCGGGTGTGCGCCTCAACCAGTTCTTGTCTGAATTTCCAACTCCAGGACCATTCGGCAAGCTTCCTCCACTACCTGCATGATTTTCTTATTCTATTCCACTGCCTCGTTGAGCTGCAGGTCCAACTACTCAATATTGATGCGATGTTCACTCATCACCTACAGAGCACGACTCTCCTGGGACCTAAGTTCCACAGTGACTCCATCCTACAAGAGATGAAGCGTCTCTCGAGGGAGCGTGGACATATTCCATCCCACCCCTTTCAGGCTGCTGACTGTGGGCCTATCGGCCTCATTTTTTGTAGTAAGTTCCCCATCTCATAGTAGTATCGCGTTGGTCACCCTTTTGCTCAACATCTTTGTGGCAGCTGAAGTGTCGATTGTGAGGCTAGTGGACACTGTGCCAGCCTATTGAGTGCGAGCCTGCAACTCCTGCAGATCTGTCTGAAGAGCCACTAATACCAATTGTTTCTTCTCTTCGAACTGTTGGAGGGCCTCCGTGGTGACATCCCTCACCATTTCTCCAATATCGTGAAAACCCCCCTCAATGAGGGTGATTAAGTCCAAGGATGTCTTTGAAGCCTTGGTTTTCTTCCGTGACACTTCCTTCTCTTGTGGTCACTGACACTTGAGTTGGGTGGTTGTCGTCTGCAGGTAACCTTTCTCTGTTGGCTCGTTTGTTTCTGCCTCAGCCCCAGGTGAAGGTGACTTTTGTCGTTCGTGCTCTTCTCATCCTATCTCCTGTTGTTCTGCCAATTTCACGGTGTTGCGCATTGCCTGTGTCTTAGCCTCGACTTCCTCTTTTCTACGCTTCTCAACTAGCTGCACCATTCTGAGCTTTGTTTCTTCCTTCTTACGCTACGTGCCACTTCGGCAGCCAAGACTTGAGGAGCCTATTACAGTGCGCTACTCCGACAGCCAAGACTCAAGGACTACAAAGATAACATCATCCATTGCCAGATATGGTAAGTTATGCCATGTATTCATAGGGTCCTTCTGTGCCTTGATAAGGACATGGTGGAAATCTACTTTGAACTCTCTAGCTCTACAAACTAGCATATACTGTGGGCAACAACTATGGCTTGTGATTGATCCCCATCTGGATACTAATTTCCATCAAGATCCAAAATATCTTGCTTTCTTTTATGCGTTGTGCATCCTTGGTCACCCACAATGAAGCATACTCCGCTGCCTCTGGAAGGTTCAACATGACCGAAGGGAATTGGTTGTCTTCTGGCAGCTCTCATGCCATCAATACAATCGATAGAAAGAGCCACGCATAGTGGAATGTCTTGCCCTACTCCTTTGTCTCACGATAGTTCACAAAGAACTTGTTGCATAGATAGTTCACCTAGTTGAATTGGACTCCTTCAACCCATTGGGCTGCTAGTGCAATCATAGGCGCGGGCACCTCATCCGTGCGACACTTCCGCATCACCTTCCCTGCTAATATTTGCATTGCTATCTTGACAGCAGGGTTGTTAATGCTAGAGATGGCATATCCCCGCTTCTTCTTCTCCAACTTGAATTTCTTCTTCATAGCTTCCACGAGGGCCAACTCACCACCTTTTCCTTCTAATATACTAGCTAGATCCTCCCCTAAGTAAGGAAACCATGTGATTCGATGGATCAAGTGGTCTGTGATGGGAATGGGCTCCTCCACTTGCAAACACCCATCATGCACCAAGCAGAGCAACTACCTGGTGATGAAGATGGTCACTGGGGCGTGGTGGTAATATGGTACCCAGAGCATGTTGAGCAGCCCAAGTTTCTCTGCACCCTTGAGCCATGTCCGTGGCTTTAATTCGACCATTCTAGTAGTCGTGTCAATCAGTCGGCGCATTAGCTGCTTAGTCACTAAATGCAGAAATTTCTCATGATTTGCGAGGTCCCAATCTTCGAACTTTAGTACAAGAACCTGCCCTAAGCGTAGCCCCTCAAAAAGAATGTCATCCGAGAGCAATGAAGTTTGCAGGGATCTCTTGCTCTTGTCTATGTCCTTTGGCACCTTGGCTTTTCCCTTGCGTGGAGGAACATATTCTAGTAACCTGGTAATAGGGTCTGCACCCTAGGTTTCAACTTCCATTTCCAAATCCTCCTCATCCACCAGGATTTCTTCAGATTCTTCCTCATCTGCCTCCATATTAATGGCCTTCCCCTTTTCCTGCAAAGTGAGCTTGGTCCTCTATGGGTTTCTTGGTGAGATGCGCACCGGTAGCATAGTATGCTTATCCTTCTTTGGTCTTAGTGTCCTGGGTGATTTAGGGACTTCGACTACCACTTCAGAACTCTCTGGGGTAGCTTCTGCTACCTCAATTTCCTGTGTGGCTTCCTCGGCTATCATCGCTTTTGTGTCCATGGCTTCTGTGGGTGTCGACATCATTCTATTCAAGAGGTCCTGTGTCTCCTTCGGCAATCTCTCAAATGCTGAACTTGCTCTCAAAGCCTCAAAATTTGCACGGTCCATACACACCTGATAGCGTGACAACTGAATTTTCAAAATGCCAAGTGTTTTTCATTGGATAGCCACTTGTAATTTATAGGGCCTTTTGAATTCAAATCTGACCATCCCCCCACATTCGGCCCATTAATGCTAGATTGGCGATAGATTTTCAAGAATCTAATCCATAAATTTTGCCTTAAGTGCCTACCACCCTCTCCATTTGGCCACAATTCGACCATCAAATCATGAACAATGACCTTAACAATTGTTACATAGTAATTTTTCACCGACCCCACATTCCCTGATCTTGGACACTGTCGGTCCATGCTATTGACATCTGCTTTCTGTCATGTTGCAAAATATGTGTCAATGTCTTCCTTGTCATATCAAGAAGAATACCTCAATTCATTACTCCCGAAGCAGACCCTTTTTAACCTTTTTTTTTGGGTTGTCATGGGTCATCAGTTATTCCACCTATGAAGATGGCCAAGATTGAACTAAACCTAGCGACATTGTTGCCCTATCCTTGTGTTTCACTCGCGATGAGCTACTTTTGGCAAGTTTTTTTAACAAATTTTTGAAGCTTCGGAGTGTAACAGCTTCATGGGTGGTCCTAGGGTTGGTTGTTGGATCAGATGAGCTCGGCTCTCTCCTTTGGGATGGTTGTTCCACCTTTTGTGCAACCTCCCAAAGGGATAAGATCTTTCTCCCATCTCTTATGGAGGCTCCTCCTCCTATAAATACCTCCTTCATGGGGGGAGGTTCAGTTAGTGGAGGGAGAGATTTTGAGTAGAGTTTGGAAGTAGCTTCTAATGTAACTTAGCCTGGGATAGTTTTGTGTGGATTTGGCTTGATTGTATGAGTGTTCTAGCATCATAATTTTTCCTTTTGGGTAGGAGAGAGAGTTATTCATCCTCTTGGGAGACAATTCATGAGTGAATTCTTGCGGAGACATGCTGACAGGACCCTTCAAGGAGACCTACAACGTCAAGGCATGGTTGTAAGTTTTACTTCAGTTCATATTAATACAAATCAACGGTTTATTTCCTATATCTTATGTCAAAATTTCATATTGATAGCTTGAAGTTCCTTGACCCTTTAAGTAGATCGTTTTTGTTGTATTCTATTATGTTTGTTGTTATTCTCTATATGTTGTTTCAGGTACAAAAGTGATTAGAACGAGAGCTGGAGAAACACGACGAGAATTTTATTAAACGAGGATTTGAAGGTAGACCTTCATAACATTAACTATCTAAGGGAATTTGCTTTGATATTGTTCTTGCTATGGCTAGACCCACTCTAGGGCTATAGGGGTTTCCTCTATCCATAGAGGGAACTTGCCTACATCACAACTTGGTGACCATACTGGGGATCTGTGTCTTTTGTCTCTTGATTTGTTTTTTCTTTGCTTGTTTATTGTCTCCTTTACTTTTGGGTAGAATTCTCCATATTGTGAGTTGTTTAACTACTCTTGGTAGTCTTCCCTCTATGATAAGTGATAGGTCTGGCCTTTCTTCAGCTGAATTTAGAAATTTTTCCTTTGATTTGGGGTCGTCACCTTTTATTTTATGACAGTGGCGATGATGGTCACGTCTTCTCTATTTAATTAGTTTCACTTTCTACTGTTTGGAACAATTAAATCACCTCATAGTCACGACAAGCTTTGAGTTACGCTCGGCGTTGTTTCCCGGTGTACTTATGTGACAATGTTGCAAGTTGCTAGTTAAGGGGGTGTGACTTTGCATTGTCGGCGCAGGTTTTCAGTTTGATGCTCACGAAGATTCCTATAGGTTTTCATTTTGAAGTTTTGTTTGCTGATTGGCTAGTGTGTCTTATCCTTCTGAGCTTGTCTTCTGCCTATTATTGTGTGTCAAATTGTTGTTTGCTAGAATACTTTACTCTTGGTTTCATTCCCTTGAGACTTCTCCTTTTGAACTGTGTGACCTGTTCACCTTAGGGTTTCTTGAAGCATTAGCTTTTTCTTGGGTTACTTGTTCGTTTGGACCTTTGAGCTATGTTTGAAATGATCCCTTGCTTTGTTTGAGGCTTTTCCTTATTAATTGTTCTTTCATCTTCCTGATTGGTATGTGACATTTGGTTATCAAAACTTTCAAGTCTTTCTTGTTAGGTTTCCTTCCATCACTTTGGCATAGATCACATTGCTTCCCAGTCAGTTAGAAAGCTTTCGAGTTTTTGCAAAAAGAAACATATTATTTGTTTTAAATCTTTGATTAGTTTCCAAGTGGAATGTGTCTCTTTATTTATTGAAATATTTCATTCAAAAAGGACTTAAAACTAGCATTGTTTTGAGTTTTGCATTCGGTTGCTTGTCATCTATTCGAAAAAACAAAATATCTCATTCATTTTGCATTAGGAAATGAGAACAATCTTTTGCATTAGTAAATTCTTGACATTTAGAAGTTGAAAAGAAAAGGATGTATTTTTCATTTACTTAATTGTATTGCTTGCAAGTGATTGAAAGATAGAAGCATTTCTCTTTCCTCTTGGTTGGTTTTCTTGTGAAATAACGAAAAGTACCATTCTTGCATTTTCTTGCTTGTTGCTTTGATTGCTTTGAAATGAACCTCTCACTTTTCTTTAGTTAGTTGTTCATTGAAAAGTGATGGTTTCTTTACTCATTTAGTTGCATTCTAGGAGTATTTGAAGATACATTCGGTAGGGCCTTGAAACTGAGATCTAATTCAAGATAAACTGTTGAAATTTATCGAATTAATATAAGAACGCATTGGAACTTAATGCTCATATATCTAGATGTATAGGCTAGAGACGTGTTCCGACGTTTTTAAACCTAGTGGTTGTTGTTTTCACTAAGGTTGGGTGATTCCTCCTTTTGTGATTCGATAAGTGCTAGTACAGACTTGTGCTCCCTGTACCGTCGCGTATATGATGGGAGACCCCACTAGGTTGCAATCTTGTTATCCATAGGAAGCCGAGTCTGCCGCCTTACGAATCGTAGCGCAGTGAAAATAAAATTCGGGAGATTATCTGTCGTACCGGAAGTCCTTGGTCATTTCTCTTTCAGTTTACTACCAAGGTATATATGCAGTTTTACGATTTGTCTAGTAAACCTTTTTCCTAGAGTTCCAAAGCAGTCATTTGATCTCTTTGACTCATTAAAATTAAAAGATCGTTTGATCACTTGTCCTTTCAAGCTCATTTCCAATCGAAAGCGATAGAGTCACCTTTCGTCCCTTTCTTGACTCTTAAAATATGAAAAGGCAAAGTTTTGTTTCAGTGTCTTAAAATTAATTGCCCACAAAATATTCATGGTTAAAGTTATCTTCCTTAGTAATTCTTTAGGGTTGATTCCAATGGCAACATTTTTGGAGTCTGCCAGTCAAGGATTCCCTTCGAATGGGAATCCTGGTCCTTTTCCCTCTTTTGGAAACCCTGGTGCTCCTTATATGCCAACGTTGTTGTCCCTCCCTGGGTTAACCATTGGTTTACCTGTTTGGTTATTTTCGACCTCAGTGATCTCGAGTGTCCCAACTCCTACCCCGTTGTCTCCTTCATTCGAACCGCATCATGGTGATTCTAAGGTTGACCCCTTGCCTTCTTCCCCTATTTCTTCACCTTCTTCTTCTACTTCGCCTAGTGAAAGTTTCAAATCTAGTAACCAGGAGGCTAAGAAGAAGAAGAAGAAGATAAAGAATAAGAAGTCAGCTAAGCAAGAGGCCAACCGTGTAGCTGTTGCTCCAAATGCACCTCCCACAAACAAACCTTTTGATCCTCCACGGAAGGTCAAATTCCCTTGCAGGCTATGTAAGGGTGACCATCTCCTCCGAGACTGTCCTGGCATTCCTAGATTCTTAGAGGTATGGTCTCAAAATCTGGATCGACCATCCACATCGACCTTTGGAGATCATGTCGATGCTACACTCTTAGCTAGCGATGGTAAGAAGAAAGGGAAGATTAGATTCCCCTATAGGCTATGTGAAGGAGAGCATATTCTTCACCTTTATCCTCTTATGGATAAAGCTTCCAAAGTTTTGGAAAACCTTACAACTCCTCAACCCCAACTCCCTATTGGTTATCAGAGGCTTTCTTCTAACCCTCTCTCGGTTGGTAAAGAGATTGACTTGGGTTCATCTCTTGTTAGTCCTGCTCTTCCTGAGCAAGACTCTTTTGTGTCTGTTCCCGACCAACCATTGGTCGAAAAGAGTGTCAACTTGGCTCTGCCACCAGTTGATCACTCTGTTCCAGAAGAGCGTAGTGATCATACTGCTCATGTTCTTCTTGTCTCCTCAGATTCTTATGAATTGAAGAGTGACCCTCCCGTCCCAGTTGTTCAGGAGAGTCCTTCTTCTATTCCTACAGAGCATGGGGGAAATCATATGATGCCCCCACCAAGTAGTTCTATCGTCTCTTTCGATTGGAGTTGCTTCACTACTTTCTACCTCCCATCTTATGTGCCTTTCCAGATCACAATACAAGCCTATAATATGGTAGTACCTGGCACTATATTAGATGAAGGTGCATCTGTTAGCATCATGTCTTCTACTACTTGGCAAGCTTTTGGCTCCCCAGAGCTTGTGCCTGTCACCCAAAATCTGTTGGCTTTCAACAGAGGAACCAATCAACCATTAGAGATCCTTCTATAATTCCCTATTACTTTGGGAGGAAAGACTGTCTATATAGATGTAATGGTAGTCCAAGGTCCGTTAGATTTCAATCTCCTCCTTGGACGCGACTATGTGTATGTCATGGGAGCTCTTGTTTCTTCACTTTTTCGTGTGTTTTGTTTTCCGCACGAAGGAAGAATTGTGACTATTGATCAATCGTCATTCATTGGTCACCAGACGCCTCCTTTGAAACCATCATCCCCTATCGGCTCTTGTTTTCAAGAAGTACCTTCCCCACCATAGATCAATTATGTGGCTACCCGTTATGTTTCTACATTTGCTGATGATTACACAGATGGGATTGTACATTATGTACTGGGAGAATTGGAACCTGATCTGTCTATGGTATGAAATGACATGTTTTCCTCGCAGAGAATGGTTCTTCCATCTAGTGAAGATCTCTTGGGATTCATGTTCTTGTATGGTCCATGAATAGATGTTATGAGGATAGTTCTTGGTCTTGTGTCAACCTCATTAAAAAATGAAACAAGGGGTGATGAAGAGAATTCTTTTCTTGTGTCAACCTCGTTAAAAAATGAAACCAAGGATATGAGGATAGTTCTTGGTCTTGTTTCAACCTCATTAAAAAATGAAACAAGAGATGAGGATAGTTCTTGGTCTTGTGTCAACCTCATAAAAAAAAGAAACAAGAGATGAGGATAGTTCTTAGCCTTGTGTCAACCTCGTTAAAAAATGAAACAAGAGATGAGGACAATTCTTTTCTTGTCAACCTCATTAAAAAATGAAACCAAGTGTGTGAGGATAGTTCCTAGTCTTGTGTCAACCTTGTTAAAAAATGAAACAAAGGACATGAACATAGTTCCTTGTCTTGCATCAAGATCGTTAAACATTGAAACAAGGAGTCATGAGGATAGTCCTTTTTCTATGTCAACCTCATTAAAAAATGAAATAGTGTGTGAGGATTGCTCTTTTCCTGTGTCAACCTCGTTAAAAAATTAAACAAGGGTCTTGAGGATAGTTCTTTTACTGTGTCAATCTCGTTAAAAAATGAAGCAAGTCCCTTTTCCAAATCGAGTCTTTGATTAAGATCTCGTAAAATCCCAGTCTAGTCTTTCCAATATCTCGAAGGTGAACCTTCATTCCATCCATCTAGTTGATTTAAATGAAGCTTGGGGGGCATGTACCTCGATCGAGTCATTATGTTGGGGCATGCGAACTTATTCAAGCAGAGTTTTTCATTTTGAGCTTGTGTAAACATGAAACCGAATCCAAGCAGAGTTCTCCATGGTTCAAGCTGGTGTAAAAATGAACCCATACCCAATTTTAACCCTTGTGATCACCATTTTTATTAGCTAATTTCTACTAGATGAGCCTTGGTTGTTTCATTCCATCGCCATCATCTCTTTGGCTGATCATATGCTTTCACTTGGTTTCTTTTCCTTTCCTAAGGGACCACAGTGATGAGTGGTTTTATTAGCCAGCCTCTTGACCATTACATGTTTTGAGCAATTCCACCATTGTTGGAAGCAGTTGCTACCCTTTATACCACTCATTCCTCCAATACAAGTCACCTTTAAGCTCTTTTTTAACTCTTAAAAGATGAAAAGATTGCCGATTATTTTTCCCTTTTTTGACTTGTTAAAGAGAATAAAAATGGAGGGGTCTACTTTCAACTCTTTTCTGACCCTTTAAAAATGAAAATATGGCCAAGCCCTTGTCCTTTTGAACTCGTTAACGGATGTGAAACATCGTGCACCTAGTATAAATTTACCCCTTTTTCGGGATGGGAGGCACTATTTATGAAAAGGGTACTCCTTGGCTGAAATGGTCAAGCAGTTCTCTCAAGTATTGTTTTCTACCTTTTTGGGCTCGAGAGACACAAACGTACGAAAAGAGACCATGTGGAGTTTTATTTTACTTGTCTTTTTCAAACTCTCTAAACATGAAAAAGATACTGAGTTACACCTTTGTCGAACTCGTTAAACTATTAAACGACATCGGATTCGTCACCATGACAAACCGAGCTTCTCCTTCCTAGGGCTCGTTAAAATTTACTAGGTCAAATTTGTCTGAAGGACAAACACATATTACAAGCATATGCTATCCCCTTCAAGCTTGTGTTTTAAAAATAATTGGGGTGCTCGCCAGAAATGGTTGGGAAAAAATTGGAAGTATTCCATCTGTTGTATTACTTATTACAACAACTTGTCGCTCTTGAACATCAACAGTATTTCTTCTTCGTGTCGAGTTGGGATTTCCTCACTTTATCGTTGGCCTTCTGGGTTTTGGGTTATCCATTTTGCCTCATTCCATCTAATCCTTGCTGCATCATCATGACCTTTGATCCCTTGGTACCAAAATGTTGCCAAACTCTGGAGTCGTGTCACCGATATGTTCAAGAGCTTAATCCTTCTGTAGTTTGTATCCTTATACACCTTCCTCAGATTCTCTATCTCATCCACATTCATCTTGTTCCTTTTTCTCATGTCGATGATGTGGGAAACATTATGGCCCTCCTTCGACCGATCACTTCCTGTCGACTTCAACTCATTATCCAGGAAGTTGATCTAGAGACTCCTTTCTGGTACCTTGGAGCTTGCATGATTTAATGGAAAGTTCTTTGCATTCAATGACGAGCTTTCATTATTGGCTGTCAATCAGGTGATTTCACGGGTGTTCGACTTCAGGTCATTCTTCACACTTCATGGATTGTACTAGTAGTACCTTGAGAACCATTGAAATTACTAGTGGTATCTCTCGTGTTTGTTAACGGTTTACATCATTGACCGATAATCAAGAGATTTTCTAGTATGATTGACTTCAGCACATCTATTCGCATATTAGAATTTTTACCTTGATCAGGTTGGGATTCAACACCTTGGGCTCAGATTACACAAGTCTAGGTTGCGTGGATTGGTTCATTATTGTATACATGACTCTTTTGATTAGATGGTTGCGACCATACTTGAGCCTTTTATATGTCCCTTTTGATTGGATGGCTGCGTCCATACCACAGATCATCTATGTTTATCTTCTGGATGGCTACGCCCATGCCTTATGTGCACGTATTTCCTTTCACTATGTACTTATGTATCAAAGATATCAGTTTTATTTGCATTTGCAAGTTCTCCGTGATGGTGTTTTGTTTCAGTTATAGATTCATAAATCATTTCACCCCTCCCACTCTCTCAGCCTTCACGCTTTAGGGGGCATCTGTTACACAGTAATTTGTCACCAACCCCACATTCCCTGATCCCAGACACTGTCAGCCCATGTTATTGACATCTGCTTTGTGTCATGTTGCAAAATATGTGTCAGTGTCTTCCTTGTCATATCAGGAAGAATACCTCAGTTCATTATGTTAGTGTCAGTATTTTCATACTACCATCAGTGATCAAAACTCCTCTTTTCATATTCATATTAGGGTCTCGCTCAGAAATTTTTGTCATTCCACCTAGGTCCTCATTCAAAAATTTACTCACTAATGGTAGCCCTATTCAAAAAACCTCACTCACCTACACTCCATATACCTCCCTTTACCTTTTCCCATGCACTCCTAGTTATGTTACCCTCCATTCCCCAACTACCATGTCACCTCCCACATCCACATCATTCATATGACCCATGATCAGTTGAAACTATGCTTTTTCCTACACGCCACATTTATTTAAAACATAGTTTCCAAACCAATGAGGATGAATTTTCAGAAAATGAAAGAGGCTTTTTCTTCCAACATCCTCATGTACAAAAACCTCTCTCATTTTTCTAACAACTATTATGGTTTTGGATATACAGATGAAGCTTTGTAGACATATTTTCCCCAATTTTCCTATTTAGTCATGCTTTTGCAGAACATATTGTGGCCAATCAAAGACGAATATTGAGAAATGGGAGGAGGTTTATGTTCCTAAGATGCCAAAGTACAATAAACTACTTCAAATTTTACACAGCTATTATAAACTGAGAGATACATATACATATTTACAGCCTATTTTTCGGACTGTGCAAAGTCTTGTTTCAACAACCTTTTTGCAGAGACTATTGGGAACAGATGGCGCTAAATTTTGGGAAACGGAGAGAGGTTTATCTCAAGAATATATTTATCTACAATAACCTCTCTCACATTTTACATATCTATCTCGGATGGAGATATACAAAGGGATGAATGGACCCTATTTTGCAGGATTTTGGGAGGAAAATGTTCAAAGACAGTTAGCCACCTCATCAGCTAAGAGTTGCAATCAAATTCGAATTTCTCTTCCTTGTCAACAAAAATCCATAATGATAGTGCCAAGTAGATACATTAGTTTTGAATGTCCTACATTTCATTTCTATTTGTGTAAAACAATTTAGGATATTTGTAAAAAGATCTTGAGATCTTTATCAAGATATTTTAGTTTAGAATTTGTATAAATACTTCATCATTTGAAGTAAGAAAGGGTTGGACTCAGCTGGATGCTTATGCCTTGATTGTACATCATTTTGTAGTAGTTTAGCAGGAGATTAATAAAAATTGCAGCTATTTCTTTGAGATTCATGTGGTATGGAGTTTAGTTCAGTTTCTTCTCTTGTGATCATATGTTAATATGTTTTGTGCACTTGATTAATCATTTCATAGCTTCTAAGTGAATGTTTTCAAGTTGATAGGCAGAATCCATAACATCACAACTCTGCTTTGGGGAAATATTCACCATTATATGTTTTCTACAGTCTAGGAAGGATCCATGGTAATCACATGCTCTTCCTAGCTTCTCACCAGTCTTAAAACACCTTACCCATCAAGCCCTAGAATGTTAAACCTTATGCCTACCTTGCCCCATTGAACACCCTACAATTTTGACCTAATTCCCTAGCTCTAGCTGTCTGGCTCCTCCTGATCCAGAAAACCCCTTCAAAATCAAATCAAACCTTGTGCTACTATACCTAACCTAATATCCTTTTCCTGATCCAGTCATTTTGGCTGAGATCCTTATAGAGAGAGCCCTCTCCCGGCTTAGTAGGGCTAGCTACTTGGCTAAGCATGGTTTGCGGTTACCCTGGCATTGCCTTCCTTTAGCCTGAGGTTCAATCCAAGTGATAACACATTACTCCTGGAGAAAACCCTGTTTAACCTCAGTTTTTGGGTCATCGCGAGTCATCAGTTATTCCACCCGCGAAGATGGCTAAGATTGAACTAAGCCTAGCGACGTCATTGCCCTGTCCCTGTGTTTCACTCGCGACAAGCTACTTTTGGAAAGTTTTTTTTAACAAATTGTCAAAGCTTCGGAGTCTAACAGCTTCATGGGTAGTCCTAGGGTTAGTTGTTGGATCAGATGAGCTTGGCTCTCTCCTTTGGGATGGTTGTTCCACCTTTTGTGCAACCTCCCAAAGGGATAGGCTCTTTCTCCCATCTCTTATGGAGGCTCTTCCTCCTATAAATACATCCTTCATGGGGGGAGGTTCAGTTAGTGGAGGGAGAGAGTTTGAGTAGAGTTTGGAAGTATCTTCTAATGTAACTTAGCCTGGGATAGTTTTGTGTGGATTTGGCTTGATTGTATGAGTGTTCTAACATCATAATTTTTCCTTTTAGGTAGGAGAAAGAGTTATTCATCCTCTTGGGAGACAATTCATGAGTGAATTCTTGCGGAGACATGTTGACAGGACCCTTCAAGGATACCTACAATGTCACGGCATGGTTGTAAGTTTTACTTCAGTTCATATTAATACAAATCAATGGTTTATTTCCTATATTTTATGTCAAAATTGCATATTGATAGCTTGAAAGTCTTTGACCCTTTAAGTAGATCATTTTTGTTGTATTCTATTATGTTTGTTGTTATTCTCTATATGTTGTTTCAAGTACAAAAGTGATTAGAACGAGAGTCGGAGCAACACAACGAGAATTTCATCAAATGAGGATTTGAAGGTAGGCCTTCATAACATTAACTATCTAAGGGAATTTTCTTTGATATTATTCTTGCTGTGACTAGACCCACTCTAGGGCTAGAGGGGTTGCCTTTGTCCATAGAGGGAACTTACCTGCTTCACAACGTTCACTTTTCAGTGGACCTGTGCACTATTTCCACAAGTAGCGTAGCTTCCTTTGCACTGTTGCGGACCCTGTGACACTTCCCTGCTTTCTGCAGTTCTGAAATCACGCAGCTCCCCAACCCGGGCAGTGTATTTTATAGTCCCGCACATCCTTTTAGTTTCCTGGAGTTTTAAGAGTGTGCTACTTTCATTTAGTCACATGGCCGGACCACCGGTGTATGGCTTCAAGTGACTGCCATTCACCTTTCCTATGAAGGGTTCTCCATTTAACTTGACTAGCTGTATCGCTCCTCCGTCAGTAATCTTCTTAATAACATAAAGCCCTAACCAGTGCATCCTAAATTTTCTAGGGAATTTATCAAACCTACTATTATGCAACAAAACTAGATCATTTACCTTAAATGTGTGTAGCTTGATGTGTTGATCATGCGATGCCTTTTAATGCTGCTTTTGGACCTATTGGTGAAACCTAGGAAAAAATATTTCTTCTTCGATCTCATCCAGCTGCACAAGCCTCTCTTCCAAGGCTCTACAATCCATCATACCTATGAGCGCTATTATGCACACACTAGGCATGATGTATTCCATAAGCATTACGACTTCCACACCATAGACAAGCCTAAAAGGGGTTTGTCCCGTCAGCTTTTTGCATGTTATTTGATAAGCCCACAATACTGTAGGTATGCATAGGTCCCAATCACTTCGTTGAGAATTAAAAGCCTTGGTCAATGCATTTTAAAGCATTTTATTGAATGCTTCCACTATCCCATTAGCCTATGGGTGATAAGGTGTGCTCTTCTGGTGATATACCTGAAATTCCTCCATTAGTGCGCTGATTGTCTCATTCAGGAAGTGCATACCACGATCACTCATCAAGATCCTTGGACATCCAAATAATGTCAATACATGCTCAAATAGGAACTTCGCGGCCATTGCGCATGTGCAATCCTTCACTAGCTGCGCTTCTGCCCAACGAGTCAAATACTCTGTCGCAGCGATAATGTACCTTGCCACTATCTTCCCTTGTGGCTGAATGGGTCCTACAAAATCTATTGCCCACTTCTCGAAAGGTTGCAACATCATTTGTGGATGCAAAGGAGTTTCATCCCTCTGCAATGGCCTATGTATTCTTTGACATACATCACACACCTTGCAATATGCTTTTGAATCTTGATGAAGGGTTGGCCACCACAACCTTGCATGTAGAATCTTTTGTGCGGTTGCTCTCCCTGCATAATTTCCTCCCGCGGCACCTCCATGAGTGTCCGCAAGGATTCTACTTCATTCGAACTCAGGTACATACCGTCGCAATATCTCATCAGTCCCCATATTGTATAGATTCCCAACAATGACAAAGAAATCTGCCGTGCACAGCACTACTCCTTCTTTTTCTTGATAGAGTATCCTTTCAGTGCAGTTCATATTGTTAGGAAGTGTATTATATCCTCAAAATGACCATCTGTGTACTGCAAATAGTTGTGCGTTAGGCAATCTTTCTTCCAAGTTAGTAGGTTCCTCCCCTGTTTTGATGCACGACAGATGATCTGGTCCCGCGTTTAATCATCCAGGCTTCACAACAACTTCAAAATCGTACTCTTGGAACAATAGGAGCCATCTGCAGATTTGCCCCCCCAACACAAGCTTATTGACTAGGTACTTCAGGATGGAGTGATCCATGTAAAATTTAAAATGGCCTCCTAGCAAGTAGTGCCGGTACTTCTGGAGTGCATACACCATAGCTAGCCCCTCACATTCAATGGTAGAATAGTTCTTCTCTACTTTGGATAATCTGCAGCTTGTGAACATGATAGGATGGTCCAAGCCTTTGCCTCCATCCTGTGTTAGTATTGCCCCCATAGCTATCCATGATGAATCAACATGTACATGAAACTCTTTCTTCCAGTCCGGGAAGATTAGAATTGGCGCGGTAACCATCTTTTCTTTCAACATATCCAATCTTTTCTTACAGTCATCGTTCCAGCAGAACGTGACATCCTTCTTCAACAATTTTTCCATTGGCACAGTGATCTGGGCATAGCCTTTGATAAACATTCTGTAATATCCCATATGTCCCAGAGTAGCGCCCAGCTATTTCACACTCCTCGGCACTTCCAAGTTTAGTATCACTGCAATCTTCGCAAGGTCTACCATCATACCTTGTCTGCAAACCACATGCCCCAATAGGTTCCCAAAAGGAATGAAAATAGACACTTCTTTAGATTGAGCATGATCTAGTATCTTTGAGAGGTATCCAACATCAGGTGCAAGATTGCTACGTGGCACTTAACGAGTCCAAATATAGTCCAGCCATCAAAACATACCTCCAGGAACTTATAAATAAATTCCTTAAATGCCACAACAACCACGCGCGAAAGATTGCAGGCGCATTCTTCAACCCAAACGACATTACAATGTATTGAAAACAACCCCACTCAGTCACGAAGGTTGTCTTGCACCTATCCTTCGGTACGATTTTGATTTGGTGGCACCCAAAGAACCCATCAATGAAGGAATATGCTTCCTGGCCACCTACATTGTCCAACACTTCATCCGTGAATGGAGTCGGGAAAGGATCATGCACACAAGCATCATTCAGTTTTCTGAGATCCATGCATATCCTTATCTCATCCTTCTACTTTTTCTCTTGCACCACCATAGGGCTTACCCAATCAAATTCTTCCACAGGCTCAATGATGCCTGCCACTAGCATCTTGTCTAGCTCTGAGCGGACCTTCTCCTTGTATTTCAAATTGAGGCGGTAAGGCCTTTGCTTAACTGGCTTCGCGTTGGGTTTTAACGTGATCTTCATCACTCCTAGGTCTCTGATTATTCCTTTCAGATCCGTAAACTTGGTAGGGAATAAGTCCATACCAATGTTCTGCCTCCATACCAATGTTCACTTGTTTTGTTTTCACTAGCACAGTTATATCAAGGTTCTCAATCTGTGGTCCTTGAACCTCGCAGTGGCCTTCTATTTCCAGGCTATTAATATTATGAGGATCCCCATCCTCATCTTGAGCAATTACATTATAACATTTGAGCACATGACTCAGCTGAGTATCCCATTCAGGCTGAATTAGGTCTAAAGTATCTCATAGTATCCTAAAGATGGTTGCTTTCACCTCTTGTAGCGCCTCATCAATACGGTCAAACCCATCCTCAAAACTAAAATGTCATCATGAATCCTTTGCGTAGGATATCCTAGTCACCTGTCCCATGGAGGAGCTCTATTTCTATATACCAATTCATTAGGATAACATCCAGGGCATGACAGAATAGGTGCACCCATTCAGGTTGGGGTTTTTCTCCATAAGTCTACGTCCATTTGGCCAGATGTGCGCGTGGATCATTCTGCCCATCGTATTTGTTTATCAATCGCATCTTAGGCTTCCCAAATCATGTTCTTATCATCCTCCTACATTCGCGCCAATCATCAAAGCTTCCCTTGTGCGTACCCCACCATCTTGTCGGCGTAGCGCGCAGTGCCCAGTTCAAGGCTTGGAAGCGCTTATTTTATGGTATCTCCCTTTCAAATGCATCCAAAGAGATATCTACCTCATTTAAAACATCATAAATAGGAATATTTCTTGCCTCTGATGACACACAGCGCAGCGACCGGGTCATCATGTTGCAATTCAGCGTAGTTACTTCATGTAACCGATTCTGCCAGCGTTCTATTTCTTCGTCGAAATCCGAAGTGCAGGAACTCTCACGATCCCATGTAATCCGTCCATCCGCAGTGGGATTCACCCAGTCTTGGTCTCATGTTGTTATCTTATAGATGTAGTGCAGAACATCATCACTCTCATAATCACGAACTAGTTCCATATAACGCGATCCTTCAGCAGGATCCAGGGTATTATTACGCATAGTGATTTCTTCTCAAAGATCATCTTTCACTTCTTTAGAGTGATTACCCCATTCGTATCAGTAGCCCAGTCAATTCCCAAGAGTGTAGGGTAGGGATTGCTATCATCCACTATCTCTATTACTTCAAAATCTACCAGTGCACTCACTCCCTCAATATCCACGATCACCCCCTACAGCCACCCCATGGGGATGATTTTTTGCTGATTCACCATCCTTAGTTGAATCAGATACCATTGTAGTGTAGGACTCCCCATTCACTCCCAATTTTGCTTTGGTAATACATTCACATCTGACCTTAGGTCCAAAATGACTTGATCCATTTCACACTCTCCTATTTGTGCGGTCAGTCTCATCTCCCATCCTGTCCTCGTTTTATGCTTGCCAATTTTTCATACTACGTGCGGCTCACCTGGTGCGGTCCCAGCACATCTATTGATGAGTTCTTGTAACCCTTTCACAGCCTTACTGTCACACAGTAACTTCATACAGGTTTCCAGGAAAGTTGTGAGCATAGAAGGGTCCATCTCTGGCTCAAGCTTATCCTTGCTTCCTAAGGTGGAGGTCTTAGCGAAGCTCTTCTTAGCTTCCACAAAGGCTTCACGAGTGCGCTCCAAGTCGAATTCAGCCTCTTTTACTGGGGCTTTGTGAACCCATGTACTGTCTTCTAGATGTTTCCCCTTGTCATCCCCTGTCGCGATCCCACTCCTGAGCACTATGTTTATGTTCAAATCCTCCTTGCACAGCTCAGATCTCATCATCTGTAGGTTTTGAGTTGGTGGAGGTGGTAGCACCCTTTTGTCTAGTATCCTAGCTATCAGCGTAGGACAATATTCTATTTCATGATCAAATAACGTGCAATATTTGCACGACAGATGCGTTGGATTAGTGCAATCACGGGCATAGTGTCCTGGTCCTCCGCAATTGTAGCAAATCAACTGTCCTTGACCTCTACCATGTCCTCCTTCACCTCAGCCTCATCCGCGCCCCTAAAATCTAGTCCGTGTCGTTCTTGTAGTCTGGTCAAGGGGCTGCGTTTCGACCTAAACCTTGTAGGCAAGAGTTCTATCCATCATCAAATCATATCTCCTGCATGTATGCTCATCATGTCCTACCGACCTACAAAAGTTTCAGAACAGTTGTTGCGGTGCTTGTACATACTTATGTAGAAAGTGATAGTTATCCGTGGCATGTTTTCTAGATGCTTGACAGATAGCGCACCATAATGCAGACCCTGCGCTAGGTCTTGCTTGAGCTTCCAGCCTTAAAGGAATCAGTCCTCCCCCTGCAAGGAAATTTGCAAAGACCAGGCAATGGTCTTTGTCATGACCCTGACTCTTGCATTTCAAGCACCATACTTTCTCGCGTACCTCTAGTCGAACCATCCTGTCCTACTTCAGACCTTGCATCTCAAGGCACAGATTCTTGAGCTGCGCATGGATATGCTAAAATCCTATATTAAGATCTTGCATCGGAGTCTCATGTAGTCTCATGGAAATCTCCAGGGCCTCTGCTTGAGTTGTTATCTTCTACTGCGACAACACACTCCTTAAGTGTGGTAGTAGCGAAGCCACAAACCACTCGCGATGCTGTCCATATGTCAAATTCATGTTGGCTTCGTGGATTGTACATTTCAACCTCTGATATAGTTCCCAAGGCATCTCATCTGGTTGCATCGTGATCTCTTTGAATCCCATAATCAACTGCGCCTCAGATTTAGGCCCACTAAATTCCCTATTAGTGCTTCCTGGATGTCTACTACTCCAGCATTCAGGTTATCGTTAGAGTACTTAATATACAAAGTTAGAACGCAATCTTGCAGAGCACTAACTTGTGTCGCCTTCTTTATGTGATCATTTGTAACACCTTGAGCTTCCCATACAGCCCTCACAACGAACCAGAATTGGTTCAGGTCCTCATTTCCCAAGCCTTTGAACAAAGGCAACTTCACTGTATTTGCCATACTGAACCACGGTGGAGGTGGTACGGGTGAAGTTGGAGGCGATGGCAGTGAAGTCGGAGGTGGTGTGGGTGGAGGTGGTATTCGCGGGAATCCTTGTCTTATTAACTGAATAGCACTTCATGGAGAAACCTTCACTATCGCTTCTTCATCCCTTCACGGAGGTGAAATCAAGGGGCTATACTCTGGACCCTTATTTCCTTCGTTTCTGTAAATTTTTCCACTTTGCATAGTCCTAAACATCAAGGTAGCTGCATAACCCATTTTTCGCACAACAACATTTTAATCCAAGTATTCAAATATTTTACGTACTTACCTCGCAGTCCTTTGAAAAAACGATGCTCCGCCTTGCTATAGCTGACTGAGGTATCGACCACGAATTTAGTAACAAATCCTCCTATGACGCAATTGAGCCAATGATCAACAGTGCATGAAATCTTATCCTCCAATGCTTCCAACCTTCGCACTAGCTCTGGGGTCCACACAATAGGACCGTCAAGTTTCCACCTTCCTTGGCTATCTGCTAGCTTCACGAGCCACTCATATAGCTCAATAGGGAAAGAGAATAAAAAGATCTTGTGGATCTTTGTATACAGGTACCGGTCCAACCACTGTTCCTTTGTCTGTCACGGGTTTCTGTTCTCCTATGCCACGGATTCATGGATTTTTCTATCCAACCAGTCTCCAATCTCCTTCTTAGTTAGATTCTAGTGATATGACATCACACATCTCTTATGCAGATTTTGTTCCTGGCAACGAAACCATTTGTTAGCTTGAGGGGGCCTAAACCAGTTTCAACGTTAGTTAGCCAAACAAATCCCTACACTACTGGCCCTTTCGACATCAACCCGCAAAGCGCGAACTAAAGTCTCACTCGAGGCAGTATGGGGGATTGCTAAAACCAGGTTTCTGTACCCAAAGATGGTTGTGACGTCAGTTTATTCCGGCTATACCTGCCTTTGCATAGGTTGCTTAGCCCTCTATTTCACCCTTCAGTACCTTTGTGAAATGGTACAATTGGCTTTCATGCAGCCCTAACCTGTGGCTCAGGGACTTTCGCACTGTTAGGGAAGTGAACTGTGATATCTCCCAACCTAGGTTAAGTGTCGTACTAATCTTATTAACCGATCTTAGTTAGCTTCGCATAAACAGATGTTCTTACTTGCTCTCACTTAACCAACACATTTACATACATTCACGCATCATATAAGCATTATAAGTGAAATTCATACCCAACATAACAAGATGCATAAACCAAAAAGAAAGACGCAGAAATTGTAGAAGACTTCTCTTTGTTGATAATTCTAGATGATTACAGAATCGACCCGCCATGCGCACTCAGCTGCAGGGGTCTGCTCACTCAACTATGGACTTTTACCCTAGGCCTTTGCGCACTCAGCTGCGGACTTTTACCCTGGGCCTCTGCACACTCAGCTGCAGAGCCTCTACCTACACTACGACCCAAACTTAGACTTCTACCTCAGAGCTATCTCTCATCCATCATATCTTCCTATGTCTATCTTCTATTCTTTCTATCAAACTACTTAGAGCTTAGCTCTATTTATACAATCCCATGGTCCGTGGACCATGGGTAGATCTTTTACAACCAACATTACATTTCCAAAATAAGGGCGGACAACCCTATGACTCTTTAACACCTACGCGCTCTGCGACCACAAAATGCGGAGTCTTTACACTTGGATTACAAAATTTGACCAAAATATGGGCTTTTAGCCCCAAAACTACCCTTGGGGGATCCTGCACCCAACACCCATTTCATTGGGATGACTCTGCTTAGAAAGCGTTCGATGCCCTGAAAGCTGCACTGATTTGGGCATATTTATTATACCCCCCTGATTACTAATGTGATTATTTCGTGTACCTCGTCACTACAAGTACTGCCATTTCTATGGTATTGGTTTAGGAGGATGATATGGTAACTGAACATCCCATTTATTACTTGATTTGGAATCTCAGTGATACTGAAATCAAGTACACTCATGTTGAGAAGTTAGCTTTAGAAGTTGTGCAAGTTGTTCAAATGTTTCACTATTACATCCTGCTTCGTAAAATTATGGTTGTTTTAGATTGCAATCCCATGACGTATAACCTCTCACGACAATTACTAGGGGGGAAATAATCTAAGTGGATTTTCATCCTACAAGAATTCGATTTGGAATTCGTCAAATCCAAGTAAAAGAAATCCTTAGTTTTTTATTGATTTAATTTGCGACCTTCCTAATTCTGAAGCTAAAACGACATCTAGCGTTTCTATTCCAAATGATTCGTTATTTTTTATTTCGCCATTTGACCTCTGGTATGGAGATATTCTCATATATTTCCAAACCCGGACTTTCCAGTCTAATACCTCTCGCGTTGGCCATTGACGTATCTGATATCAATCCAAACATTACATTATAATCGGTGACACTCTTTATCGTCGCAATATCGATACGGTGTTTTGAAGGTGCCTCACCCATGAGGAGGTTGAGAAAGTCTTAAATGAATTCCATTCAGGGGCATGTGGTGGTCATTTATCTAGATATGTCACCACACAAAAGATCCTACGTGTTGGTTACTTTTGGCCCACCATATTTTGCAATTGTATCCTCGCTGTCTAGAAGTGTCATGCATGCCATATTTTTTATCGAAAACTCTGTTCTCTGCTCGTCCCTTTACATCTTTTTATCGTCATTGGTCCTTGTGTGAAATGGGGCATTGATTTCATGACATGTAACCCTCACTCAGTCGGGGGGCATGGTTATATCATCGTAGCGGTTGATTATTTTACCAAATGGGTTGAGGCAATGCCTACATATAACAATACTGGAGAAATAGTTTCTTTATTTTTCTTTAACCATGTCATTGTGCAGTTTTTTGTTCTACAAGCTATAGTTCCAAACCATGCAAAACATTTTCGTAATCACATGATGTTTGAATTAACTGCCAAGTTGGGACTTTCCCATGAAAGTTCCACTCCCTACTACCCTCAAGTGAATGGGAAAGTTGAGGCAATTAATAAAGTTCTCAAAACAATGCTTCAATGTATGATAGGGGTCCATAAATTGGGCTAGCATCTCATTCTTTATGCGTCTTTATGGGCATACCGAAATTTTGTTAGGACTGCTACTAGATTTACACCTTTACAATTGGTCTATCATTAGGGAAATTTTGAAGTCTAAAATGGGCCTCCTAGGAAAAATGTACAACAATAATAAACTTTATAAGAACCAAAAGGATTCAAGATGATGATTTCAACCATGGGGGATGATTTACCATTTTTGGAGTAAAAAAATAAAAAGATTAAAAAATAATAAAATAATAAAACTACTTTTTCAACTCGTATTTTCAACTCATCTCCCTAAGGTTTTACTCAAATTTCGAGTGGGAGTACTCGTTGGATGAAAAATTTAATTCCTCATCCAAGGAGTACCCATGTCGCATAATTTTGATGGACCTTGCTAAATGAAAAATGAGAAATACATGAAAACATGTGATTGTAATCACGTTTTTCATGTATTTCTCATTTTTTGTGTAGCAGGGTCAACCGAAAGTATGCAACATGGGTACTTCTTGGATGAGGAATCAAATTCTGCATCCCATGAGTGTTGTTGCTTAAAAATTTGAGTAAACCCATAGGGAGATAAGTTGAAAATATGAGTTGAAAAAATAGTTTTTATTTTTTCTTCTAAAATTTGATGATGTAATATAATCTTATTTTATTATTTCCTTAGAAGGCCCATTTTAGACCTCAAAACTCCCCTAATGATTCTGGAAACAATCCTTCCAATTGAATGTGAAATTCCATCCCTCAAACTTGTTGTCGAAATACTCCCTGCTACTTATGTCGAAGATGAATGCCTCTTACATCTGACACACTTAGATGAAACCCAGCGAGATGTTGCTATCATGGAAAATTTTAGGGGCGAATTTTTTCCCTTGGGCTAAATTAAGGGGTTTTATATTTTTATTGGGAAAATATTTTGTATCATAATACATTGTTACAAATCGCCTCAAATTTATTTTATAAAAAAATTAGGTATGGAGGTTAGCTCATCTTATTTTAAGGGAGAGGGTAAAAAAGTAAATTTAGCCCTTGAGATTAGGAGTTACAATCTTCCATTGGCCCTCATTTTCAAGAAAATGTATTAATGATAGTTATAACTAAAAATAAAAATATAGTGGAGGTATGGTAAATAAATAAAATCTCTTTTTATACTTACTCCAAAGGTGTGGTAAATAAATAAAAATACAAATAAACTAGAGGTATGGTAAATAAATAAAACCTCTTTTTATATTTAGTCCATAACCCTCTTTCTATTTAAGAAGGCTCAAAAACAAGGTTTCATTTAAGTGAATCCTATGGGCCAAATACCATATTTATAAAAGAGATATGGTAAATTAATAAAAATATAAATAAATTAGAGGTATGATAAATAAATAAAACATTTTTATATTGACTCCATATGTCACCTTATATTTATGAACACGTAAGCATGTAAATAAATAGGAATATAAATAAAGTGGAGGCATGTTAAATAAATAAAACCTCTTTTTATACTTCAAATGTATGGTAAATAAATAAAACCTCTTTCTATATTTAATCCATAACCCTCTTTCTATTTAAGAAGGCTCAAAAAAGAGGTTTTATTTAATTGAATCATATGGGCCAAATACCATATTTATAAAAGAGGGATGGTAAATTAATAAAAATATAAATAAACGAGAGGTATGGTAAATAAATAAAACATTTTTTATATTTACTCCATAAGCCACCTTATATTTACAAACACTCAAAAAATGTGTTATATTTAGGTGAAGCCTATGGGCCAAATACCATGGGCCAAATTATTATTAATACCATGAAAAAACATTATTAACCCTAATATTAGTATTAATAAAAATAAAGATGGCACATGGTATTGACCCATGGTATTCACATGGAATGCAGCCTATTTAAAGGGGGGAATTAAACTAGCATAGATCCATCTTTACTCTGGATCAAATATCGTGATATGCAAACTAACATAGAGTGAAAAAATATTTGATCCCTCTCGGGGCTTGGTAGATCAAGAGTAAAAATGGATCTTTTAATTTAATGTCACTTAAACATTTTAACTTGATTAAAATAAAAAAATAAAATAAAAATCAACAATTATTAATTTTATTAGTTTTTATAAATTACTAATAGTAGTTTTTAAGCTCTAGGTTTATGATAACCCATGGTATTGACCCATGGTAATACCATGGTATTCATGTGAGCATAGACTATTTAAAGGGGAAATTCTATCAGCTTAGATCCATCTTAATTCCGGGTCTACCAAGTGCTGGGAGGGATAAATAGATTTCATCCCTCTAAGAGTGGTAGATGTGGAGTTAAGATGGATATAGGTTGGTTTTTATGATAATGAAGATATTAAATAGACTTAGGAAATTATATTCTAAAAACAATCTTAAGGTGAATGGTTAAAGCTACATTTAATCACTTCACAAAATTTAGTAAAAAACACTGATATCTCCATTAATATTGGTTTTTCTGATTTAACAAAAAAAATTCAAAACAATGAAATCTTAACTCTTTCTACATCGCCCATGCAGAAGAGATATAGTCGCTACCCGAATTTCCCACCATTTTTCAAACATTCTCAATATGATATCTTCATGAAAAAGTTAAGGTACCGATCTTGGATTAGTTGTTTGAAAAATATGCTGGTTTGTACAACCTTTCATCTTCTCTGTTATTCTTAGTTTGTCGTAATGATTTGTAGGGGCTGGGTCACTGCACCATATTGTCCTAAAAGATGGAGATTGTGCACCAAAAAGGAAATTAATCCACATGTTACAACACTGTTAAAAATGGTATGAAGGTAGTGAATTATGCTAATAAGAAATTTAGATTGGGAGAGACGTAATTAAATTTTATTATTTAATTGAATATTTCCAATTAAAATAATAATACATCTACATTTACATATTTATATATTGATTGGAAGGCTTCTGACAATGGTCACTTCTTTCCATTAGATCCCCTTCAGGCCTTTTGGATACCTACTACTTCATTATGTTATATAGTTGGGGCTTGCTACTTGGCGTGTTGGGGTAAACAAACTTGATGGTGTTTTTTTTTTTTTTTTTTTTTTTTTTTTTTTTAATCTCGCAGTTGGAGTCAATGGAATAAGAAAGGAATTTTTTGGCAAAAGTGGTAGATAAAACATTAATCTCTCCTACCATGACAAACATGGCCACTAAAACTTGCAACATTGTTTGTAGGAAGTGAAAGTTATGTTTCTTTTTTCCAAACATATATGTTAGTATATTACAGTTTAATGAATATGTTTTATTATTATCATATATGGTTTCATACTTTAACAAAACATTCGCCAAGGCTTCACAATGTTTTATTATTCAGTGAAAGATTTTCCAAGATCTTACAAGATTTTATAATTCAGTGAAAGATTCGCCATGACTTTACAAGATAATATATATATTATTAGTGATAAAATCGCCTCCCATTTTTCCTATGTATCATGGGGATTTGCCCATTTATTATACATATAAATTTAGGGTGGTTCTTAAAATTTTCCCTGGAACTTTCTATGGCTAACGAAGCCCATAAGAAACATATTAAGGTGCAATATGACAAGAGTGTCAAGCCTCGTGTCTTCTTGGAAGGAGATCTTGTTTTGTTATATGATTAAGAATATGAAAAATTAGGATCGAGGAAGTTCGAGCCAATGTGGCTAGGTCTATATATTGTCAAATGTGTTCTTGCTAAAGGGTCCTACGAGCTAGTTGATATTTATGGAATTCCCTTGGCGTAGCCTAGAAATGGGTTGTACCTTAAAAAATAATATGCTTGAGTTTTGTGTAGTGCATTGTGTGTAGTGCACTATGTACATACTGTATATAGGAGTGATTGAATTTGTTTGCAGTGTGTTCCCTACATATTTTCCTAGGTTTCTATTAATTCTGTTTACATTTGGTTTGCAGATGTTAGCATGAAATTTCTTGGAAGGTGCACCAAAAAAGTCTCACTGAAGTCACTGATGACAAGTGACCCTAACAAAAATTTTATTTTCTTATTCTTGAGATTTGCAATAATAAAATGAAAAAAACTTGCAACAAAAAGACATGTGATCCAAAACAGCAAACAACATTATATATCCAATGTAATAACCAATATGGAAATACTTTTAAATGAATAATAATCTTTATTGATAACACTTGCTGATAGAGATCTACAAAAAGGGTTTTAAAATCCCCCTCCATGGGATGGGTCCTTTGATGTCCTTGATGCTTCAGTAATTGATTCTCTCTCTCAATATGTGAAAAACCCAAAACAGTGTGTAGAACTCAAGTGGGAGCTCAAATGCAAGAAGATGATAGTGGTGATAATGATAATGATCACGGTGAAGAATGAATGGAAAGCCCTCTTATTTATAACTAAGTATTGATTTGATCTCGAAAATGGAAAACAATAAAATAATATTGATCAAATCAAGATCTAACCATTAAGAATACTTTATTATATTTTTTGAGAGGAATAAAATATTCAAAATGGTCAAATATATTTATTTAGAAATAATTAACAAATAAAATGATTTATTAATTATTTCACGAGGATTAAGAATGGTGTGAAATTAAAATAAATATTAAATAATGATTTTACAATTATTCCAAAAAAAATTAAGGAATAATAAATAAATGGTGATTTATTTAATTATTTCTAGGTGATTTAGTCAAATGTGACAAGGAATAATTATCAAACAATGATTTAATAATTATTCCTAGAGAAAATTAAATAAATAATGATTTATTCAATTATTGTCATCGGGTATTTTTAATTTTAATCTAATATAATTTAATAAAAATGGTTTATTAAATTATTTCCCATGGTGAAACTGATTTTACTATGGTAAAATTACTCCTACATGGTGTATTTCGATCCACCTAGTTAGAAATGACTAGGTGATCATCTTTTGGTGATAACATATTTCCCCCAAACGTATGAGTGTTAGGAGAAAATTGTATGACCGAAATATGTTGTAGGTTACACTTCCATGAGACACTAAAGGGGATTCATATATCTATATATATATATAGAGAGAGAGAGAGAGAGAGAGAGAGAGTTGAAGCAATGCAAGG
The DNA here is from genome assembly GCA_031772625.1 of Pinus tabuliformis. Taxonomy (NCBI): domain Eukaryota; kingdom Viridiplantae; phylum Streptophyta; class Pinopsida; order Pinales; family Pinaceae; genus Pinus; species Pinus tabuliformis. Next base: position 1,301,974,007 of record CM062805.1, on the reverse strand, counting down.
AAGGAAAAAATGGATGGGGTGAGACCTACTAAACTGATAGAAGTTTCCTTTTATGTTCGAGTACATGATCTCAAATGAGGCAAGGGAGGAATACCCTTACCCGCCAACATAAATGAGTACAAATAATAATGGTGAGCCCAGTAATGTGGGACTGAGCTATAAAGTACATGATACATGATATGCTGGCATCAATGGGCCATAAAATAATACAATGAATCCCATATACATAATGTGCCTAGAAAGACATAGGTCAGGACTGAATACAATAACATCTGAGTACATGAGACATAATTCCCCTCAAGCTGATATGGTGAGGGGGGGATCGCAACCAAAGAATCCCTATTGAACAACAAAGGGCTCTGAAGATATGAATGGATCATCTGAAGGAGATATGTATGTTGTGGGCATTGCAAGTGGCTGAAACTAAACCCATAACATATGCAAAAATACATATGAGGTTGGACGAACATCTATGGGCATTCGGGCATGTTGGGGGATACCTGAAGGGACACCCCCTCATGAGGTCTGGAACATCTCACACACACACACTCGGGAATCATTGGGACAATCGTCTGGATCACCGAACCATCAAGTGTACAATTCTCAATCGTGTGATAATGGATTGGCATCAAGCACATGAGAAACAATCAAGTCAAGGGGAAATGATGATTCCCTTTGCTTGATCTGAGGCACTAAAAAAAGATGAAGGTTGGAACCAATGTACACCGCCCTTTAGACCACACTTTTGGAATAAATGTGTTGAAGTCGACAGAAGAGGACCCTCCAGAGTTAAGGCAATGAGGAATCCTTAACAAAGGCATGAGGTATCATAGTAGAGTGACTGATGGACTAACACTAGGGATGATGATGGAAGGAAACATGCTGAGTGGCAAATTGATGACTTCCCTTGTCAGAGCATAATATGCATGGTTGACCTAGCAGCGACTGACTCGATTCCAGAGGGGATGGTCAATTACTCAGATGAGGGATTTTCAAAGACAGAGCAGTATAACTGGAGGACAAACCTAAACATGATGGGATGAATGTGACAAAAATATGTATGGAATATTGTAACTAGACTCAAGGGGACTCAGAACGGACTCCACATATACAAGGGTGACTAATCTCAGATGCTCTGAACAAGGGTGACTCTATGATGATGAAACATGGGGAAGGCTTGGAGAGGACCATAAAATCATGAGTAAATGATGGTTACTCATTATGAAAATCAAAACATGAGTCAACCAATGCGCAGGTAAAGTGGTACTAAAGTATAGATTTCTCAAATGAAGAAATTCGATTTTAATAGGCAGAAAAGTGAGACCGCATGAGAAAAATGGCTTCTTGGTGAAGTGTCACACTACCAAAAACAAAGGGAGACCCACTATAGAAATCAGTGAGAGCTTTCCAACGGTGTTGACGATTTGTCAAACCGAGCTATGGTTTGGTTACAATTGGTGACAAAAAAACTAGAGTTTTTTCTATGAAAGGGCTTCTTGCCCCCAAATCCAATTCATTTGCATAGTGAGATGTTGGAGAATCTAGAGAGGATGAGAAGACCCTAAATCTTGTGGAAATCATAGCAGATAAAAAAACCATTGGAATTAGGATCTGTAAGTTGGAGGCAGGTGGTTTAACCTTACTCATCATTTTTGGTGGATTAGATTTTCATATTAGGGCTTCAACACTCTAGGAAAAATCCCTGCTCTTCTTCACAAGCATAACGCATTCTTTGGGCACTGATATTTATTCTGGAACGTAGATATTGGGCCAAGAAGTGTGTCCAACACAGTTTTGAAGGCAAAAACTACGTTTTGGACTGAGGAAGAGCAAGATGGGGGGTCTCTGTTTAAGTTGAGGCTTTGAACCCATGATGTGTTCCTTTGACTCTGAACTGAGAAAACATAATGGTATGTTGCAGGTATGTTAGAGCTAAAGGTGTCATGGCGAGAAAGAGATTTGGAAACTCTTTGTGCTGAGATTTAGGGGAATCAAGCAGTTAGAGGGGTTTTGGCCCAGTATGGGGTGCTAAATTTCTTGGAGAACCCATTGATTAGGGATGGTGTGCCCTTGTTGTCGAGGATTGTGAGCTACTAGGACCCAAATCAAGAGGCCTTTTTAGCACATGGGCATAGGATCGAGATCATGATCCAAGTCATATATTTTCAGATAGGATTTCCCCCCTACAGGTGGTGGGAGAGATACATCTAGTGTTGCCTCATGGGAGTCATATAGGAGAGTTTGTTGATCGTCACCGTGCACTGGGTGTTCATGCAAAGGAAACGACCATTCATATCAGTGACTTAGAGAGGCCTAAGACACAAGCTACATTCGTAGTAGTGTTGTAGATATTGGGTAGTCATGCCTTCCATCACATCACTGGGAGGCATATGATGCTGGTGGAGAGTTTGTTGGCAGGGACCTACTATGGTTGGGCCTTGATGATGTTGTCATGGGTTAAACAATAGTTGACACTATGTAGGTGAAGGATCAATGATAATTGTTCTATTGGGATAGTGTTATGCTCATAATTTCTTCTTTGAGAAGATCCCGACCATCCACCCTCATGCATAGATCCATGATGGGGGCCCACAGGAGCCTAGGATGCGCCACTGGGGAAAGCTACTCTGACGAGGTGGAGGAAGGGGAGTTAGACGGGTGTTCTGACCTAATGTGTTTGCAAATTGGGACCAGATGCCATTGTACATAAATGATTATCTATATAGGGGAATGAACTATCAGGGAGATCCTGACTTACCACTTCCGCCGGGATGAGTATGAGGTCCAGATGGTATGTGAAAGTTTCTATACATTTGATGCATTTATAGTTAAATAAATATGTGTATGTGGTATTGATTTCTAAACTTTGTGGTATGCAGACATAGCATCAGTGATGCCTGTAGAATATAAGGGACAAGTCGCAATGCCTAAGGTTGCAGATTAGGGTGGTTCTACATCATAGCAAAGATCAAGTAGTGATACTCTACTAGAAGATCTCTGATGCAGATTCAACATGCTACTGACTGGTTTGACACAACACAGGTGGCATGAGTTAGAAGACCATTATACATATGAGTGTATTGGTCCTCCCTTAGAGTGGCGAGGTATCATGAGGCATATTTCTATGGTTTGTTAGGTAGTTCGAGGCCTACGGCCTGGTGGGATGGAGTTGTTGGCTCGAGAGCCTCCAAATGATAGTGATTAGTCATAGGGACATGTGGGTCCCCATTTTTCTTTATAACATGCAAATGAGAATGTCAGATGCATTTAGAGTAGTGGATTCCAAACAATATATGTTGGATATAATGATATAATGATACATAATATGGTTATGCATATTTTTGTGACGTTTTCATTCACCATTTTTTTATGTTATGGATGGGTTCTTGTATATCTATGTGATAAATTCCAACATAAAATATTATTTGCAATGGTATATACATAGTGATTTTGGGCTCTAGGAACATGACTAAATGTAATGGATTCAAATTCACGTGCCAAAAGCTTAACTTGTAGATATTCTCTAAATAGCACAGGAATACGCACATGATAAACGTCGTCCAATTACATGACAAGTAGCAAGGAATAAAGACAAGCATGAAGGTGAAGGATGTGATGATCAAGGGAATCGGCTAACAAACCTATCACAACATCATATTCGACCTAGTTACTTGTGGTAGATCCAATGCAGATGTTGTTGGAGTGGAGTAACGAATGCAAGGGGGTGAAAATGGCCCAAGTTTCTGAGGTTAGATTCCTAGAGAAGCGACTCTCACCATTGGCATAACCGATATGAGGTGTGGATAATGGATACATCTTAAAGAGACAAGAAGACAAGGAATGGGAGAAACAATGATGAAGGACAGTGTCAACACTGTGAAAATGAAGATCATCACCAATGAGGAGGTAGCAAGGGGCTTGATGTTGAATACGCCGTTGATCATCACAAGGAAGATGGGGGGTGAACTTCTGGGTTCAAAAATAGGTAAGGATACTTTTAAACTCCACAACATATTGACCATGGGTTTCTTATGGAAGGATAATCAAGGGTGGTCATGGCTTCCATGATATATTCATTAGAATAGAAGATTGGGGGTCTAAAGGAAGAGAGACCACGTGATGAAGAGGAGCTACCTGAGGCATCGTCATGAGAGACAAGGTTCACATGCACACATCAAGGCTGGAAGAGAGATGACTAGTAGATGTGACATCTTGTTGAGACTGAATTGTTCTTTGAAGAAGGTTCAAAAGAATCATAATAGGAGACGTCTATAGAGTCCCAATATATCGATCCCATGGATGAATATAGGTAGATAATAGGAGAGGTACTATTCATCATATTGACATAAAGGGGACGGATCATGATGGGTGGTTGAGAGACCTCTTGCTCTGGCAGAGGAGTGGGACCAGAACCCACAAGTAGAGGAGAGGTGGAATCAATATGAGAAGCCTCTAATTTGCGTAGCACTTGAAGTGTATCACAAAAATATTAAAGTCAGGGACAATGATGAGAATAATGGCCATAATTATGACACAAGGCACATGGGTGATTTGTGCGTAATGATCTATTCTTCTTAGCTGAATCGGGTAAGGTGACATGGATCTTAGGAAGGTTAGAATCATGGAAGGTATTAGAGACCTTATTCTTGATATGAGGGAGTTCGGGACAATTATTGGTGGCATGACCAACAAGATCACACAAAGCAAATGGAGGAGTAGGCTTTGGTAGCTTAGGAGGAGTTGGAGTTGGTTAGGGTGCCTTGTCTTTGGTTCCCTTTTTCTGAGCTTTCCCCCCTCACCATATGCTTTTGCAATAGGAGTAGGTTCCTGTTTAGGTTTTTGTTCAACTGAAGCAAATGAAGGGGTAGGAACAATAGGTTGAATCGGGGTCAAATAAGTGTAAGGTTTCAGTTCATCAGGGGGAGTTTTTGCAGGAGGATCAATGTACCAGACTGGGATCCCCAAGGGAAGGTTAGGTAAACTCAGTGTAGCCATAACAGGTGTAGAATAAACTCTAGGGGCCAAAAATAAGAATGATATCTAACCAAAAGGGTAATGACCTAGGGGAATGACTCCAAGATGGTTAAGACCTTGGGGAATAGTTTCGAGATGAAAAGGATTAGGAGAGATACCAGCAAAAGGAAGAGGACCTTGAAGAGTAGTATCAAAAGTCTGCGTTGAGTTGGGAACAACAGGTTGTGAAGGTGATGGTTTTTTTGAAGGCATACTAGACTGCTTGTGAGCATCCATTAACACTTGAAGCATGCAAACACTAGATGAGATAGGCTCAGAATGAGTAGGAGGTGAACTATAATAAGAACCAAGCAAGGTGGAATATTTTTAGACTCCAAGTGATACATTGGTGAGGGGTGAGACAGTCTTATTTCCAGACATTGATGATATAGTGTGTTGAGGTGAAGTCTTAGACTTAGGATCATAGTACGTTAGTTGATCGATAGTAACGACATTTTCATTATGAGGGAAGCACATATTACAGAAAACCGTAGATGTGAAAATTGACATAGCATATGTATAACTATGACCTAAGAGGATGTTATAATCTAATGGGGCATCAATGACCTCGATGTCAATAGAGACAGTCTTGTTGGAAACAGTGATAGGACAATTGTGATATAAGCCAAGGGGATGAGAGGGATGATCGTCCCAAGCATGGAGAGTAATGGTGGAAGAAGAGAGGTTAGTTGAACCAAGTTGCTTCTAAACAATAGAAGCCATCACGTAGGTGGAGGCACCTTCGTCTATGATACACCACTGAACAGTGGAATTTCTTATGGAGACTAGTATTTGAAATGTAATGGATGAAGGAAGGGGAGGATGTTCTGAATTTTCAAAATCAAAGACAAACATACAATTTTCAAAGGGATCCACATCACCCAAAGCAAAGATTAGATATTTCCATTGAGATGGGCACATATGGAGAAATTCTAGTGTTGACATGGCAGTAGGAGATTGTGCCAATTGATCTACTATGTTATAGGTATGGGTAGCTTTAGCATAACTAATGTTTCAATGTAATGGAGCTTTGGGGATCTTTGGGATAACCTATACCTTAGGCAGAGGGATATGACAACAGAGGCTTGGTGGAAACTTGGGGTTGGGACTCAGTCACTGACTTAGTGGATGGCTTGTCATATTTGCGTGATCAAGTTTGGAGGTTGACTTGTTCGGTATTGACTTCATCGAAATTCATCACAAGAGTGACCAGATGGCGGGGTTGGGGGAGCTGCATGATCTTGTGTAGGTTAAGCAGCGATATATCCTTGGTGAGGAAAAGGATTGGTAAAAATAGCTAATTGAGATGAATTAGGAGGAGGAGGAGCAGCTATGGGCTTGTGGACCTCTAGAAGTAGCTTCTTGAGCTTCGCATACTCGACACATTTGAGGTAAAAGGGGACACTCATGAGTATAATGGCCATATATGCCGCAACAAGCACAAGGTTTGTTCATACGAAGAGCCTTCTTTGCTTGGGTTGGTCGCCCTGTTTCTGGGTTGCGGGAGTAGTTTGGTTTCCTTGAGGTGTATCACGTGGTGGACCCTGACTACCTTGATTACCTTGAGATTAATAGTTCTAGTTAGCTATCCATTTATTCCTTTTCTTGGGTTGGGGGGATTGGTTTCACTCCACTAAGAATACACCTAACCTTGTGGAGGAGGTTTTTGTTGTGGCAAATGTGGGGGAGGCATGGGGAGCTGGGGTGCTAGTACTGATGGGGTTGGAGCACTAGGCGGTGCATACAAATATTAATGAGATGGGGAAAAATTAGGATAGACAAGTGGAGAAATAACTAGCCTTGGAATATGTTGATGCGAATGGGGATATGCATATGACGTGTTGGGACCTGAATAAAAGTTTCCATGTGGAAGACTGGGGGAGGGATAGGTGTAAGAGGAACTAGTCCCTCCTGGAAGTTAACCATAACTCATCGAAGTTGGAGAATATGGTTGAAGTTGAGGGTGTTAAATGGATCCAATGATACCATCAGTGGCATGAGATGCCCTCAATGAATTAGCAATGCCAAGACGAGGCAGATAGGGAATGACATTATAAACATAACCTGACTGGGTGTAGATCATATCAAATTTGAAGGCTACTTGGAGTGCTTCTTCCTCAAATTGAGGGAAGTGAGAAGTGACATCTTTATAAATAGGGGCCAAAATTGATCTAATGAACCAATCCATATAGACATGGTCTTTGAATTCAAGAGATTTACATATGCTCCTCCTTCTACACCATTCCTGAACACAATCGGATAGGCAAGTGGCAGAAGTTTGATGGAAAGAGGTCAATAGTTCAGTACTAGTGTCATAACGGAGAGGTGACTGGAAATATGCTAGAAGAGCTTTGAAAGAGTTGAAAAAGTGTAATTAGTGGCTCTAGGTTGATTGACATACCACTTAGTAGATTCTCCAATAAGAGTGCATTGCAAAAGGTGAAGACAGATGGAGTCTTCAGTGAGAGAATTGGATGAACACCACATATGGAATGAGTGAACATGATTTGTGGGATCTTCTCTAGGATTACCTTCAAACTTGGGGATTTTGGAAGGAATCTTAGTAGGCATACTTGGCCAATTGGGATCATGGAGAAGAGAGTTGTTGATGAGCTGGTTCAAATCAGAGAGACTCAAACCAGGCCATAAAAGGAATTAATGGAGTGGGAGTGACCAGACCGGTGGAGGTTTCACTTGTGGGGTTACCTTGGTTATTACCTGGGTTACTAGCTTGGTTTCCTGCACCCATGTTAGTGCTTGAGATGGTAATGGTACGGCATTGAGAAGACAACAAATGAAAGGAAGAACTGGAAGAAGTAGTAGAACCAGAGTCAGAATGAGGACTCCATGGAGGATTGGGAGGATGGACTCTAACTTGACAAGGAGGTGTAATATGTCCTAACGGAAATTGAGGGTGAAGGCCTTGAATTCTCTTCCGAAAACACCTATGGGGCATAATGATGTCAATATAATGATGACTTTGAAGACTAAAGGGTGATGATAGGAGTAAAAGAGAGAGAAAAGCAGTAAGAAAACACCTAGTTTAAACTAACTATATTAATGATGTTACTCTAATACAAGAAAGGACATCCTATCGAAGAAAAATACCTCTAGCCTATAGGTGGTCTAGATCCTCAAACAATCCTAAATCTATTATTTATGATGGCCTTCAAAAGAACTTCTTACTTGACAGATTTTGATCCTTGCAAGTAGATTTGTCTAGAGAAAGGTAGGGTAAAGAAACCACTGCTTCCCACAGCCAGTCATATAGGATTTTTTACTAAGATTGGTCACTAAAGTTACCTTCATCCCATGAGGGTGGTTGATTCTTTAGCTTCTTGGTGACCAGCCACCGCACAAGATTCCCTCCCACAGGTTGGGTAGCTTGGAGGAGAACCACTCGCATGATGACCTAGCCTAACCCCCTTTGAATTAGGTTTCTGACGCACTCCAACTTTGGACTATGGGATGGTGAAGGATTTTAAGCTCCCTAATATGTCAACTTCTATGTCTCAATGTAAGTGATCGATGGGTGTTATTGAAATCCTATCCCACCAATCCTACACCTAAACTACACATATTGTTTGGCCCTAGTGCCCAAGTGGGCTTAATCTATGTATGTTAAATTATTAAGGTGTAGTGTTTCAAGTTTTGGCTTGGTAGTGTTAACCAAGCTCACGTTCGCTTAGGGTGTGAGTGTGTGAAAATGATGTGTCAAGTGGATGATTTAATTGAACATGTTTTATGATGCCATGTGGTGCTAAAAATAAAGTGTTGAAATACTGTAAATAATGTTGAAAAGGATAGAAAAATAAGAACCAATCAAGCACACAAACCCAAAAATGTTATCAAGCAGCTATGTAAGATAAGGTAAACAAGATACTCAAAGACACATAAAATTCCTAAAAGACCTCATGTCAAAGGGACTGATATTTAGAGGCACTAATCTGTTGTAAATGGTGCATACACATAGAAAAAATCAGAGGTGACAAATGTTGTAAAGGAAAGGTATGAAGCTCCAAAACCTAGGATGCTCATGGGGATCCTAAGGGGGAAAGGAAAAACCAAAACTCTAAAGGGAGAAAATGCATAATAAGCCTATCCACAAGTGTTGTAAAGTAATGGATCAGACTCTAAAAATTAGTAGCTGAAAATGTTGAAACCCTAGACTCCTCACCCAACCAATCTCTTCCTAAAAAGGTAGAGGTGTACTCTAATCCATAGGGGGATTTTTCCTTCCTCAAAGAGAAAAAACTAAGAGAATCCAGGCCTATTGTAGACTTAAACAGAGATAAGAAACCCTTCCCAATCCACACACAACACTCTTGGCAAGTCTGAAAAAAAAAATTGAAAAATTCTCAGAAAAATCCAAAACATAGGTACTAACTTGTGAACAGTGGAAAACGCAGATAATTGGCCAAAAAGCACGCTCTGGAATGCAGATCTAGGGTTGAAAAATCTGTTTTCCTCCCAGGACTCTCAGTCAATAGATCTCCCATAGATCTTGTCGTCTCCTGCTCGACTGGTACCTGTGAGCTGTAGAAAGAACCAAAAAACCACGAGAATGTGAAAACTTGACAAAAAAGGACAGAAAACTATAAATAGAAATTGAGAGGCTAAAAATAGTTGTATAAAACCCTGAAATTTACTGAAACTCTAGTCACCTAGGAACTGAACTACTACACCAATGGAGTTGCCATTTTTTAATGACAAATGTAGCTTAAAGACCCAGTGGAGTGGTCATTTGTTAGTATGAAATTTCTTGGAAGGTGTACCAAAACCATCCCACTTAAGTCACTGGTGACAAGTGACCCTAACAACAATTTTTGGTTTCTTATGCTTCAGATCTGCAATAAAAAAATGAGAGAAAACTACAACAAAAAAACATATGTGATCCAAAACAACAAACAACAATATATATCCAATGTAATAACCCAATATGGAAAGACTTTTAAATGAATAATAATATTTATTGATAACACCTGGTGAAGGAGATCTACAAAAAGGGTCTACAAATCCCCCTCCATGGGATGGGTCCTTTGATGTCCTTGATGCTTCAGTAATCGATTCTCTCTCAATATGTGAAAAACCAAAAACAATGTGTAGAACTCAAGTGGGAGCTCAAATGCAAGAAGATGTGGTGACGATGATAATGATCATGGTGAAGAATGAATGGAAAACCCTCTTATTTATAACAAAATATTGGGTTGATCTCGAAAATGGAAAATAATAAAATAATATTGACCAAATCAAGATCTAATCGTTAGGAATACTTTATTATATTTTTTGGAGAGGAAAACGATATTCAAAATGGTCAAATATATTTATTTAGAAATAATTAACAAATAAAAAGATTTATTAATTATTTCACGAGGATTAAGAATGGTGTGAAATTGAAATAAATATTAAATAGTGATTTATTTAGTTATTCCTATGTGATTTAGTCAAATGTGACAAGGAATATTTATCAAACAATGATTTAATAATTATTCCTAGAGAAAATTAAATAAATATGGATTTATTAAATTATTCTCATGGGATGTTTTAATTTTAATCAAAAATTATGTAATAAAAATGGTTTACTAAATTATTTCCCATAGTGAAATTGATTTTACTATATCAAAGTTTTGCTTTTACAAAATTTGATACCAAGACACATGTGGCCACACGGCCTCAAATATACATGCAACCAAAATATGGCTATAAGCCTCTTAGTAGATTAATCATATTGCTCATGGTATCCTGCCACTGCGCGAGTCATATTTCACAGAAGCCTACTAACATGGTCAGGAACACCAATAGTATGTCGTTGTAGTTGCATAGGGAGCTCGTCGACCCTAGTCTTAGGTATACCATGAGTCAACCTCTCCATATGATGCTCAACCTATACTAGGACCTTAGCTACATCAAGATCTTGTAGTCCCTCTCGTCCTACTAACATTGCTTGTATTGTTTTTGGTGCCTATTATGGGTCTCCTGCATGATGAAGAGAATAAGCCATTGGTCGAATGGGTCCAATATATGCATGTGTACAAACCAATAGTTTAGTCTCGGATAGATCAAAAACCACAAAAGATTGTAAAACTTAAAAATACAAAAAATGGTAAAAATGTCATACCTATATCTCCCCATCGCGCACCATCAGGAAGCATGAGCTTCGGGTCTCTACAGAATTGATCTCTGCATATGGATAGTCTTCTATCATGATAAGTTGCATACGCAACTAGTTGAAGAAGACATGTGTGAAGCTCATTGACGAAGGAAATGCATGCCTAGACATGAGATACATACATCTCCTCATCCATGGGACTCTCGAATCTACAGGCTCAAGTGCGATATGTTGTGGCCTGGGCAATGGAATTCACTCTAGAGAAAAATAAATAAGAATTGAACCATATCTAAATTTTTTAAACCGTCCATCTTTTTATTTAGTTAGTTTCTCTTTCATGTTTACCAATACCCCTTCACTCCAGTTGAATGTTGTAGGCTCCATACATTCTAGAGCATACTGCATATGTGACTTATTCACCACACGGAGAGATGCATTGTCGACCAATCTAATAGTAAGGAACATGATCGGTCTTAGTGGCAAACAGACTACATCTTTGATTTCAGTTTTTCCATACTTAGTTGGTTGGGATCTCGGTCGACAATGTGTACTGACATAATCTTTGATTGTTTCTCCACCACTCCTTGAACTAGACAAAGAGACATGGACACCTCACCTTGATAGACCAGTAAAAAAATATATGTCCTTTACCAGTATTTCCAATATATGTGCACCAAGTTTGAATGCTTGCACTTGAACATCCCATGCACAAATAAGATACCTCAATAATACTATTTGTTGCCTCATACTAGGAAGTTTGTTGTCTTGAGGGGGCCTGACCCAGGTTCGGAGTTAATTAGCCAAAAAAATCCCTACACTATTGGCCCTTTCGGCAACAGTCCATGGAGTGTAGACTACGGTCTCACCTGAAGCAGTATGGGGGGATGCTGGAACCAAGTTTCCACACCCTTGAGATGTTTGAGGGGTCAGTTTAGTCCAACTGTGAATACCTTTGTGCAGGTCACTTCGTGCACTATCCTGACCTGCGAGACCTTCGTGATATGTTATAATCGCCTTCGTGCAGCCCTAACCAGGGGTTGAGGTGCTTTTGCACTGCTAGGGCAGTGTTCTGCGCTATTTCCCCAAGTTACACTGCATATCTTACTTATCTTCTTATAACAGTTAGTTATCTTCACGTAAACGGATACTTTATCTTATATTCACTTTATCAACACCTTCATGTAAGTTCGCACATCATATAAAAAATATAAATGAAATTTATATCCGATACATTCAATGCACAAAAAAGGAAAAGATACAAAGAAATTATGTAAAACTTCTCTTTATTACTTCTCCAAAGGTTATAGACTTGAATCGCCCTGTACACTCAGCTGCAGGGGTCTACGCACTCAGCTGCGGACTACTAGGCCTCTACGCACTTAGCTGCAAAGCCTTCTCCTACTCTATGACCCAAAGACTCGACTTGACACTTAGATAAGACTCAATTCTTCTATTTTATCCCTTGATTCTCTCCTTTACAACTTAGAGCCTCACTCTATTTATACAATCCCATGGTCCGCAGACCATGGGTAGATTTCTAAAGTTGACATTACATCACAAAAATGAGGGTGGACAACCTTATGACTCATTTACAATCTCGCGCTCCACGCCCACAAAACGCCAAGTCTTTACATAGGATTTGGTCAAAATCTGGGCTTTAAGCCCCAAAACGTCCCTTGGGGGATCTCATGCCCAACAAGCCCCCAACATAAACATCGTGACTCACCCTCGAGTCACTTTGTTGGTGCAGAGATCTTAGTGTGGAGACCTCCCAACTCTGTCCGAACTGCTGCAAGGTCGACAGTGCACTGAGCAGCTGCTTATATCTCCTAGACGCACTATTCAGAGACTGCTAAATTGCTTCCCTGCATATGCTCCTGCGTTCCCTGCATCTGCATGAGCTTGGCTTTGATCGAGGCTGTAATGACGAATGCCTCATCGATCCAAGGCTAGACGCGCACCTTCAAAACCACTTCTTTATGTCACGCTACATCTACCTACTCCTTAAGCGCTTTGCCCTGTTGCATCCACACGAGCCTCTGTGTAAGGGCCACTGTCTGCGTGGTCCCTTTTATATCATCATACTGTTGTTGTAGCTTGAATGCCTCGGTTTCTAAGTGATATATGTTCGGTTCCTCCTGCAGAGTGGTGAGGACCTCGAACGACTCATCCATTATTTTGGTGCAGTCCTTCACTGCACTGCTGATCTCCTCCATCCCCGATGTAATGGCACTGGCGCGCTATTCCCTCACCTCTGGAGAAGTTGAAGGTTGTGCCTTCAACCGCAACTCTGCTATCTGAAGGTTCAGCTCCAGCTAAACCTTAGCCATTTCTTCTCGCACCTCACACACCCCCGCTGCTAACCTCGGGATGCACGCCTCTACTGGTGCCTCTACTGGGATGGCCAACTCAAGGACCATCTGGCAGGCCTCCTCAACCACCTATACCATTTGTCGGTTCTGCGACACTACCTCATCGTGTTGTAGGATCAATTGTTTCATATTAATTTTTTGTTCGCTCAACACCTACAGTGCGCCACCCTCCCTAGCCCGCAGCTCTGCAATCACTCCTTCCTGCAGGGCATAGAGTGTCTCTTGAGGGGTCACATCCATGTTGATCCCTACTCCATTCAACGCACTGACCATAGGTTTTTTGGCCTCATTCTCTATAACCAGTGCCCCCTCTCACAACACTATTCTGTTGGTCATGCAGGCGCGCAGCATTTCCTCAGTCGTGGTCGTTCCTACTACAAGGCTAGTCGAGAGAGTACCAACCTGAGGAGCGCGCACCTGCAACTCCTATATCTGTGCCTGGAGGGCCCCTAACACAATTTGATTCTCCTCTGTGAACTGTTGGAGGGCCTCTGCATGACATCGCGCACCGTCTCCCTTATATCATGGAGATATCCTTTCGTGAGGGTGATTGGGTTGAAAGAAGTCTTAGAATATTTCGACTTCTTTCGCGGCCCCACTTGCTCTCTCGGGAGCTGGCGCTTCAACTGTGTAGATGTTATTTCTGGGTCCACGCCACCTTCCTCTGTCTCGAGATCTTCCTCTGGTGACAATGACTTATGGCCCTCGTGCTCCTTCTCTGCTGCCTTTTGTTGTTCTGTGACTGCCTTCTGTTGTTCTATTGCTGCCTTCGCAACATCCTGTGCCTCTTGTGCCTCTGCTACTGCTGCCTCTTTTCTTCTCTTCTTTGCCAACTATGCCATCAACAGTTTTGCCTCCTCCTTCTTCCGTTGTGCAGCAAACCTTTTTGTTTCCGTCACGGAGATGGCTGGAGTGCGCCACTCCGGTGGCCATGACTCAAGCATAGTGAATACAACATTGTCTGTGGTTAGGTATGGCAGTTCATTCCACTTCTTTAACGAGTCCTTGCATGCCCTAATGTACACATGATGGAAGTCCTCCTTGAACTCCACGAAGCTTTATAGACTATTATAGACAGTTGGCGATAACCGCGGCTTGTGGTTAATCCCCATCCTGATGTTCATCTCCATGAACACCCATAATATCTTACTGTCTAGGATCCTTTGTGCATCTTTAGTGGCCCATAGCAAAGCGTACTTTGCTACCATTGGAAGATCCTGCGTAATTGTGGGGAATTGGTTGTACTCAGGAAATTCCCAAGCCACCAGCACTATGGACAGTAGAAGCCATGCATAGTGGAAGGTCTTCCCCTGTTCCTGTGCCTCATGACAATTCTCCAGGAACTCCTTGCACAAGTACTCGAACCAGTTAAACTGGACCCCCTCCGCGCACTTCGCGGCAAGTGCTATCATCGGCACGGGTGTTGGGTTGTGTTATATTCTTTTCATGACTAGCCCACGTAGTTAACCAGGGGGTTGGAGGGGGGCGGAGGCCCCCCTCGTTGCGCTGATTGTGTAGCGGGGGCGTCACAGGGGGTTTGAGGCGTACCCGTAACCCCACTTTATGGGGTTAGACACAACACCTTGGAAAATTTTGGTTTTGGACCCTATGTTAGGATGGGTGGACCCACCTATGGTTTTGTGCATGATTTTTGCACATGTTTTTTGGACGTGATGGTTTTCGGTCCATGGTATTAGATGTAATGGTTTTCGGTCCATGGTATTGGATGCTTTGGCATGTATAAATATGTATTATAACATTGAAAGGAACATAATGAAAAATCAAACTGGTAGTCCTGGTTTTGGGATCCAGTGGGAAAATATATGTGTATATTTGTTTTATGTGTTAAGCTCTCGCATTGTTTATTTTTCTCTGTTTTAGAATTCGTATGTAGGTAATTTTTGTACGGGGTTAAAACCTACAACGGGCACCTCATCTGCGCAGCACTTCCGCATAACCTTTCCAGCCAATATTTGGGTCACAACTTTGAGTACCTTATTGTTGATACTAGAGATCGTGTACCCTCTCTTCTTCTTCTCCAGCTTGAATTTTTCCTTCATGGCCTTTGCGATGGCCAAGTCGTTGCTCTTACCTTCCAAAATATCTGCTGGGTCCTCCCCTTTGCAAGGAAGTTAGGTAATTCTATGAATCAGGTGGTTCGTGATGGGGATGGGCTCCTCCAGCCACAAACACCCATCATGCACCAGGTAGAGTAGCTTCCTGATGACAAAGATAGTTACTGGGGCGCGATGGTAATGCGGCACCCAGAGCAGGTTCAACAACCCTGCTTTCTCTACTCCGCACAACCACTTGTGCGGCTCCAACTCTATGACTCCCGCTGCAGTGTTTTTCTTTGGCTTCATGAGCTGCGCAGTTTCTAAGTGTGGGAGCTTCTCATGGTTCGCGAGATCCCAGTCTTCAAACTTTAGACTCGACACCTGTCCCAAGTGTGCTCCTTCAAAAACGATATTGTCAGGTCAGTACTGATCCGGATTTAAACAGGAACACAACAAAATACAGAGGTAACCATATACACAAAGATGCAGTAGAAATAATACTTCATGTCATTAATGTAAAATACTAAAATATGCTTACAAACAGCAATGGAAATAAACCAGCTAGGGCGATGGTAGCTTATCTCTGAGAAGAGATGTGGCGGCTACATGCCTCTAAATTGTGTTACAATGAGGCTCAAAGGCCTATTTATTGTTGAGAAACAATGGAAAACCCTTAACATCCCAAAACCTAACCCTAGAAGATGAAACGCCAAATTGTGGGCCTCGTTTTTGGTAAGTTGGTACATCAACTTCCCGGGGTCGTAACTTTGGTATACGATCTCTGTTTGACGTGCACAGTGTCTCGTTAGAAAGATCTATCCGAGAACTACAACTTTGGGAAGACAAACATCAGTCCATGGACTCACGTTGCTCCCAGATTTCCCAAAAAACGTCGTTTAGGGCCTCAAAACAGCTCCAGAAGTTCAGGACCCTGAAAAATGCTAAAAATAGTAAATTGTGCCACAATTACAGAAACTGAAAAACTGAAAGAGATGGTTGTGGGGGTCCAAGTGGGATAGGTGGGTGGCTACCAACATCCACCTGGATCAGACGCGCACAGGAACCATGGCCTGCTTATCTTTCTTGGGTCTCGGCGTGCGCAGTGATTTAGGGATTTCCGCGACTATCCCGGTGCTCTAAGGGGAATCTCCTATTGTCATGGCCTGCACGGCCTCTTCAGCGGTCATTTTCTCAATATCCATAGCTTCCTCTAATGTGGTCATACTATGGTTCCACAAATCTCTCAATGGCTCAAGTAAGTGCTCAAACAACGCCTTCAACTTCAAAAAATCAAACAGATCTAGGTTCATCGATCTCTAGGCACATAATAGCTCAATTCTCAAATGGCCAAGTGTTGTTTGTTGGGCATCCCTTTGTAGTTTATAGCACCTTTTGAATTCAAATTCAACTATTCCCCCCAAATCCATTTCATTAATGCTCCCTTGGTGGCAAATTTTCCCAAATCTAGACCATAAAGCCCACCTTAAATGTTTGTTGCTTGCTCCATTTGGTCTCAAACCAAGCATCACATCATGAATAGTGACTGAAACGGTCACTTTCCAACCGACCTGCGCGAAAGCGCAACTACCCTTGCGTTGTCACGGACACTGTGACACTTCACTCATGTGCACAGCCCTGACATCGTGTAGTTTTCGGGCATAGTAGTTTATAGTCCCGCGCATCCTTTCAATTGCTTGGAGTGCTAAGACTGTGCTTCCTGCAGCTAGTTAGCTAGGACGAGTTCGCCATTCAACTTCACTACTAGTTACCTTTCCTGGAAAGGGTCCTCCATTTGACTTCACCAACCACATCGCGCCCCTATCCGAGGTTTCCTTAATAACATATTGTCCAATCCAAGGCATCAAGCTAATCAACTCTCAACGGTAGTCCCCAAATTTGTCAACGTAATTGTGCGCATCCTATTTTATCACCACAATTTTCTTATCAAGAAAGTCCTTCTTTATTCCTTCCTCAAGCTTCTTGACTTCTTCTTCTGCTATGGTGCTTTTCTCCCTCAGCCAAATTCTTTCATTCATGAGTGCTTCGAGCCTAAGATCACCCTGCTGAATCTCTTCATCGAGTCCTAAGCATTCTTCTTCAAATTCTTCCAACTAGCATGAACTAGGCATGATATACTCCATCGACATTACAACGTTCTCTCCATAGGCCAGCCTAGAAGGCACATGTCCCATCAGTTTCTTGCACGTTGTCCTATAAGCCCATAAAACTGCTAGTACGTGCAAGTCCCAATCACTTCACTGTGCACTACATACCTTGTTCAGTGCTTCACACACCTCACTAAATGCTTCAGCGTGGATAACCTTCTGTGCGATCATTCTCGCCACATTCTATTGTTCCAACCTGAGGATTCGTTTGTGCAATTTCCCCCCAACACATGCTTATTGACTGTATCTCCCAACGCAAAGTTCATGTGCATCTACGTAGGTTGTTTTCCATATGTCGACATCCACCTAGCTAGATGTGTCCGCGGTTTATCCTACCCATTGCATTTATCTGTCAATCGCACTCTAGGCTTCCCAAACCATGTGCGCATCATTCTTCTGCATTTGCACCAGTCCTCAAAGCTCCCTTTGTTCACACCCCACCACCTTGCGAGCGTAGCGTGCAGTACCCAATTCAAGGCCTAGAAACATTGCTTTTTCGGCACCTCCCTTTCAAAATTATCTAGGAAAGTATATACCTCACTTAACCCATCAAAAGTAGGTATATCCCTCACTTCCGTCGATACGCGGCGCAAAAATATTGTCATCATATTACAGTTCAGCATGGTTAGCTCGTGTAACCGATTTTCCATTGTTCTATCTCCTCATACGAATCTGACGTACACAAGCTTTCGCACTCCCATGAGATGCATCTGTCCGCAGTGGGATTTACCCAGTCTTTCTCTTACACAGTTATCTTGTAGATGCAATCCAAATCTTCATCGCTTTCATAGTCACACACTAGATCTGTGTAGCGCGATCCCTCTACAGGGTCTAAGGGTATAACTACGTGCAGAGACTTCTTCTCAAAAATGATCTTGCGCTTCTTCATATTAATCACCTTGTTCATGTTAGTGCCCAATCAATTCCTAAGAGCGCAGGGTAGGGATTGTTGTCATAAACAATCTCTATCACTTCAAAGTGTGCTAGTGCACCTGCTCCCTCAATATCCATGCTGATTCCCTACAATCTCCCCATAGGTATTATCTTTTGCTGGTTCACCATTCGTAGCTGGAAAGGAGACGATTGCAACGTAGGCATCCCCATGCGCTCCCATGTCTACTTCAGCAGAATGTTTGCATCCAATGCTAAGTCCAGAATTACTTGGTCCATCTCATATTCTCCAATCTGCATGATTAGCCTCATTTCTCTCCATGTCCTAGTCTTTTGTTTTCCAATCTTCCAGACTACGCGTGATTCTCTTGGCGTGGTCCCAGCGCATCTGTTAATGAGTTCCTGCAATCCTTTTACAACCTTACTGTCATGCAGTAGCTTCATGCATGTTTCCAGGAACGTCATAAGCATAGATGGGTCCATTTCCGGCTCTGATCTATCTTTGCTTTCTGAAGTGGAGGCATCAGCGAAGCTCTTCTTAGCTTCCATGAAGGTTTCCTTAGCGCGCTCCAAATCAAACTCTGCTTCTTTCGTCGAAGATTTGCGAACCCAACTACTATCTTTGGGTTGTTTTCCTTTATCGTCTCCTGTCGCGTTTCCACTTCGGAGCACAATGTTCACATTTGGATCTTCCTCACGCAGCTCAGACCTCATCATCTGTAGGTTCTGAGTCGGGGGAGGTGGTAGCGCTCCTTTGTCGCGTATCCTAGCTATTAGCGTAGGACAATCTTCCATCTCATGATCAAACAAGGTATAATACAGACATGATGGACATGTTGGGTTCGTACAATCATGGGCATAATGTCCTGGCCCTCCGCAATTGTAGCATATCAGCTGTCTGTGACCTCTTCCAGGTCCTCCTCCACCTTAGCCTCGTCCGCGCCCCTAAAATTTGGTTTGTGCCATCCCTGCACTCTGGTCTAGGGGCCGCATTTCGGCCTGAACTCTATAGGTGGGAGTTCTATCCATCATCAACTCATAACTTCTACAAGTGTGCTCATCGTGTCCAAACGATCTACAAAAATTATAGAACAATTGTTGCTAATTCTGTGTGTACTTCTATAACAAATGGCAGTTGTCCGTAGCATGCTTTCCTCCTATTTGACAAATCATGCACCACAAAGCAAGTGCCGTGCTAGGTCCTGCTTGCACTTTCAGCCTTAACAGCATCGGTCCTCCTCCCATGAGGTAATTCGTGAACACAGGGTAGTGGTCCTTATCATGACCCTAACCCTTGCATTTTACACACGATACCTCTTTGCGCACTTCTGGTCGGGCTATCCTATCCTGTTTCAAACTCTGCATCTCAATGCATAAGTTTTTTAGCTGCGCATGGATCTGCTGAACTCCCAAGTTGGGATCCTACATTAGGGTTTCATGCAGCCTCATCGTGATTTCCAAGGCCTCTTCCTGAGTCGTTAACCTCTGTTGCGATAGCACGTTCCTCAAATGTGGCGTTAGCGATGCTACAAACCATTTGCAGTGTTGTCCATCCGTCAAAGTCATATTATCTTCGTGAATCGTACACTTCAATCTCTAATCCAGCTCCCAAGGAGTACCACCTAGTAGCATTGTGATATCTTTGAATCCAATGATCGAGTGTTCTTCTGACTTTGGCCTACTAAATTCTCTGTTTAGCGCTACTTGGATATCCACAATTCCCGCATTCAGAGTGTCATTAGAATGCTTAATATACCAAGTCAGCGCGTGATCCTGCAGAGCGCTAACCAACGTCGCTTTCTTAATATTATCATCTGTAACTCCCTGCACTTTCCATGCTCTTATCATGAACCAAACTGGTCTAGATCTTCATTTCCTACTCCCTTGAACATAGGCAACTTTATCGCACTTGCCATATTGACTTGCAATGGTGATGGAGGTGATACGAGTGAAGATGGAGGTGATGGTGGTGAAGCTAGTGGTGGTGTGGGTGGGGGTGGTATGCATGGAATTCTCTGTCTTATCAAATGGATCGCACTTTGCAATGAGACCTTCGCGAGCTCTTCCTCGTCCCCTTGTGGAGGTGAAATCAAAGGGCTATTTTCTGGTCCCTTACTTCCTTCGTTTCTGTAGGTTTTTCCACTTCGCGTAGCTCCAGACATCAAGGTAATTGCATAACCCTCTTTTCACACAATAGAATTTAAATCCAAGAATTTAGAGACTTTACATACTTACCTTGCAGTCCTTTGAGAAAGTGTCACTCTGCCTCAGTATAGCTAACTGAAGTATCTACTACAAACTCAGTAATGAATCCTCCTATAATCCGATCGAGCTAGTGATGAACAACACGCGCGATCTTATCCTCTGATGCTTCCAATATGCACACCAACTCTGGGGTCCACACAATAGGATTGTCGAGTTTTCACCTTCATTGTCGAGTTTTCACCTTCCTTGGCCATCTGCTAACTTCACAATCCACTCGTATAACTCAGTAGGGAAAGATGCGAAGAAGATTTCGTGGATCTCTGTGTATAGGTAGTAGTCTAACCACTCTTCTTTTATCAATCACAGGTTGATGTTCTGCTGCACCGCGAAATCTTGAATTCTTCTGTCCAACCAACCTTCAATTTCCTTCTTAGTTGGATTCCAATGATACGACATCAGACATCTCTATACAGATTCTAGTCCTGGCAATGAAACCATTTGTTGGCTTGAGGGGGCCTAACCCAGGTTCAGAGTTAATTAGCCAAACAAATCCCTACAGTACTAGCCCTTTCGGCAACAGCCCACAGAGCGCGGACTGAGGTCTCACCTGACGCAGTATGGGGGGATGCTGGAACCAAGTTTCCACACCCTTGAGATGTCTGAAGGGTCGGTTTAGTCCAACTGTGAATACCTTCGTGCAGGTCACTTCACACACTAACCTGGCTTGCGATGCCTTCGCGATCTGTTATAATCGCCTTCATGCAGCCCTAACCAGGGTCTGAGGTGCTTTCATGCTACTAGGACAGCGTTCTGTGCTATTTCCCCAAGTTACACCACATATCTTACTTATCTTCTTATAACAGTTAGTTATCTTCACGTAAACAGATACTTTATCTTATATTCACTTTATCAACACCTTCATGTAAGTTCATGCATCATATAAACAATAAAAATGAAATTTATATCTGATACATTCAATGCACAAAACAGGAAAAAGATACACAGAAATGATGTAAAACTTCTCTTTATTACTTCTCCAAAGGTTACAGACTCGACTCACCCTGTGCACTCAGCTGCAGGGGTCCGCGCACTCAGCTGCAGACTACTAGGCCTCTGCACACTTAGTTGCAAAGCCTTCTTCTACTCTACGAACCAAAGACTCGACTTGACACTTAGATAAGACTCAATTCTTCTATTTTCTCCCTTGATTCTCTCCTTTACAACTTAGAGCCTCGCTCTATTTATACAAACCCATGGTCCACGGACAATGGGTAGATTTCTAAAGCCAACATTACATTTCAAAAATGAGGATGAACAACCCTATGACTCATTTACAAGCTCGCACTTTGCACCCACAAAACGTGGAGTCTTTACATCAGATTTGGTCAAAATCTGGGCTGTAAGCCCCAAAACATCCCTTGGGGGATCCCGCGCCCAATAAAATCAGAAGAATTTTAGGAGCCCACAATATCTTAAAGCCTGGATTGTGGAGGGATCATTACCTACAAACAAATCTTGTTCTTCATGTTCTCTTTCCCTCCATTTCAAGGTAATTTTGTTCTAATAGATACCTGCAACATCACAAGGAGAATCCTTATGATACATTTCATGCAAAAAAATTGTAAATATTTGAGGCAAATAGGTAAAACTAAGTTGAGGATTGTGCCCAACACACCCTCCTAAGGGCAAACAATGCATTGTAGCATTGGCCCCAATGTAATTTCTTCCTCTTCAATGCACCTATCGACCTTCTCGGGGTACGCTAATCCAGAATTATGCAAGAATGTAACAAAATTCAGATATACACATCAACATAGAGATGCAGCAGAAATAAAACTTATGTTATACAATATTTTGTCACACTACCAGTCTCTTATCCTGACATGTCACACTTTGTGTCATTAATGCTTCAAGTGTCACAAAGATATGAAAGATATTGTAAATAATGTATTCACCATGAAACATGTTTAAAAAATCCATGAAGAAAATGAAGAAAACTTGCCTTGAAATAATTCTGAAGAGTTTATAAAAAAACCTTGTTTTGCAAGCCCAACGCTACTTTTATCAGGAAAATTCGTGCTGGTAACCTCTGGCATTACACATGTCTAGCACTTCCAACACTACTTTTATCATGAAAATATGCATTGGTCCTCTTCAGGTAGGTTTTCCCAAAATGGAGGAGAAGCTTCTCTTACTAGAAATCTCAAGAACGGCGATGTGGTTTCAAGTAGATGAAGATTGGAACGAGACCTCCATTCCTAGCCCTAGATCCTCTTTCCATGGATCTCTCCATTGAGATGTGGAACTCCTTCCTCTTTTCATGGATCCTCAAATCCCTCGCCTTCCCTATAAATTAATTTCCCACTATCCACTAATGGTTAGCTGTTGACTGTTGGTTGGTTGCCATCCTAGAGCTTAATTTTTCCCAATTGTTGCCCATTTGTAAAGGAGAAACGTGTTTGAATGCTAAGGCTTGGACTTGGAATATCACTTGAAGGAGGCTTCCAACATTAAGGCTTCATTGGTTGTAATTCTCCCTTTTTCATCTATTAATAATAAAATATATTTTTTCCTTCCATAAATGTGCCAACTATTGTCCATTTATTGTAATGATCCTTGATTTGTTACATAATTTGTATTAGAAAATGTTATGATTTGCATAGTTTTTGTTGTCTCCACTTGGTGTTTCTTGCAGGTACTCATCTACACCAGCGAAGAGGAGATCGTGAGCTTGGAAGCCAAAGAGTCAAGGTTGACATCAAGGGTATTAACATCATAGAGAGGTAGGAGATCTATCTTCCTTTGTATTTTCTCTTATGAATTAGGAAAGATTGCATGTAACTGTGTTTTGTAGTTGCTAAATCCTCTTATAGGAATAGAGGAATCGTTTCTATCCACAGAAAGGATTTTCTGCACACAAAAAATGGTGACTTCGTTGGGGAGTACATAACCCTTCAAACCTCCTTTTTTTTGGTCTCATTTGATAAGTTTGGCCAAGCTCTTAGTGATCCATAACTTTGATTAATTGTGGATCCGTATTTCTAAGTGGTGTGTGGTTTAGAGTGTCAAATATATGTCTTTGTTCAAATTTGTTTGTTTTCTCCTAAATTTTCCTCACCTAACACGGTTTATTATATAAAACAAAGTGTTTCCAGCATGGATTTTGCTCATTACAGTAGCGCAGAAGACCCTATCAACATGGAGTTTGACCATTACAATAGAACTGGTACAAAAATGAGTTTTTTTAGGGTTTTTGGCAGAAGACCTAGAATATCCTGACCTCTAAAGTCTCTCTCCTACTCTGTGTGCGTAGAATTTTGACTTATTGTTGTTAGATTTTTTGTGGTTTGAAAAAGTGTGTTCCATGTTTAAGTAATGAAAACTAATTTTGGTTAAATCTTTAGTTCTTTGGGTAATCAAATTTATTGTTTTGTTGCTTGCATGTTTTACTAATTTGATGTATGATAATCATTTTTAGTTCTTTTGGAAACCAGAAAGAAATTGCATTTTCATTTATTAATCCTTCATCTCAAAATTCATCATTACTTCTGGAAATTGCATTAGATTACATTGCACTGGAAAGTTGTTTTTGAGATTGTCATTGAGCATAGATTACACTGCTTGGTGTTGAAAGTTGATAAGTGCATCCTCATTCATTTTAAAAAGGAAAAAAATTCATGTAGGTGAAATTTAGTGAATTAAAATTCATTTACTATTTTATCGTTGCATCAGAATTGTAGAGTTGAAATATCTAGTTAGGAAGCTCTTCTTGGTTGCATATTTGATTGTTGCATCAATGTTTGCACTTCTTCACTACACTATATAGCTTTCATTGAAAGGAAAACAATACTTTTTTCATATTAGTTGCATCGTAGGTGTGTTCAGGTGACATATATTTTTGAGCCTTGAAACCAAAGCATCATTCAAGATCAAATTTAAAATTTATCTCAATTAACCTAAGGAGAATTTGCAACATTAACAAAAACATCTAGAGGTCTAGGCTAGTGATGTGTTCCAACATTGTTAAATGTAGGAGTTGTCATTGTTTGAGTGTTGCATCTCGGGGGTGAAATCATGTTCCACGTATGCAAGTGTATAGGATCATTCTCCATGTACATTAGGGTATATCGGATGGCGCTCCACGCATGAAAAGTATAAAGGAATGCTCTCATCAAAATATTACGCATTAGATAGCACTACTACAGACTTCACTCCCATGTAACATCGAGTATATTTTGGGAGTCCCCTATAAGTTGCTATCCATCCATAGGTAACTGAGTCTACCACCTTGTATATCGTGATACATATTCAGGGAGATTGGTTTTCATACAGTAAGTCCTTGGTTTACCAAGGTGTATATTGCAGTTCATGGTTTCTTGGTAAACAGTTTTGCCTAGTTACCCCTTTCTTTTGTTTGTGTCTTTAATTTCTAAAATCAATTAATTGACTGTGGAACAACATCCTTCCTGTGGAAATACTCCTTAGTATATCTTAGGTTGAGACTAATGGAAACAGTTCCTGATTCCACCAAACAAAGAAATCCCTCTCACTGAAAATCTGGTCCTTTTCCTTCTTTTGGAAATATTGGTGCTCCTTATATGGCAACATTGTCCCTTTCCAAATTTACCATTGGTTTTCCAGTTTGGTTATTTTCGACCGCTATGGTCCCAAATATCCAAACTTCTTCTCAACCGAGTTCTCCTCCACCTGAACAACATCAACCTCATGTTGATCCTAAAATTGAACCCTTGCCTTCGTCATTTGTTGTTTCTTCACCCATTTCTCCCTCTTCAACCGATGAAATTATTGATTCTAGTAAACTAGGGAGATAAGAAGAAGAAGAAGAGGACGAAAAAGAGGAAGCAAAATAAGAAAGGGGCCAACCAAGAAACCATTGTTATAGATGCAACTAGTGTGGAGAAACCTTCCAAACAGCCCTGCAAAGAGAAGTTCCCTTGCAAGTTATGCAAGGTTGACCACCTTTGTAGAGATTGTCCTAGAATTCCCAAGATATTAGAAGTGTGGTCCACAAACTCACAATAGCCTTTGTCATCAACCTTTGGAGATCATGTTGGTGATAAACCCTCAACTAGTGATAGTGAGCTCCATTTAAAAAGGGTAAAGTCAAATTTCCCTGTAGGCTATGTGAAGGGAATCATCCTATTCACCTTTGTCCTTATATGGATGAAGCCTCAAAAGTGTTGGAAAACCTTATAACTTCTCAACCTCGTCTTCCAACTAGTTACTGAAAGCTTTCCCATGATCCTCCTATTGGGTTGTGTTATATTCTTTCCACGACTACCCCACACGTGGGGGGGCAACCGCCCCCCCCCGCCCCTTTATGTTGTGTGGGGCGCTTTCAGGGAGTCATGGGGGGGTGGTTTCCCCCCTGTCATGGAGTATGGAGGGGGGCAGTAGCCCCCCTGCACGAGGTCTTGGGGCTGCGCCCCCCCCTTTATGTTGCGTGGGGCACTATTAGGGGGTCATGGGGGGGTGGGGGTGGGGGGGGGAGTGGTTTCCCCCCTGTCATGGAGTATGCAGGGGGTGATAGCTCCCCTGCACGGGGTCTGGGGTAGCACCCCGAGAATTTTTTTTTGCACCCTATATTAGGTTGGAAAACCTACCTATCGTTTTGAGCATTGATTTCGCACATGGTTTTCGGCATGATGGTTTTCTGTCCATGGTATTTTGTAGATCCGGTCAAGGGAACTACGATTATGTTCTAATCCAGGGTTAATGGATTGGGGTTTATGGATGGTTCAGCATGTATATATATGTATATGTATTGTAACATTGAAAGGAATATAATGAAAAATCAATCTCGAAGTCTCGATTTTTGGATCCAAGGGAAAATCTCTGTGTATATATGTTTTATGCTTTATGCTCTCGTCATTGTTTACTTTCTATTTGTAGAATTTGTATGCAGGTAATTTTTGTACAGGGTTAAAACATAAATTTGGAATCAGAGTTTTTGTGGCTTCAAGGGGATGCCTTTTCTGTTGAGGGGTTTTTGCTTGGGCCAGTGGTAGACCCTGTTTAGTGAGAGATCTGCAGGATCAATTCTTGTGGTGAAAGAAGATGGTGAGAAGTGAAAAGATATTGATCGAGAAATTTAATGGTCAAATTTTTGAGTTGTGGAAACTCAAGATGGAGGATCTACTTGTGGATAAAGATCAGTGGATTGTGGTAGATCCAGGTACTAAACCAATAGCAATGTCAGCTGAAGAATGGGTGAAGTTGGATCAGAGGGCAAAGAGCACAATACGATTGTGTGTCTCAGATTTGGTATTGCTAAATGTATCAGAGGAAGCTTCGATCAAGGATTTGTGGGACAAGTTAGGGACTTTGTACCAATCTAAGTCTCTAATGAATAAATTTTTCCTATGGGAAAATTTGTATAACCTAAGCATGAAAGATGGAGTCTCAGTGACAGAGCATCTGAATGCCTTTAATACTATGTTAAGCCAATTATTGTATATTGATATTAAATTTTAGATGAAGATAAGTGCATCAATTTGTTGTGTTCTTTACCAGATCTGTGGGATAGTCTGGTTGGTGCAATAGGTAGCAATGCAACTGCCTTGCAATTTAATGAAATAGTCTTGTCCTTGTTGTCGGAGGAGATGAGATGAAAAAATACGGAGGGCCAGAATGGTGATGCCTCGTCTGTACGAGGGCATTCCTAGAACATAAACAAAAATAAGTCCTCGAGTGGGAGAACTAAATCTAGAGGGAGATCTAAATCTCCAGGAAATCCTGTAAAGGTGTGCTGGAAATGTGGAAAGGAAGGGCACTTCAAAAGGGACTGTAAATCTAAAGCTCCTGAGAAAGGAAAGGGAAACATGTAGATCATGAGGCATGGTTGATTGACTCAGGTGCATCCTTTCACTTCACTCCCTAAAGAGAGTGGTTCTGCGAGTATGAGAAATATGATGGTGGTGATGTCTTCTTAGGGGATGATAGGAAGGCTAAAACCATTGGTCGTAGAAAATTCAAGTTGAAGTTGTAAGGTGGAAAGATTATAACACTTCCGAGTGTTCTGTATATTCCTGCATTATCTAGAAATCTAATTTTTGTAAGCAGTTTGGATGATGCAGGTGTAAAAACAATGTTTGAGAAAGATACCTCCAAGATGGTTTGGGGATAACTAGTATTGATGCGGGGAGTTCGGATTGGAACTCTTTACAGGATTCAAGGTAGCACTATTATTGATGGGTGCAACAGTTCTATGGTTCCTGAAAGTGGAGAAAAATATCTAGTGGTCTCTGGAGAAAATACCATGCAATGGCATCAAAGGCTTGGACATATTGGAAAGAAGGGCCTTTGAATACTTCATGGTAATGGTATGATAGGAGGTATGTCTATTTGCTTTCTGAATTTTTATTTCTACGAAAATTGTGTATTGGAAGCAGAATCGAGTGAGTTTCCCCTCTAGTGCTACGAGGGCGAAACGAATATCAAAACTTGTGCACAGTGATGTGTTTGGACCTATTTCGGTTCCATCACTAGGAAAGTCTGTGTACTATGTATGATTTATAGATGACTTCTCAAGGAATACATGGATATATTTCCTTGGGAATAAATATGAAGTCTTTGATAGGTTTAAAGAATTTAAGGCTCTAGTGGAAAACCAGACAGAGAAGAAGATAAAGGTGTCGAGGATAGGTAACAGTGAGAGTTTTGCAAGAAGGAATTTGAAGAGTTCTATAAGAAGTGTGGTATAGCACGACAAAAGGCTACTCCATGCACACTTGATCAAAATGGAGTTTCAGAAAGAATGAACAAGACTTTGATGGAAAGGGAAAGAAGCATGCTCAGTGGTTCCGGGTTAGGACAAGAATTCTAGGCAGAGGTGGTGGAGACTACATGTTACCTGGTCAACAAATTCCCTTCATCAGCGTTGGAGGATAAGAATCCACAAGAGGTATGGAATAGTAAGAAACCTTCTTTTTCACATATGAGGGTATTTGGATGTGATGCATATGTACATGTTCCAAAGGAGAAAAGAACAAAGTTGGATAGTAAATCTAAGAAGTGCATCTTTATTGGGTATAAGGATAGTTTAAAAGGTTATAAGATTTGGAACCCAGAAAGAAGGAAGGTTGTATATAGCCAAGATGTGGTGTTTAGAGAGGTGAAATATGTTATTAAACATGAATTCCTACCAAAGGAACCTAATAAGATAGAGTTTGAGCTAAAGGAGGAAGAATCAGACTCTACAATAGAAGAGGAATCAAAAGATGAAGAGCCACAAACTCTGGCTGTGAGAAGATCAGTTCGAGAAAGAAGGAAACCATAAAGGTATATTCCATCTAATTTCTATTCAAATTTTTCTTTATCTATTACTGATGATGATTCCAAAACTGTGAGGGAAGCAGTAGATTCAAAGGATGGAAAAATTTGGAAAGAGGCCATGGTTGATGAAATGGCATCTTTGCACAAAAATGAGGCTTGGGATCTGGTGTAGTTGGCATCTTGAAGGAAACCCATTGTCTAAAAATGGGTGTTTAAGAAGAAGATGAATTCAAAAGGAAATGTGGAGAAATACAAAGCTTGATTGGTAGCAAAATTTTATTCCCAGGTGCCAAGAATTGATTTTGGTGATATTTTTTTTCTTGTTGCCAAGGTAGCTTCTATTAGATTACTTTTATCTGTTGTTGCTACTTTTGATTTTGAGGTAGAGTAGATGGATTTGAAGACAAAATTTCTTCATGGGGATCTTGAAGAAGAGATCTACATGAAGCAACCTAAAGGCTTTGCAGCGAAGGGTGAGAAAGAACTGGTATGCAAGTTAAAAAAGTCTCTTTATGGGTTAAAACAGTCACCAAAGATGTGGTATCAAAAATTTGATACATTTATACGAGGACTTGGCTTCACCAAAAGCAAAGAAGATCATTGTGTGTGTTTTAAATTAATTAGTGACCATGTTATTTATCTGTTCTTGTATGTGGATAATGTGTCGCTGGTTGGAAATGACAAAGAAATTATCCAGGATTTGAAGACCCAATTGTCCTCCAAATTTGACATGAAATATCTTGGTGTTGCAAACTATATTTTGGGCATGGAAATTAAACAAGGTCGGGCAAAGAGGAAGCTTTGGTTAAACCATAGGAATTATGTTGAGAAAATACTGCTGAGGTTTAAGATGCAGGATAGTAATCCGGTGAAGGTTCCTATTCCTGTAGGTGTAAAGTTATCTGTTGAACAGTGTCCCAAACACAAGAAGAGAAAGAGGACATGTTTCATGTTCCATATGCAAGTCAAATCAGTAGCCTGATGTATGAAATGGTATGTATTAGACCATACACTGCACATGCAGTGGGAGTATTGAGCAGGTTTATGTCAAAACCAGGGAAGGAGCATTGGACAATAGTGAAGCGGATTTTCAGGTATTTGCGTGGCACTAGTGATTATGGTTTGTGCTACCAAGGAAGACTGGGACTAGATAGAATTTTAGACATCCATGGCTTTGTTGATACAAACTGGACTGGAGATCTGGATTAGAGAATATTTACAAGTGGGTATGTGTTTAACCTATTTGGAGGTGCAGTCAGTTGGATGAGTAAGAGACAGTTCGTAGTAGCACTTTCAACTACAGAGCATAATACATGGCAGACACTCATGTAAGAAAGGAATCATCTTGGTTTCAGAGATTGTGTTCAAGTATGAGGTTAGTACAATGAGCTATAAGGATAGACTGTGACAGGAAAAGTGCAATTTTCTTGGAAAATAACCCTACTTATCATTCAAAGACAAAGCATATAGATGTTTAGTATCACTTTATGAGGGATATGGTTGAGGACAAAAAGGTGTTGTTGGTAAAGGTGGAAACTTTGAAGAATGTTGCAGATGCATTGACAAAGTCTATGAGCACTGATAAGTTCTCTTGGTGTTGAGAAACAATGGGTTGGATCAATGACTAAGCTCTCATGTGTCCCCTTATGGAAAGAAAACAACAAGTGGGAGAATGTTGGGTTGTGTTATATTCTTTCCACGACCACCCCATGCATGAGTGGGTGACTACCCCCCCTATCAAGGGGTATGCACGGGGTAGTATCCCCTTTGCACGGGGTCTGGGGCAGCATCATGGAATAAAAAAGTTGGACCCTGTATTAGGTGGGCAAACCTACCTATGGTTTTATGCATGGATTTCACACATGGTTTTAGGCATGATGGTTTTCTGTCCATGGTATTTTGTAGACCCGATCAAGGGAACTACGGTTATGTTCTAATCTAGGTTTAATGGGTTGGGGTTTATGGATGCTTCGGCATGTATATGTATGTATTATAACATTGAAAGGAACATAATGAAAAATCAATTTGGTAGTCCCGGTTTTGGGATCTAGGGGAAAATATTTATGTATATATATTTTATGTTTTATACTCTCGCCATTATTTATTTTATACTTTTAGAATTCATATGCAGGTAATTTTTGTACAGGGTTAAAACCTACATTGACTAGTTGATCAAGTGATTGATCAAAATTCACCTCTAGATAATCCCACTCTCTCTGAAAGTGAATCCCATGAGTCTATTCTCGACCAACCATTGGTTGATAAAATGGTTGACCTAATTCCACCTTCAGTTGATCATACATTTCCCATAGAGATTGAAATTCATACCACCCAGGTTCTTCTTGTTTCTTAATATTCCAATTAATTGGGGGGGAATCCTCCCATTCCCATAGTACATGGGGGTGTTCCTCCCATTCCCATAACGCAAGGGGGCAGTTCTCGCATTCCCATGGTACACCCTCCAAATAGTATGATCACTTGCTTTGATTGGAGTCGAATGGCAAGATATCTTCTTCCTTCTTATGTGCCCTTTCAGATCATAGTACAGGCTTATAATATACCCATACCTAGCATAATCGTAGATGAAGGTGTGTATGTTAGTATTATTTCCTCAACTGCTTGGCAAGTTTTAGGTTCTCCACAGCTTGTGCCCATTACCTAGAATTTGTTGGCTTTTAACAAAGGAACCAGTCAACCGTGAGGGATCCTTAGTTGCCTATTAATTTGGGAGGAAAAATCGTCCATATTGATGTGATGGTTGTCCAAGGCCTTTTGGATTTTAATTTACTCCTTGTTCATGACTATGTTTATGTTATGGGAGATCTTGTCTCTTCTATATTTCGTGTCATATGTTTCCCGCATGAAGGAATAATTGTGACCATTGATCAGCATTTGTTTGTTGGTCCTAATTTGGCTACCAATCAACCATATTCCCTAAATGGTCCTTGTATGCAAGTGGTATCACCCCCACCACAGGTTAATTATGTGGCCACTTTCTCCATGACTGCATCTACTAATGATCTAGTCAGTGATATAGTGCATCATGTACTAGGGGCATTAGATCCTAATCTTTCCATTAGATCCCTTGATATGTATCCCTTCCAGAGTGTTGCTCTCCCATATGATGAGAACCTATTGGAAGCCATGACCTCTTATGGGCCATGATCAAGGTGTCTGGACAACAGTTCCTTTTCTTATGGAAAGCTCCTTAAAAAATGAAACAAAGTGTTAGAGCAGAGTTCCTTGTCTTGTGTCAAGCTCCTTAAAAAAAATAAACAAGGTGTCAGAGCAGAGTTCCTTTTCTTGTGTCAAGCTCCTTAAAAAATAAATAAATTTTCTTGAAGAAGAGTTCCTTTACTTGGGTCAATCTCGTTAAAAAATGAAACAAGGTGTCATGAGGATGGTTCATTTCATGTGTCAAGCTTGTTAAAAAATTAAACAAATCCCCTTCCAATTCGATTCTTTGATTATATCTCGTAAATTCCTAGTTTACTCTTTCTCTTGATCTCGCAAATGAACCTTCATTCCATCCACTTGTTAGTGACCAATAGTCTACTTAGGTGAATGAAATGAAGCTTGGGGGGCATGTACCTTGAAGTGAGTCATTATGTTGGGGGAATGCAATCTTATATCAAGCATATTTTTTCTTTGTTTCAAGTTTTTTTTTAAATGAAACTAATCTCAAGCATAGTGTGCTTCCGTTTCAAGATTGTGTAAAAATGAAACCAAATCAAAGCATATTGTTTTCTCATGTTTCAAGCTTATGGAAAAATGAAACCATCTCCTCAAGCATAACTTCCCAAGTGTCAAACTTGTGTAAAAATGAAACCATTCCCACTTTATCTCTTGCGATTATTGTTTTTGTCAACTTGTTTTCGCTAGATGAGCCTTGGTTCTTTCATTCCATCATCACCATCTCTTTGGATGATCATACGCTTTCACTTAGTTGTTTTACTCTTTCCTAAGGAACCGATTCGATGAGTGGTCTTATTAGCCAACCTCTTAGCCTTTACATGTTTTGAGAAATTCCATCATCACCGGAACCAGTTGTTATCTTTTTATACCACTCGTTCCTCTAGAAAGAGTCCTCTTTTAGCTCTTTTTAGACTCCAAAAATATGAAAATATTATCGATAAATTGTCCTTTAGAATTCGTAAAATTAAATGAAAATTTGTTTACTCAGTGTAAGTTTAACCCTTTTTCGGACTGAGATAGACTAGCTATGAAAAAGGCATACCTTAAACAAACATGGCTAAGAGGTTCTCTTGAGTATTGTTTTCTATCTTTTTGGACTTAAGAGACTAGCTACGAAAAGGAACATCTAGAGTTTTCTTTTCACCTTTTTTTCAAACTCTCTAAACATGAAAAAGATGTCGAGTTACCCCTATGTCGGACTCATAAAACATAAATGAAAAAGGACTTGTCACCATGACGAGACTGAGTTAATCCTTCCTAGGGCTTGTTAAAAATACTAGGATGGATTTATTTGAAAGATGAACTTATACGACAAGCATATGGTATCCTCTTCAATCTTGAGATTAAAAATAAAGAGGTACTCGCTAGAAATAGTTGGGGGGGGAGGGGAATGGAAGAAAACATATATCCTATATTTTGTATAAAAGGCATCATGTCACTCTTGGAGATGACACTTATTTGTATCTCATGTCGGGTTTGGGTTATCCTCACTTCGTCACCTACTTTAATGGGTTCAGGGAATCCATTTTCCTCTCATCTGATTATATCTTATTGTCACCATGACCTCTAATCCTATTTTGAGCCAAATGCTACCAAATTTCAGAGTCGTGTTGCTGATATGTTCAAGAGAAGTCCCATCTGCAAATTCAAACCACTTATACCCTATTTGACTTTTTATGTGACAATCCTGAATCACTCTTGAAAACTTTGTAAAATCCTATGTTTCATGTTGATGAAGTGGAAAACATTATGGCCCTTCTTCGACATATCACTTCCTATCAACTCCAACTCATTATCCGGGAAGATGATCTAGGAACTCCCTTTCAATACCTTCGAGCTTGCATGACTCAATGGCAGGTTCTTCTCATTCAGCAATAGGTTCACATCATTGGCCTTCGATCGAATGATTATGAAAGTGTTCGACTTCAGCTTCATTGTTCACACTCATGGATTGTGTTGTTATACTATTGTAGCGGCTACAACCACCCTCCAAAATTTTGTCTTGCACCAATTTCGGAGCCTCCCTTGAGAGTTTCACTTGATGACTGCACACACTCAGGTTCACTCTGTGAGCTCAAGTGAGTCATTACATCTGCCTTGCTTCTTCATTTCATTCAAGTTTCTGCATTCTGATGTCTAAGTCATGTTTACGACCATGTTCTGGTTATGCTCAAAGTCTTCACTTTGTATGTGCTTGTTGTGTTTGCTATGAAAACATCTGTCATACTGACACACGGAGTCACATTCACTGTTGTACAAGCATCGTCTCGATCAATGAAAGGTCATTCACGAGTTTTGCACTTGTCACTTGAACTATCAGTTAGTCCTGTTGAACATGTGTGTTTGGATGGTTTGGGTCATTTCGTTGTCGAGTCATGTGAGTGTGTGTTTGTATGATCACCTATGCGTCTTTTTATCATTCACACACTTAGTCATTTTTACTGAATTCTTGATGACCAGACTCCCCTCTGATAGCCAAACCATCAACACACTTTCGACTCAATCGACTGTCAACCAGAACAACGCAAAAGCACCAAGCTAGTCTTTTCAGTCTGCACTTCCTGCAAGAAATTCAATCAACCCTCATGCTGGCCACCTGGACAGTTGGACCTGATAGTCACCCCACAACTGACTCCCCTCAAAATTGCACAAATGCCACTGACCTTACTCACTCAACTGACTGATGAAATTACACAGACAAGTCAGAAAAACACCAAGTGCTTGTCCCTATCTCCCTGAGAAAATTTCAGATTCTTCTAGTCAGTCATCTCAACAGTCTACCGACTGTTCAACTCAGGAATTGTGTAGTGTTCATGAGAAGGCCTTCTGCTTCCCATCAGTCAGCTTAGCTAAGAAATTGTGCAGAGATGATCAGCAGTCTGGCCTCCCGACCTCAGTACAGTCTCCCTTGCCAACAACCCCTAGCAGCAGACTGCCAGTTCCCTCCAGGAATTGCAGAGTTTCCATTGTCAATGTCTCCAACAGCCAACTAGAATTTCCCTCTATGAATTGCGAAATTTTGGCTGCCAGTGACCCTAGCAGCCAACTGCCAGTTCCCTCTAAGAATTGCATAGTTTTGGTTGCCAGTCTCTTGGGAAGTTCCCCCAAAAAACTGTGCAATCCCTGCCTGCTAACCCTTCATGCATCCCGGCCCACTCCTCTTGAAAATTCCATAAATCTGGTTGTCCAGCCCTTACTGCCCATTCATTCTAAAAAATGTGCATGCCTTGCCTTCTAGTAGCCTAGACTGTCCCTCCCAAAATTTTCACAATTTTTCCTCCCAACCGAGCCAACCCTCACAGAAAGTCACCGTCGACTCAGATTGCTTGTCTCTATCACTCAATGACTCTTGCGCAGTTTTCATTAGCACTGCCTGGAGCCGTCATCTAGCCTCGCAACCTTGCCGCCTCTCCCAGTCACCTACATCTGAAATGATCATGTGTCATGGTAAATTAGGAGGTTTTGGATTTGATTTCATCTCGTCATGAGTGACTGTAGGTACAGGTACACCAACAAACATGGCAAGTCAATGAATGGGGTGAATGAAGGGAGCACATGCAGAAGGACAGGTTCACCAATGGATGAATGAATGATGCATGTGAAATGGGCGAACACAATGAACATGCACCTTCGCGAACAGATGAACCTATCAAGCCTCCCAACATGCAAGGAAGGAACAACATGCAAAAGCCTCATCAAGTGAACCAAGGACCATCAAAGACTCCACACACTTCGCCATGTGGAGGTGAAACTATGATACACCATGAAGAGATCCATCACCCATCAAGCACTGTAACTCAACATGCACTCTAGCAGCAGCATGAATGTACCAACACTATCATGTCAAGTCATGTCGAGTCATGTCATGAGTCACATTGCCCATATCTCCACTATGGGCTATGTTGTCAATCAATGTGATGTAACATGGAAGTCCAAGAGACCCACTTGTTAAACAAAGAGTCATGTAAGTCGAAAAGTCACAGAAGTCAAACGGCCATGGGGGTAGTCGAACAACCACAAGGGTCAGTTTCACCCTTGGCTATAAATACCCCCTCATTTGTACATGCAAAGGAAATTTTCATCTCAACCCTTCCCACAGCCAAGAGAGTCTATAATATTTTCTTTGAGGAGTAAGCAGTGGCTCTAATGCCCCACACTTGGGGTTAGTGATGTATGGTGTAACGATGTGTCTTGGAACTTTCACTTAATTTAGAAGCCTGCTATAGGCTAGCACGTTTTCACACATGTATTGTATCTATTGTAACACTGATATTTAACACTTGTAATGCATGTTTCTTTAACCCGTGTTCTACATCTGAACTGTTTCATTTGTTGTAATGCATAATATATTAATGGAAATGTGTTGTATATGCTGTTAACATTGTCTCGCCTGTGTAGAATACTCTCCCGGACATTAGACAAACCTCTCACATGAAGCTTGTTGTAACAACCGTTGCACTCGTTTGGACCGATCCATTGAGTGTTGTACGTGTTATCTTACCTTGTATGTTGTGATTGTTGCACCTGTGTAGACTGCTCCTCTGGAAGCTATGCATGTCATGTTGTGTTATGTGCTCTTAGCCAAGTTGGGACTGCATCCCATCTAACCTGGAACTCACTTTCACCATCTTCCCCTTTTACAATGAAAGAACCATTGACACGAGTGCACTTACACTCACTAGGCACGTGAAACTCACTTCTCGAAGAAAAAGCAGACCACTCTCCTGTGCTGACAACAAGAGTTGAGGAAAATACTTAAGACAATGGCAACTAGTCCATCATACTGGATGGGGCTCCCACACCAAATGATGTGAGGTCTAGTTGGGCCTTCATACTAGGGAAATCCCCTGAATGTTGGCAGGTCCAGCACCATCAACATGTACCTTGAGAGCCATCGTCGTCATTGGTGGTTTCTCTTGTCCCTATTAATGGTTTACATCATTGGCCCGTAATCAGATGGTTTCTACCATGTTCGACTACAACCCATTTATTCGCATGGTGAGATTCGTACTTTGGTTGGATCGAGATAGAGATGAAGAAGCTCGGTTTTGTTTGATAAATCTAGGTTGCGTCGAGTTATTAAGTATTCATTATTGTAAACATGATCCTTTCTATACAGATGGTTGCATCCATGTTGTGGATCCATGTATTGTTAGATGCTTACACTATAAGCATACTTACATCAGAGATGTCATATATATTGTATTATGTGTGATTTGTAAGTCTCTTGACAGTGATTCTCTAAGTCCTTGCCTTTTCTTGTAAATCATTTCATCCATCACTTCCCGTTCTCACTTCATGCTTTAGGGGGGCTTCTGTTATACAATATTTTTTCGCGCTCCTAGTCTCGTATCATGAAGTGTCACACTTTGTGTCATTAATTCCACAAGTGTCGCAAAGTGATGAAAGTTGTCACAAATAATGTATTCACCATGAAACATGTTTAGAACATCCCTGAAGAAAAGGAAGAAAACTTTCCTAAAATAATTTTGAATATCTTGTCAAAAACCTTGTTTTCCAAGCGTAACGCTACTTTTATCAGGTAAATCCGTGTTGGTAACCTTTGGCATTACACATGTCTAGTGCTTCCAACACTACTTTTATCAGGAAAATCAGCGCTAGTCCTCTTCAGGCATTTTTTCCCAAAATTGAGGAGAAACTTCTCTTACTAGAAATCTCGAGAACGATGATGTGGTTTCAAGTAGATGAAGATTAGAACGAGACCTCCCAATCCTAGCCCTAGATCCTCTTTCCATGGATATCTTCCTTGAGATGTGGAACTCCTCCCTCTTATCATGGATCCTCAACTCCCTCTCCTTCCCTATAAATGAATTTCCCACCATCCACTAATGGTTGTATGTTGGTTGTTCGTTGGTTTCCTTCCTAGAGCTTAATTATGTCCAATTGATGCCCATTTGCAAAGGAGAAAGGTGTTTAAAGGCTAAGGCTTGTACTTGGAATCTCACTTGAAGGAGGCTTCCAACATCAAGGCTCCATTGTTTGTAATGCTCCCTTTTTCATCTATTAATAATAAAATATATGTTTTATTTCCATAGATGTGCCAATTATTGTCCATTTATTGTAATTCTCCTTGATCTGTTACATAATTTGTATTAGAAACTGTTATGCTTTGCATAGTTTTGTTGTCTCTACTTTATCTTTCTTGTAGGCACTCATCTACACCAACGAAGAGGATATCATGAGCTTGTAAGCCAAAGAGTCAAGGTTGACATCAAGGGTATTAGCATCATAGAGAAGTAGGAGATATATCTTCCTTTTTATTTTCTAGTATGAATTAGGAGATATTGCATGTAGTTTTCTTTTGTAGTTGCTAGATCCTATCATATGCATAGAGGGATCATTTATGTCCGCAGAAAGGATTGCTTGCACAACAACTTCATTTCATTAATATCGAAGAACTCAAATATGCTTACATAGAGAAATGGAAATAAACTAGCTCAGGTGATGGTAGCTTATCACTAAGAAGAGATGTGGTGGATACATGCCTCTGAACTGTGTTATAATAAGGCTCAAAGGCCTATTTATTATTAAGAAATAATGGAAAACCCTAAATATCCAAAAAACTAACCCTAGGAGATGAAGTGCCAAAATTGTGGGCCCTATTTGGGTAAAATGGTACATCAACTTCCCGGGATGATAACTTTGGCATATGATCTCTGTTTGGCTATAATAATACCTCGTTTTGAAGATCTCGAAGGGTAGGACGAAAAAAATAATAACGAATCAAATTGGGACTTTTCCAGTCTCTCTGGTTTCCCTAAAAACGTCTTTTATTTCCTCCAAAAGGCTCAGGAAAAGTTAGGACTCGAAAAAATGCCAAAAATAGTAAGTTGTACTACAATTAAAGAAACTGAAAAAAAAATAAAAAAAATAAAATAAAAACAACAACAAAGGGGGTCCAAGTGGAATAGGTGGGTGGCCACCAATATCCACCTGGATCATGCATTGAACCTAAGGTGAGGAATTAGAGCCCTAGGGGCCTCACAACCTAGAAAAATGTGCATGAAATTGCAAAATGGAACCATGAAAAGAAAGAAAAAGGTC
Source organism: Pinus tabuliformis (assembly GCA_031772625.1). Taxonomy (NCBI): domain Eukaryota; kingdom Viridiplantae; phylum Streptophyta; class Pinopsida; order Pinales; family Pinaceae; genus Pinus; species Pinus tabuliformis. The sequence goes on along the minus strand of CM062805.1, from coordinate 1,301,934,640 downwards.
TTAGCTCCTACCTAGAAGTGACGGTGTTTGAAATGATCCACTGGATAGGTCGCAATCCACTGCATAATATTGGGTGGGGAACTCACTCTCCAAGAGGTAAATGTGAAATGGTAAAAATGAGTTACATTTTGCCTATTTTATGGTCATTCTCATCATTAATTCATTGATTTATAAACTTTTGACCTAAATATGACTTAGTTTTATCATGTAATAGATATTTTTAATATTTTGGTGGTGTTTCGATCAGGATGACAGTTTTTTTAATGAATTTGACGATGCCTCGATTGAAATAGACCATTTTGACCAAGGATCATTCTTTTATCACTTTTTTGGGCTCTGTAAACCTACAAAAAAAGTAATCCCCTAGAGGCCTCTTTCAGCCTATTTCAGACTCCCTAAACATGAAAAGATTGTAGAGCACTTGTCTTTTCAAACTTATTAAAATAAATGAAAAGGCATCTACTTAGTATTAGTTTAACCCTTTTCCAAACTGAGATACACTAACTATGAAAAAGGAATACCTTAATCGAACATGGCTAAGAGGTACTCTTGAGTATTGTTTTCTACATTTTTGGACTCATGAGCCTATCTACGAAAAGGAACCATTGGAGTTTTCTTTTTCGCCTCTTTTTCAAACTCTCTAAACATGAAAAAGATGTTGAGTTAGACCTTCGCTGGACTCATAAAAACATCAAACAACGATGGACTCGTCAAACATTACGAGACTGAAACACTCCTTCTCAAGGTTCGTTAAACATACTCAGAGGGATTCATTTAAAGGATGAACTTACATAACAAGCATATGATATCCTCCTCAATCTTGTTAAAAAATAAAGAGGTATTGACCAGCAATGGTTGGGGAAATTGGGAAAATGGGATACTCGACCTATTTATGGCAGTGAGTCGCTCTTGAACAAGGCACTCTTCCACTTCATCTTCGTGGTTGTTGGGTTGGTAAATCTGCTTGTCCTTTGGTTCATCATACCATTTCAGAGATTCCATTTTTAGTTTTGGGTCAATGCTACCAACTCTATTCAGTGTTGTCAGTGTGTTCAAGAGGAGTCATTTCGTTAATATATTCTACGATAATCTTAAGCCTTCATTCCATGTCTATCATTCCTGAACTAGTTCCACATCAAAGTCTTTCCGTCTTGAATCGTGATAATCGTTTTGTATCGTTGATGGGTGATACAACAAGGCCCTCATTTAATGGGTCGCTTCCTATCAACATCATCTCATTATCAAGGAAATTGACTTATAAACTCTTCCTTCAGTACCTCAGGACATGCATACATTAATGGCAAGTTTCATCACTCTCGGCGACATGTTTACATCACCGACCTTCGACCAAAAGATTTTGTGTGGTGTTCGACTTCAATTCATTCATTCACACCATACGGATTCTACTGTAGTACCTTGAGAACCATTCACATCATCGATGGTTTCTCTCGCTTCTATTAACATCTTACATCATTGGTTGGGAATCAGATGGTGTCTACCATGTTCAACTTCAACTCCTTTATTTGCATGGTTAGACTCATACATTGGATGATCGAGTGAATGAGATAGAAGGCCCCAGATCTAGTTCCAACCATTCGAGCTGCGATTTCAATATTAATACAAGATCACAATGTATGATGGTTATGATCATACAGACAGTCATCTAATCATGGGTCCATCCTTTGTCATCAGTGGACATGTATTTTTTATCGTTGTACATGTAATGTTAGCTTATATGCTAAGTATGGGTATGCCTCCCTCAACAAAAATATCTTGATGTAAATGTATTGTAATTGATGATGATCCAACCAGTTGTTCTTGATCTAGACTTGTCACAAGGTAAAGCACTTTAGTCATCAACCACTATTTCAGGCTTTGTGCTTTAGGTGGCAATTTGTTATAGGCCATTTTGTCGCATTTGGTTAATAGGCCTACAAAATGGATCCATAAACATCCATGAACACCTTGTCATCATACCTATACAAAACCCTAAGCATGAATATTTTAAATCTATGAGTTTATAACATATATTGCCTCATTTTAGTGCTTTTAACGCCAAACACACCTTGACCCCTTAGGACCTACTTTGAGTGGTAGGTTGCTCAGTTCTGCACTTGCTCTGATTAGAGCAAGTCTGCCCTTGTTGGGGGTGCGTTGATTAAGAAAAATCAGGAAAAATAAGAAGAATCTTGAAGCTTCCTCTTCCAGAAGCTTCCAGGAGTTGTTACAACCATTTACTTTGGATAAGAACTTCGAATCCTATCCTCCCTACCTTGGATTTTTCACATTTTTATCCCTTTAGCTCATCCTCCCATTGAGAGTGGATCTCAAACCTATATTGGTAAATGGATAAGAATACCTAAACTATCATCCTCTCCTATATATTCATTTCCATCCACAAGCTAGGGGTTTTCTTTTGGAGACTAATCATACCCTTATCTTGTTGCTTTGATCATAAGAGAGTTATCATTTCCATGCATTAGGGTGGCTTTGAGGTGTACATTGTCGCAAGGAATGATAAGTCAACTTGGGAGGTTCTCTATCAGATCAGCTTCCACTTTTGGTTGTAAACTATCTCCCTTCCATTTTAATATAAAGAGTTTATCATTTTCCTACATGTGTTATGTTATGTTTATGTACAAATGTGTTTCATTTCTATGTCGATCCATTGATTATAATGATTGGATGATGCTACATAGATGTCGTAGATCTTTGTATTGTGTTGTTTGTTTGTGCAAGTTCTAATTATAGTGATCGAAGCTACGGTTGGAGCTGACAAGCAAACATGAGAGAAATAATTGTGATGAATCACAAAGTAAGTCATATTTCCATTCTCTAATTCTTCTAAGGAAAACTTTATAGTCTTTGATTTTTTTTGTTCTAAACTAGGCCACTAGGTCTAGTGAAGATACTTCTATCTATAGTCATAGATTTTGTATAACAATTTTGATTCTAAGTACTTAGTATTCATTGTTGTGTCGTCTAATTTTTTGAGTGTTTGATCATGTTCAAGTCCTACCTTAGTTTCATCTTTGCCTCAATAATCCTACACTTGGTTAAATTTTGAAAAGTTTCATGCCCATCAACCTAAGCTGACTCTTCCCCCTTGAACTACACATTGTGTAGATGCAAGCCTCAAGCATGCATCTCTGTCTCCTGGAATTGCACAATGTGCAGTTACTTCCTCCAAAGATTGTGCGTTGTGTAGTCACAGTGCCCAAAACTGCCTCTTGATCTTCAGAACTACACAATCATGCCTCCCATCTAATCTTCTTTTGCACATTGCATAGTTGCAATTAGAAGTTTTTCTTCCTGCCTTCTTGAATTTCTTAACTGCGGAATCCTCTTGCCCTCTCTCTCTTGAACTGTGCATTGCACAGTTACAATGGGAAAACATGCCTCATTATGACCCTCAACTATGAATTCTTGTCTGTCAGGCCTCCAGTGTTTCACATTGCTCAATCACAAGCATTAATACCTCATTCTTGGTCTATGGAACTGTACATTATTTAATCCCTTAGCCTTCCTCCCTGTCTAATACCCAATTCCAGCTCAACTAGTGGTTTTCATGAAGCAAGCTAGACTAGAATATTTTCGGACTGATTTCATCTTGTCATGAGTGAATTTCATCTGCAGGTACTATATCTTGACATGATAGGATGATGCTCAGAGAGGAGGATAAAGGAGACTATGATAGAAGACACTCATGAAGTTGTAAAGACAAGATTCTTATTAAGAAAGAAGATGAAGGGACACTAGTTTACAATAGAAGATCAAAGATCAAGAACACACAAAGACTCCATATCACTCAGCCCCTTGTAGGATGAAGATCAAGAAAAAAGCATATCTTTCATGAAGATGAAGTACTGAGTATACCTCTCATGAAGATTAAAGACAAAGAAGTAAGAATAACATCTTGGCATTGCCACCTCATCATGGAGTCCATGTCATGAGCTTATGTTAGTTTCTATCACGAATGGGTTTTAGGATTTTGAACCTTGAAATAATATATTATACATTGTCCTCATGAATTAAGGGTCGTGAATATCTATTATGGGTTGTATTGGATATATTATTGCATAGTTTTGGGTTATGTGCATATGAACCTGGGAGAAGTTAAGCGATCCCATAGATTGTGTGGTGTTTGTGATATGGTCCTTCAATATGGTAGTGTTAAAATCACTAGGAAGTTTGGGACATTGTTGTGCTAACAAGAGGAGATATCTATATGGATCTAAATGTATAAAGTTATGAATATATTTCATAGCATATAGATATTATTCTAAAGCTAGAAGTTCCTCATTTGTCAAAAATATTATGTCGGGTATTGTTATTGGTGTTGTTACTGTTGTCCTCAAAGGAGGATGTTCAGGTGTCTGATATACTTAGCTTAAAATATGGGAAGAATCCCCAGTCTTATGTTTGTTATCATAAAATGATGGCATGTTGGTATCCATTTTTTTCTTTTGATACTTTGTAATAAGCATCCAGACCTTGTGATAAAGTAAGTGAACTCCTAAAAAGATGCTAACTAATGTTTTTTGGATTTTTCTTGATTTTTTTGGATTTTAAGTTTTTTTGGATTTCTGAATAGATTTTAAATCTGACTTTGGATTTGGAAGTCATTGATATTTGGATGTTAATGGATGACAAAACCTAAAAGAGAAGAACATATATATGGATCTTGAGAATTAAACAAATATTTTGATGATGATGTGATTGAGCTTCGAGCTAGACTAATGAGATCAAGCAAACAGATGAGGGATGTGAATACACCAACTTAAGAGACAAATATTTAGTTGAATGTACTCACTGATAGGGCTAACTAGACAATCTACCTGGAGAAGGAAAACTTCCAAGAAAAAGGCCTAGTTAGAGATCAAATGATGGGTGGAAGATCTATAACGACTTTAAAATCTTCTAAGTAGCTTTTAGATTGACTATGTGATGGATGATATTATAGTGTTATCCTAGTCCAAAATAAATTTAAAACCTAGGAAAATAAGGTTGTTAAAATGTAAAACCTAAAGGAAAAAAAATTAGAGTGTAGATTTCCACAGTTGTTCATATTGAGAGAATTTTTCTGAAATAAATTATGTAGAGGATTTTTAGTCTTGTGCAACATTTCAGGTGGACAATCCACCCATCATGAGGGACCATAGAATATAATGATCATAAATAAGTGCTAAGAAGACTTTAATAGAGAAGAAAAAATGAGTCGTTAGGGTTAACCATAAATTAGTTAAGGTAGTCGTTAAGTGAAGATCAAAGAAAGGGATCAAGTCCCTGATGATGGGTGGACTGTCCACCCGAAACACTGGATAGGATTAAAAATCCTTTACACAGTTTATTCTAAAAAAATCTCTCAATTGGAACGAAAAGAAATATATATATATATATATATATATATGAAAACATACTAAATTAAAGGAGATAAAGTGTATTGTCCTTGGTTTGTGATATTTTTTATGTCAGGTCTACTTTTGTCTTGACAAATTTGATCTAGGTTTGTTATTCTTTTCTTTTTTTTTAGTCAAATTTTTTGAGTTTGGTGGTAAAAAAATACTTCAAGCACAAAGACAATGGTTGTTTATACTAACTTGAAAGGCTATTAACATTGAATTGGTGCCACTGCTTACACAAATTTGAAGACAATCATAAAATAAGTATAGTATAATTATTTAGAGGATCCCATTAATGTGTTCACTGCTATCAAGTTATAATAACTAGAGATATAGTGGCCCAGGCCCAATACAAATAAGCTCACCTTAGCTCTCTCCCCTAGAGATCGAGAGATTCCTATATAACATAAGACGACACATATTTCATAACTTCATGCATTATATTGTACCATGCACTACACTATAGAAACCATTGAAGGATCATATGCTTATAAATTAAAAAAGGTGTCTAGTGGTGGGCTACCATGGACAATGGACTCTCTTGATAGGACCAAATTTTGGAGAGGCATCCTCCAATCTCTTCACCAAAAACATATCAGTTAACAAAGGGTCCTGTGGCTTAATTTGAATTAAGCTAGCCACACCTTAGGGTACAACTTTCATTCTCGCCCATTTTTATACTCTGCCAAGAAATGTGATTGAGGTCAAACCTAGGGGTGATTAAATCCCCAAGAAGGCCTCCTACTCAAAATTAAAATAAAGCATTATGTGTTTCTCTTATACCTAAGATCACACAAGTACGCGAGGGGAGAGGATATGCACACAAATTTTGGATTTACAATGATGTGCAAGTGAAAAAAGCATGGTAGACAGAGTTATTTTTAAAGAACCATAAATCAAGTGTTATCTAAGTTGCATATGAAAAAAACCACAATTGTTTTCCCTACACCAAATATGTCAATAGTTTAAGGGTTTCAAGTATTTTCTCAACAATTGCTAAATTCTTCACAAATGTGTTAGTTCCATACAGATTCAATCATTAGTTAAAAAATAAATCCAAAGGAATGTAGAAGAAATCTAGAACAAAAGCACATAAACACAAACATAAGCACAAAATGAAACACAAAAATTCAAAGATACCTAATAAAGCACAATTTTACTGTACAAAAGTGTTACACTTCCTAATAGAAGCGTAACAACACTTCACAAAAGTGTGTATCTACGTATGAGGTTGAAAACATGTAGAAATAGGAGGAAAAAAAGGTTTAAAAAAACACAAATGGATTGTTGTAGGGTTAGAAAATCAAATATCTTAATCAAATCTGCAATAAAAAGTCTTAAACGCTACAAATTAAGTGATAAAAATGAAAAAGTATGTGCAAGATCCAAAAATTTTAAAGGCAAAACAGATGTGCCATAAAACTCGACACATATGTTGACCTTCGTAATATATGCACCATGTCATAACTGCACCTAAAAACTCATGAAAAAACTTCACAAATGTTTTAAAATAAGGGACATGGGTCCCATTGGGTGTGTCATAATGTGATTGGGGGATAAAATCAAATAAATAGGGGTGAAATCACAATACAAATCAAACACAATTTAATTACCTGAATCAACAATGAAGTTATAAGTGAAAAATTGAGAAAATAAAATCTAAGTAATGCAATACCTTCCCAATAGAATTCACCTAATTGTGCTCCATTTTGAGTGCTTAAAAAAATAAGTATGTGGGTGGCTCAATATGATTGAAAATAACTTAAAAACCAATTGGTTACAAAGACACAGGGTGATATCTATGATACGTAGAATGCTCGCCCCTTGACAGTGAGATGAGGGTTGTATTTATAGGCTTGTCAAGCATCAAACAATGATTGAGGTTGCATGCAACAAATTGAATATCAATGAATAATATTTTATTTAAGGAATGTTACCAATTATATGATATAATTCACTTATTGCATGATCATAGAACCAAAATGAGTTGCAATTAAGGGGTGAAATTGACCTAGAAAATTAGATGTAATTTAATTGTATCGATGAAAGGATAAAGATAAATAAAATAAAGATTTTAGTTTTTTTCAAACAGAAACGAATTTAGGAAATAAATAAATAAAATAAAATTTTATTTATTTAATCATATAATATTTAGTTAACTAATTAAATGATTAGAATAAGTATTTAATTTATGAAACTAAAGTAAAAAGAATTAATTAATTAATGTAGATTATTTAGTTAATGAGAAAAGAAAAGAAATATTAAAAGAGATTATTTAATTATTATATGTGAGAAGGAATTAATTAAATAGTAATAATCATTTAATTAATATTTGAAAGAGTTTAAAGGAATCAAATAATTAAAAAAATATTTAATTAGGATGGAAGAAGGAAATTACTTTAAGAGAAGGAAGAAATTGCATAGGTCAGATTTTTATGTCTACATACCAAAAAACACCTCCTACTTTTGTGAATGGGAGCAATCAAACACTAGGAATTATACTATTTTTTCTATAGAACATTGTGTTAATTTAAAGTTGATTTGTAAAAGCATTGGTATGTAATTTCTGTCTGCTTGAATTAATTAGCTCCATCAACGCAAGCGTTACTCTATACAAAACAAGTTATATGTTTTATTTCTATAGGATGTATTTTACTTCTATAGGTTATATTTTATTTATGTATATTGTAAACTACATTTATGTTTCTCGCATGTGTATTAGATTACTTTTATTTCATGTTGGTTGATTATTCTATATTCAGGGCGTGATTTCTAGTCATAATTTATTTCTTCATAACAGAGTGTAGAAATCAATAGATGATATTTTGGTGTGTGTCTTCAGTTTATCAATTTTAATAGTTTCTGGATAAATAAATTAGTGGAAGATAATAAATTGTAGCTAAAAGAATGAAATTTGGTTTGTTTATCTTTGCTATAAATTAGAAAGATAATTAAGTATCCCATCAATGACATGTGGAAAATATATAAACGATGCGTTGGAGCCTATGGAATTGATGTTCCATTGTATCTAATTATGCAATGTCATACATGTGCATCTCACATGTCTGCATCAAGATTTTGATGGATTTAGCATTGGAAAATCAATGGTAAGCATGGCGACATTGGTATGGAGAGTGGTGAGGTGAAGGAAAGGCTTGATCTTAAAAAATATATATATGATTTTAAATGACTTTCAAAGTGAGATGATGAATTTACTAATTCTTTTCTCTCAAAGTGTATTTGGCACCTAGGGGACAGGGACGATGGGTCATGAGATATTTATATTTAATTGTTGGTTTCTTGTGAAATAGTTTTAAAAACATCTATATGATATATTAAAAAACATATAACACTAATTATGATTGTAGAGAGTTGTTAATTTTCATAAATCAACATTTCAAATGTGAGTTGGACTATTGCCTTTGAGCCTTATTGGCATGAATTTTTGGGGTTGAACTGATATAAAATAGAGGACTTTGTAGGAGGTTAGTGATATGTTTCTAGGGCCTATCATCTCAATTCATATAATTGAATTTGATTCTAGACCTTACAAGTAAAAAAATATGAATTATAAAAAATTATCATTAAGCAAGCTAGTTGAACTTCCCAATTATAAAAGGAATTGATTTGAAAGTGGAATAGGGCATATGAAAACTCGTTGGAGGTATTGAAATTTTCCTCCATTCCCTACATATAATTTAATGATTTGAGGTCAATTGAGTGAGTTATATGTTTATGAAGCCAAAAAAAAATCAAGGGGTTCCACCTACATCTGCTAAATGAAATTATAATATTCAACAAGCTCAATTTTTTTAATCTTCACCCAACAAGTGAGCATGCTGAGTTTAGATCCCCAATAATAAATCTTTTACCTTATATTGGATGGGGGAATATTGTCAATGCATCAAATTTTCATCATGACTTACCAAGTTGAATAAGGCCCAACACCTTCATGAAATAATTGATCTAGCACGTGAGAGATTTAATAAGTATAAATATATTGAGAAATGGATATCCAAGTGCTCGTTGATGTTCTTTAAGTTTTGGCATTTCTTGATGTGCTAAATGGAAAATTGTTGCATTTGGGAGGTTGTTAACTACTCATCCTAGCAATTTTCCTCAAGGAGGGGAAATCATTGAGTTAAGAGGTCAAAAAGCTTCCAAAGTCATCTATTTCCCATTGGGTATTAAAATGGGCGAAATTTTCCTTAATTAGTGCCAATAAAGAGAGATTTTTTAATATATTGACCAAGAGAGACACATTTGTTGAGTTTAAAGGACAACAAATTCCTAAATCTAGCAATTTGTATCAATAAGTTGAATCACTAGGTTGAGAAGCTAACAAGCCTCCAAAACTAATGAAATGGCATCCCTAGAGAGTCAAATTATTGAGTTTGACATCCAAGCTACCTCTCTAACCCTACAGTTTTCCCATTTTAGTTCTCAACCTAGCAATTAGAAGTTTCTAAGTCTTTTTACAATTTTTTCCATGTGTACACTCCATTACTACCTTAGTGTTTAAGTTATGACCCTGTAAAGGTAGAAATTAACCTATTTTCTCATTCTTGATACCCAATCACCCCAGATAACTTTCCTCTTCAATGTTAGATTGTAGGTAGCTTTTTTTTTTATATACATGGACATTCGAATTCATTCTAATTAGTATGCACTACTATAGATTGTTCGAGATCATTGCACAATGATGTATCTTGCTAGCATTGTTGTAATGACCCCAACCCCAGTCAGGGAACGCTACTTAACACTACTGAGCAATAATAATAAATTAAAATGCAGAAAACATATACATCAGAATTTTTTTTCCATAAATTATTCTATGCCAAACAATTATAATTAATTATGCATGGTAGTACAATCTGCCATGTATTCTCTACATCACATATAATAAAAATTAAGTACCACAACAGAAGAAATCATGTAATTATGCAAAACCCCAGTTTGGATTAATCAGTCCAATAATACACAAATTATAAGGGATAACATAGATACACAATATATAATACAACAGTTACCCAAATTAGGGTTTATAGTTGAAATGCATAAATGTACATAAAAATACACAGAAAGGCATTAGGGAACATGGTACTTATTTGCATTAATGAGTTGATTAGCTACGGGCTCTCTGGGTTCCACCCAACCATAGACCTAGTGGTTCATAAGCTCAACCACTGAGTCACCCCCAAGCTGAGACAACAACTCCAAAGGCATCAGTAACCAAAAAATACTCATACCTCTATGACCAAGGTGCCAACCTAATAGTCATGTTGCTCTAAGGCTCCAGACATCCTCTAGGCTAATTTCCAAGGTGCCAACCCAATGGTCGTGTTTCTCCAAGGCTCCAAGAATCCTCCAGGCCATAAAACGACACTGATTTCCTCCCAAAACTCCATGGCCACCAATCCATAAACAGGGTCAACAACCCTCAAAGCACCAAGCTCCCAGAGCCAGCATTTGGGCTCACATCATAAACATGATGCATCCATACAACATAATTAACTTATTAATCGCACCTTCGCCAATCCAAAATCCAACCCTAAGACTCACTGACCATCAATCAGTATAAGAGTCCTTCCCTAGGACTCACTAACTACCCCCTTACCTCTTGCAATATTAATACCTGATAATCCCAAACTGCACTTCCTTATATATGTAGGTCCCTAGCTTGCCATTTGACACCCTCTAAAACCCTGATGGGCCCTAGGTGCACTTTTCACCAAAAATACCCAATTGTTGCCTTTTTCCTTGGAGTTGTGTCCCCCATACTCTTTCCGTGCAGTTGACTCCACACCTAGCCTTATTTTATTAATATTTAAGGATATGTACATTTACAATATTTATAATATTCACATTGTGGCTCCTCTAGCCACTTAACCGAAATCGGCATATTAGTATCTTGCAACTACATGGGCACATAGGCCAATAAAGTACTTCTAGCTCACCTGCTTAATATAAAAGGTACATGTATTACATCGTCAAAACAGGTGGGAGAATTACAATTATGTTTCCTCCCACAAAACTATCCTACAACCCTTTTATTGCATTACAATATATCAAAGAATTCATTAATGAAATTTTCATGATAACTAATTATGGACATTTATTTGCAAATTAAATGAGAACTTGACAAAAGCATCTCACTCGCAAATTAAGGGAGTAATGCCTCTTGTTATTGGGGAGAGTTGCAATATATTTCAAAACATTTTCAATAATGATATCATATAAATGCTCAAGAAAATCATTTTTTGTTTGCAACAAAATTTATTGATCAAATAATTACGTCGAAGAGGAAGAATAGACCCACTCAATGAAATATCAACTTGCTTTTTATCTTTGGTTTCAAGAGAAAATCATTCCTCCCATCCCTCATAATATTAAATACATGGAGTGGCTTGATTGCAATCAAATCACTTGAGAACCCATTCATATCCATAATTTCACTAGTGAAGGAATTTTTCTGTGCTTTGCACCAACTTAGTTGAAATCTTTTCAATGCATCTATGATACTTTGAGATTAGCTACCAGAAGGATTTAAATAATATATTGATTCCTATGATTACTTATGTAATTACAGTTTCATAAATCAATAAATGGTGAGGAATCAACCAACACCTAAGGAGGACATCGTTAGTTAGGGATAATAAATTTTTTAGTTTCCTAACCGAAATTTAGGCATGACTAATAACTTGGAAATTGTCAATTCCTATATTTCTTCATATCAAAACAAAATGTAGTGTAGGTTTTGTAAAAGTAATCAAAGCATGTAAAATAAACTCAATGTAGTGTAGGTTTTGTAGAAGTCATCAAAACATGTAAAATATTTTATTCAAGTACACATGTCTTATAAAGATATGAGGTGATTGTGACACTAATTCAATAATGATAAATTGCAGTTTCACACATCCTTTCTCCTCAGGACATTATTAATTATAAAAATTCAATCTTACAGCCTACCTATTATTAATATGTAAATGAAAAGGATGAAGGGAATCCTAGAATCCATATCTGCAATTTTATATTAGTTTAGTAATTTTTGTACTTTCAATGGTGGAGAGGAAAGTTGAGAAAGTGGGACCCAGGGTTGGAAATTCAAAACAAATCCATGCGTCAAATTTAACAGTTTTCACACCTCCCTGACCCATTTTCACAATTTTAAGGAATATTTTGAAGACGTGACAAATTTTTTAACCATATTTGACAAGATAATCACCCGTGATGGGAAATTATCCCATCAAATTCCATCCTTGGCAGGAACACATAGGGGTTATCAATTACATAATGATATTTCGTCCCTCACTAGAGACTGTGGTAATTAATGAGGTACATCCACAAATGAATCAAAATCATTTTTTTGTAAGTTTCATTAATACAATTCCTTTGCTGATAAAAGATATTCAATTTATAGCTCCTTTTACATCAAAATGGCACTTTGGGAGCTCATAGTTTCAACTTGGGAAGACTAAAGATACATCATTATTATTAGCGATGTCCAAGGATACCATATTTTTATTATCCAAAGGATTTTTCAAAGCTTAAAGTAAATGATAATAGAAGGGTGAGACTAAGCAAAACTTTGAGAGTAATACTATGCCAACTACCCATTTACAGTGAGACTGCAGCCATTTTACTATGAGTAGACCCATGCAAAAAACAACCAGTGTTCCAAAAACGTGTTCCATCAACCCATTATGAAAACTTAGAACAAAAAACCAATAATAACCAACTACAAAAATAAGTGCAATTCCCATGCTAAATTGTTAGTCCAAAATGATGGTCAGAGAGAGTGGAGAGGAGTTTCCTTGAGGAGAAATCCAAGCAGGAGCATTAATGAATGTTGGAGCTTCGAGCTACACATCAGACTTGATATCTAAGTCAGACACCACAAACTAATCCACCATTGTTATCCTTCCCGCGATATCATCCAAATTGTAGAGAATATCCCAAAGAATTATTTTGATTTCCTCCTCTGCAAATCGTATATAAATTTCGACCTGTTTGTCACGAATGACATATGGAGCAATATTTCTAACTGACGATGCATAGACAGTGAGTGAAGTAAGTGGAACCTCCTCTTTCAGAATTTACCTGGGTTAAGAATCCACCTGAGGCAATTAGTGACTAATCTTAGATTCAAAAAAATATAAACATTCCCCAAACTCCTTTTCCTCTAAGTGAATAATTTTATTCCTCACTTCCGAAGGAACTGAATCAAAGTAGTTTGCCACTGATTCACATCCAAACAAACAGAGACGACAATATGAAGATGAACATGGTGCCCCGCCACGACGACTTGGCAAACGTTTCCTAGGGTCCATGCAGGGAAAATTTTAAGAACCACCCTAAATTTATATGTATAATAAATGGGTGAATCCCCATGATACATTGGAAAAATTGGAGGCGATTTTATCAACAATATAATATGTATATATAATTTTTTTGGCGAATCTCTCACCAGATAATATTATCTTGTAAATTCATAGCGAATCTATCACTGAATGATAAAATCTTGTAAGATCTTGGCAAATCTTTTACTGAATAATAGAAAGTGAAGTCTTGGCGAATGTTTTGTTAAAGTATGAAACCATGTATGATAATAGGAAAACATATTCATTAAATTGTAATATACTAACATACATGTTTGGAAAAATGAAACATAATTTTCTCTTCCTACAAACAATGTTGCAAGTTTCAGTGGCCATGTTTGTCAAGTTTCTCATTGTACACTCTTTCATATCCTTCTATTAGTTTTGATAATATTCCACAACAAAGTTCTTGTAGGTGTTGATCTTGACCACCAGTTTTGTCAAGGTAGGAGAGATTAATCTTTTCTCTACCACTTTTGTCAAGCTATCACCTTTCTTATTCCATAGAGTCCAACTACGAGATAAAGAAAGAAGAAAGAAAAAAAAAACAAACAAACAAACATATTTTGTACCACTTTTGTCAAGCTATCAAATTTATTTCTTATTCCATAGACTCCAACTGCGAGATAAAATTTAAAAAAAAAAAAAAAAAAAAACACATTTTTTTTACCCCAACATGCCAACAAGTAGCAAGCCCCAACTATATAATATAAGAAAGTAGTAGGTATCCCAAAGGCCTGAATGGTATCTAATGGAAAGAAGTGACTATTGTCAGAAGCCTTCCAATCGATATATTAATATATACATATAGATTTATTATTATTTTAATTGGAAATCTTCAATTAAATAATAAAATTTAATTACATCTCTCCCAATCTAAATTGCTTATTAGCATAATTCACTACCTTCATACGTCTTGCATTTTTTAACAACGTTGTAACATGTGGATTAATTTCCTTTTTGGTGCACAATCTTCGCCTTTTAGGACAATATGGTGCATTAGCCCAACCCCATATGGTGCACTGGCCCAACCCCTACAGATCATTATGACAAATTAAGAAAAACAGAGAAGATGAAAGGTTGTACAAACCAGCATATTTTTCAAGCACTAGCCCAACCCCTACAGATCATTACGACAAATTAAGAATAACAGAGAAGATGAAAGGTTGTACAAACCAGCATATTTTTCAAACAACTAATCCAACATTAGTACCTTAACTTTTTCATGAAGATATCATATTGAGAATGTTTGAAAAATGGTGGGAAATATGGGCACTAACTATCTCTCTTCTGTGAGGGTGATGCGGAAAGAGTGATAAGATTTCATTGTTTTGAATTTTTTTTTTTGTTAAATCAGAAAAACCAATATTAATGGAGATATTGGTATTTTTAACTAAATTTTGTGAAGTGACTAAATGTAGCTTTAACCATTCACCTTAAGATGTTTTTTATAATATAATTTCCTAAGTCTATTTAATATCTTCATTATCATAAAAACCAACCTATATCCATCTTAACTCCACTTCTACCACTCTTGGAGGACGAAATTTATTTATCCTCTCAGCACCCAGAAGCTGATAGAATTTCCCCTTTAAATAGTCTATGCTCACATGAATACCATGATATTACCACGGGTCAATACTGTGGGTCATCATAAACCTGGAGCTTAAAAACTACTATTAGTAATTTATAAAAATTAATAAAATTAATAATTGATTTTTATTTTAACCAAATTAAAATGTTTAAGTGACATTAAATTACAAGATCCATTTTTACCCTTGATCTACCAAGCCCGAGGATCAAATATTTTTCACTCTATGCTAGTTTTCATATCACGATATATATCCTCTCGGGGCTTAGTAGATCTAGAGTAAAGATGGATCTATGTTGGTTTAATTCCCCCCTTTAAATAGCCTACATTCCACGTGAATACCATGGGTCAATACCATGTGCCATCTTTTTTTTTATTAATACTAATATTAGGGTTAATAAAAATATCCCTCTTGGGGCTTAGGTCAAAAAGGCTTCTAAAGTTATCCCTAGTATGTGTTTTAAGCACATATTAAGGGAAAATAACAAGGAAGTTGATGGATGTGTCAATCTAGGTAGCAATCTGAATTTTGGTAAACTGGTGGTTAAAGGTTAATTAAGGCCTACCTTTATACCTTAGCAAAATGAAAATGTAATTCTAAAGTTTTCAAAACAAAAATAATATTGAGCCCTATATAAGCCTTGTTTTAACGTTAAACCCCCTTATCAAGCCCTTGATATTGAGTGATTGCATTTCTATTGTTATGTAGGCGTACATGGTATGCATTGTAAAAAGAGTTTCCCCCATGAAGAGCACTGTAATTATTGGTTTCTTATCATTTTTAAGGTGCAAGGATCATAACATTTGATATTAGAGCTCAAGATCCTAGGGCTTTTCTACTTTTAACAACTCATCATGGCATTTTTATTATAACTTTTTTGGAGAGGTTTTAAATGGTGTTAATTGGAGAATAGTGAGAAGACATCTTGGGCAATATCAGGTTCAAATTTTAGATATTGGTTCACTATATTTTCAAAGATATGCTCCAAGTTATGGTTTTTGTATGCTTTCATATCTTGGTTCATTATATTTATAGAGATATGTTCCAAGGAAGTTAGGGTTTATGTATGCTTATGAAAGCAGTCTCAAACAAGTCAATTCATAATTTTTGTTATATCTTTTTTTTTTGTGAGGCTTTAGACTGTGAAACTTGGATCACATTGACGCGAGATCATGGTGAACATCTGGTTCAAATTTTAGATCATGGTTCACTATAATTTCGGATATATTCTCTAAGAAAATTTAGGTTCTTGAATGCTCCTGAAATCAGTTTCAAACAGGTCAGTTTGGCATTTTTGCAATATGTATTTTCTATAAGGATTTATAAAGTGAAACATAGACCATATCAAGGAAAAATTTTAAGGAATAGTTGGTTCAATTTTAAGAGTTTGATTTACTATACTTTTAGACTTATACCCTATAGACATTAGCGTTTGTAAACAATCTTGAAATAAATTTTAAACATTCAATTTGGTATTTTTTCTATATCATCCTACCTGGGAATTTTTAGATTGTGAAATATTCAAATATTCTAGGAGACATATAGAAGTAACTCATCTACAAATTTTAGAATTATATTTGAAGAATTGGACATGTGGCATGCTATACAAGTTTGCTTTTGGGAAGAGGCCATAAAATCAATAAGTTTTGGGAAAGCTACCACAGCTTTTACTTGGCACACCAAATCCATTGCACACTATGGAATTGTAGAAAAGAAATATTAGTGTTACAAAATAAATTTTTAGATCCATAAGGCCTAAAATTATAGAGATATATCAATAAAACTTCGCTCATTCTTATATTCTCCAAATTAAGGTAAATAACTTACTAGTGACCTAATTATTGATTAGAAGATCATTTTTTTGTGACCAAAAGTTTTGATAAAGAGGACTACTCTTATTATTTTCCAACATACCTCCAAAGAAAGCTACTACACCAATTAAATCTACTAAATGCTCATCCTTGGTGCATAAAGAAAGTGAAGACTTAGAATTTAGGTTATCTCAATTAGAGAATAAAGTTAACTAAATAGATGGTAGTATGTTGAAAAAGGTGGATTTATCAAGTTATCGAGAAAATATTAAAATAGTAATGGAAAAGAAGATGAATGGAAATAAGGAAGGAATAAAAAGGAAGATAAATAAAAATAAGGAAGAAATAGAAAAGAAGAAAAATGAAAATAAGGAAGAAATATAAAATGTCAAGGAAGGTATACAAAAATCCATTAGGAAAGAAATAAAAGAATTACAAAATAATCTATTAAATATCTCCCTAAAAGGGATGTGGAGATGCAAGGAATTCAAATACATAAGGACAAGCATAGTATTGGGAATTAATCTCATATGGAGAGTATGTTATCACAATTGGAGAGCACAAACATTAAATTACAGAACTATAATCATGAATTTTCAATCCAATATCCACATCATTATGGATTCAAGTTAGCACTAAGGACCTACTACACTTTGAAGAATTATATGAGGATGTTTGATGTAATGATCTTGCAACATGGATATTTCAAATGGAGCAATTACTTTGATCTACACCAAGTGGCATCTTTACAAAAAGTAAATATTTCATCCATGTTTATAGAACAAGACAAACATGTATGGTATCAATAGATTTTTGAAATGAAAAATGATTATATTATATATTGCTCCATTTTTATAGTGGAATTGGTAGAAAATTATGGGGATATTAAGAGAAATATATTATTTAGTCAATTGATAAATCTTCGATAAAAAGGTATAGTGATTGATCACAATCAACAATTCCAAAAGTTGAGTCTCAAAGTAAACAATATTTTAGCAGATAATTTGTTAGGCCTATTTATGGAAACTTTAAAGGAAAACATCCAACATGGGGTGTGTCTCTTTGAACGTAAATCTATAGAGAATGCTTTCTGTCTGACAAGGAAAGTTGAAAGTAAAAATATGGCCACAAGAAAACTGACCACTAAGAACTACAACAAATATCATGCTCCCTCTCCTAAACCAAAATGGTTGATTCATTAGCAAATGGATGAAAGAAGAGCAAAGGGACCATGTTTATATTATGCAAAAAGTTTAATAAGGGGCTTAAATGCACTGAGAGGAAATTATTCTACATAGGCTGTGAATATGAATAAGATCAAGAAGTGGAAACTTCACAAGATCTAGAGCTAGAAGATTCTACTCCAACAATCTCTTGCCATGCATTAGTCAACATCAGTACTCCACAAACTCTCAAGATCAAATAATATATCAAAAATAAAAAGGTAACAATATTGATTGATTCAAGTATTACCCATAACTTCATCAATTGTAAATTGGAAAAAGTTCTTAATTTATTTGTATAACCAACACCAAATTTTCAAGTGATTATTACAGATGGAGGTACCATAAATTGTTCAAGGAAGTGCTATAATATTAAGTTGAATATGGGGAAGTATTTTTTAAGACCCGTGATTTTAATCCATATGGGTGGTGTTGATGTTGTATTAGGGGTCTAATGGCTATAATTCTTGGGAACAATGGTCCTTAATTTGCAAGATCTTTTCATAATATTTTTCTCAAAAGGAAAAGAAATTGATCCTAGAGGTATCCAAGGGAAACCATACAAAGTGATATTGTCTAATTGAATGTCAAAATTACTCAAAAAGGGACAATAGGGTGTAATGGCACAATTATGCTTATTAAATGTTCAAATTCCAATATCATCCATGTCAAGAAATATCCATAAAGTTGTTAAAAATCATCCCAAGGTTTTTGGATTAATGCCTAAGGGTCTTCCAACAAATCGACATCATGGCCATGTTATTCATTTATAGTTGAGAAGTGTACCAAAGATAAATGAAAAAGGGAAAAACATATTGGGAGTAGAAAAATCCTTTAAATAAGGATTAAGGAGCTAAGTAACCCGGTAATTGTGGAGTACATCATCAAAGAGAAGAACCTACCAATGGAACATATGACGTGAGAATATGACTTATTCTTGCAGAATCATTGGTAAATGTTGAGGAAAACATTTCTTTGAAGCAAAGCTCATGTTAAGCCCTATTTTAAACCTAAAACTCCTTATCAAGACCTTGATATTGAGCAATTATATTTATATTGTTATATTTTTATGTAGGCTAGAAACCCTCATGGTCTTATTTTATTATAATTGTACCCCTTGACTCCTATATATACTAAGGAGACCTAATATTAGGATCATCAAATATTGTCTTGTACATTGTATTCATTGTAAAAGGAGGCTTCCTTCTCTAAGAGGATTGTTATTTTTTGGTTTCGTATCATTTTTAAGGCACAAGGATCATAACAAATTAATTTGGGGGGGGTAGATTGTTAACATGGCACCCCCCACGATGTTAAACCATGCAATCCATAGAAAAATCCCATGTTAATCCTTCCTTCTCACAAAATTCATCCAAGAATTAGTCATGTCAAAGATACAAAATCTATATTCCCTTAATGCCATGGGTGGAGATATGATGGTCTACAATGTTGGAGTTATTACAAAGTATAGTAACATGAAACATGGGGGGGGAGGTAGATTGTTAACATGGCACCCCCCACGATGTTAAACCATGCAATCCATAGAAAAATCCCATGTTAATCCTTCCTTCTCATAGAATTCATCCAAGAATTAGTCATGTCAAAGATACAAAATCTATATTCCCTTAATGCCATGGGTGGAGATATGATGGTCTACAGTGTTGGAGTTATTACAAAGTATAGTAACATGAAACATTAGTTATGTGGGATTATTTATAATGATGGTTGGAAGTCTTGTCTGTGACCAACTATGAGTGATCTAGCTAAATTTCTAATACTACTCCCATAGTTGATGCAGTTCTTCCAAATTTGGCCTTAGGGAAGCTCATTTGTTGGCTTTCCCTCAAGGAAAGTTTGAAGAAAATGGAAAATTCAAGGGTTCTCTGAACACAATTCTAGGAAGACTTCAACGTTTAGAATGGTGGTTCCTATATCTATAGGGAAGGTAGATATGCCTACACCATTTCTTGGATTCTAAATTATCAGTAGCTCCATGTCCATTTCCTCCTTCCTCATTCAAACTAGATTTTTTGGGTATGGAATTTGTGGTTGTGGTGTTTATTTTTGTCTGGTAGTGGATGTGATTGCACAACTTTCAGGCTTGGGAATGTATTCGGGAGCTTGGTTTTGTTATGACTATTATTGTTAAGTCCTTTGTGAATTTTACATATCTATGTCTAATAATGAGAACTAGGCTGGTGTGACCTGGGTTGGTCCTCTGGTGGTGATTCTAGGCTCCTTTTTCATCATGATTGGCACAATATATTATATTACATATATCTCTATTCACTGGTGTGAAGTTGGAAGAAATATTAGAGTAAAATTAGACAGAAATTATTTATCAACGATAGGTCTTGTAATTAGGGGATGTTCGACACATTGTTTTGGTTGTCTTTGTTGTCTTGTGAATGAAGCTATTGTGATTCATCCTTGTGAATTGGAGTTCCTCTAGGTTGGGGATTGAGTCATTAATCCTATCTTAGAGCATTTAAAACAATCAGATTTCTTTGCATGGAAAATTAAGGTATGTCCCCTATATACATTTATGTGCTTTGGCAAATTATTTAATGTGGTTTTCATATTTGATATGGACCTAACTAGTGGTGATTTTCCTATGAACGGTATCTCTCTATCTAATCCATAGTTTCATAAAATAATTGGGTTTATTTGCATTGATCTTATTTCATCAAGTGGATTAAGGCAAAATTCTTCTTCCACAGTGTGGTTGGAAGATCCTTTGCAACTTTCGCACAAAAAAATGAAAATTGGATCTCTTGTGAGTGGAGATCATGTAACTTTAATTGAATCACAATGCATAAACTTATGCCTCCTCCAATATGATGGATATCCTCATGGAAGCGTGTGTCAAGGTGGATAAGCAAGAGGAAAAAATGAATTATCTCAGGCAATAGGTAGAAGAGCTTCAGGGAATGGTGAATAGCCTGATTTCAAGCTCAAACAATACAAATGTTCAGATTTGAATGAGCCTATTAAGTTGGGCAAGTATATTGTAATGTGAGATTATATCATTAACTAGTAGTTCACGTATTATAAGTTTTGTTATATATCGAGACTTTATTGCAAGGTCTTCACTTCCAAAATTCCCTCCTTTGAATGCAATAATAATAATCCTCTTGAGAGCCATTTTTTCTTTTTCTTTTGAATAAGAGTGAATAGATTGAAATATTTAAACACATCACTGATGTAATCCCTAATACACATGTTACAACTCAAAAGTAAATTTTAATTTAATATACTTAAATTTTCATTATTATTAAAAAACAAACTGCATTACATTATTAATATTAAATTACATTACTTTAAAATATTATTAATATTAAATTACATTGCTTTAAAATATTTGCTTGAAATGTTTTCTTTCTTTAGAAAAATGAATGTAATTTATAATAAAAATGAGATATACACATAAACAATATTCATCATATAATAACAATAAGACATATCTACCAACATTGATGTAAGAGAAAAGAAATTGCAGCAATTCTTACAAATAATTAAATTTTTATGAATTTATTTGTAATTGTGTATGGAGCAAGGGTTTGGTGGTGATTGAGTGTTTTGTTAAAGCATTCATTTGTAAAGGTCATTGGTTCAAACCCCATGAGTGATCCCGTCAGAGGTAACTTTGACCTTATTCAATACGGTTTGCGAGCTATTATACCAAGCCAAAGGATGAATAAAATAATATAATAATTTTATATAAATAATTTTCCTTAATAATGTTGTTATTATTATTATTATTTTAATATTATAATGATTATAATATAATAGTAAAAAAGGGAAAACAACATTTTAATTTATTTTATTACAATGTTTACATCATTACTTATATATAGAAGTTATTGGTTTATGATAGGTTAATTTTTTATAATTTATGATTTATTTTCCCGCAAGGTGTAGAATAGACAATGACACGGCGTTCTCTCAAGGCACTCTATAATGTAAATGTTACTCATTTTAAGTGGGCAATAAACTAGTCATGCTACTAGGTGGTGTGGCCCGGGCCAGTGCGATCCCTAAGTGATTTGTGGCCCAGGCCGGTGCGATCCCCAAGTGATTTTGACAGCTTATATGCCCTTAGTCATAGTTACTCAAGGTACAAGTTAGTCATACAATCAGCTCAAGACTCACAAAAACTAACAATTTTTTTTATGATTTATTTACTTTTGTTTATAATAATTTTATATAAAAAAAATAGTTTAAAAATATATTTTTAATATTTTATTATAGTAATTTTAATAATTAAAAATAAATAAATTATCAAATTTATTTTATTAATGAGCTAAAAAATAATTGAAAAAAAATTATAAATTGACAAAACATTATAATAACTATTTTTAAAATAATTTTTAGTGTATTCTCATTTAATTTTTCAAATATATTTGTGTTTATATATTTTAAAAATTATAATTTGAAAAAATAACTTACCATTATTTTATTTTTTGTAAGCTTGGTAGGACTACATTTTAGTCATGTCCAACTTCTCACCTTGATCGAGGGATAGCACAAGATTTAAACTTAAGATTTCCGATTTAGTGAGACTTCATTTCTTCTCACCTTGATTGGGGGATAGCACAAGGTTTGAACCGAAGACTTCCCGTTTAGTGAGATTTCATTTCCTTTCAATCTAAGACTTCCGGTTTAGTGAGACTTCATTTCCACAACCATTATCAATTGAACTATCCCAAATAAACAAAAAAATGATTTACTAATTTATTTAAATTAAAAAATTATTTAATTATTTTATATTACATATTATGTCATATATTTTTAAAATATATTCCTTATAGTTAATAATGATTAGAGTTATGTAAAATGATGATTAGAGTCTAATCCTTATTAAAAATGATACTTATTATTTAGTTGGAAATCAATCATAAATGATTGTGATAATATTTTATTACTAATAAATACATTTACCTTTTTTGTTAATTAAATATTTTTAATATAAAAAATATTTTTATAGATTAAATACATGTAACTATTGGGTATTTAAACTTTAACACTAAAATACCAAAGACCATTTTGGGTATTTAAGCTTTAACGATAAAGTACCAAGACAAGAGAAGACTCAATGTCTCCCTGTTGGGTGTTTGGGTATTTAATCTTGGAGCCATAAAGCACCAAGAAAAGAAAAGGAAAAGGCAGGATGGAAGTGGACAAAAAATTTTCAATCAAACTTGAGAGAAATCTAGTTGGACATCATGAGAATAAAAGAATACTAGGCAATAAGGAAAAACCATGTCCCATTATCCCTATAAAGATATATTTAAAATTTCAACCATAAAATTCCCCTGTGATCATTGTGTCCTAATCATTGTGCGTCCTTTGAAATAAAAGACAATCTAATATTAAAAACCAAAAAAGTAGAGAAATCTAGTTTCTTATATCTCATCATATATTAAAAGACACCACATACCTAAAAATAGAGGAACTATAGTTTGTACCTCATCTATGCTCCTTTTTATCTTTCAAAATAACTTTATGAGTTTGACTTGGAAAAATTCTTCCAGCATGGCTATTGTAATAAGATGATTTTCTAATATTAAATTCAACAGTAAAGTTAAGTTGAAAAGATAAAAAAGTTGGGTTGAAAGATAAAAAGGTCACAATTTAGTGATTGAGATGGCGTTTGCATCATAACACCTTAGGTTTAAATTTGAAAGCATCCACATTGAAGTGGGCTTTGTTTCACCATGATACTGTAATGTTATGAGAAATTTTTTTATTAAAAATAAATAAACAAAATATATAAAATTCAAGCTTTAAAAATATGGTTTCATTGTAACTTCCTACTTTCTTATCCTATAAAATAGTTCTTTCCAAAATATATTGATATTGTACTATAAAAAGTGAGTAGGACCTATTAATATGGAAACATGTCATAGTAGTAATTATGAGTTTGAGTGTTACTAGAGAAACATTTCATTGTAATAATTGAATTAGTATAAAAATTTGTTACCACAATAACAATAATGGTGTTATTATAATCTTCTTTATTATTATTATATTTATTAATAAAATTGTATTCATATGTAAAATATATTATTATATTAATTAATTTTTTATATTTAAAAATAATTTTTAAAATATGAAATTTTAAAATCTTATTAATATCTTTTTTATATAAAAATAAATATATATATATATATATATATTTATTTATTTATTTATTTAGAATGGAAGTATAAAAAATTTCAGTGTACTTTCCCACATTTAATGGATGATAAATCAAATAAATCATCAGCTCTAATTATGAAGCAAGGGAATTAAAAGGATTCAAACCCATTATCAGCAACAATATCAAAGAACCTCACGTATGGCTCTAGATCACTTGAGTTAACCCTTGGGGCTTTTATCTTATATTTATCATTAATATGGAATGATAACTTTGACTACACTATGACTTAATTTACTTAGTCTGTTGCAAGTTATCTCTCTTTGTCTCTGCGAAGAAAGTAGTGGAAATTCCATTGATGAATAACATTGATGTTTTATTGGGGTAGTTGAGCCTTTTTCAAGAGTTCTCCCATGCAGTGTGAGTTGATGATCTTTGGAGAGCCAATTGTGAGAGTAAAAATTCTCAACTTCATCCAAATACTTTAATCAAGTCTAACACATTATAGGTAGGTATATTTAGATAATGTAAAAAAAATAATATGTCATTTTAAAAATAAATTTGGTCAAGAGTTATACTAAGAGTTTAGATGTAAGGGTAATCCTAAATTAAATAATATCATTAACAAAATAACTAATTGCAATGCAAGTAAATATAATAGAAGCAAACATCCTACAAGTGAGTGAGAGATAGACACATGCATATTAGTTGAGTGTAGTAAGGAATAAAAAAAGAGTACATAAGATTTTGAAAACACTTAAGAGTTTAAAGGGTTTAGACAAGAAGCATGCATGGTGATGAAGCATGGGAAGGAATGCATGCAATGGGAGAGTGCAAAATAAATTTTAGATGTTCCAACACTATAATACTTTAAAGAAGATGTCATCTAATTTTCCATCAAAATAGTCAATTGGA
The DNA here is from genome assembly GCA_031772625.1 of Pinus tabuliformis. Taxonomy (NCBI): domain Eukaryota; kingdom Viridiplantae; phylum Streptophyta; class Pinopsida; order Pinales; family Pinaceae; genus Pinus; species Pinus tabuliformis. The sequence goes on along the minus strand of CM062805.1, from coordinate 1,301,909,180 downwards.
TGTAGCTTGGGTGGATGGGAGAAATGTTGTTATCCTCCCAGCTCGGCTTCAATTTATGCATGTGATATGTGAGCTCATATTGAGTGTATCTTCATAACGGATTTGACTTGTTGTCTAGCAGTCCCTTAGGAACCGAAACATGTATATTCTTCATATGGAATATAAATATATTTCTTCGAAGAAAAAAATCCACCATAATAGTTCCTATTTGAATTTTTCATCTTTTCCTCGATCTCATTTTGCTAGAAATTAGAGTGGAAATGTGGTCCTTTTTATTTATGATCAAAAAATGGGTTTAAGAAAAGCATGCATCCACAACTAGCTTAACATCCATAATGTCTCATGTTTTACCAAATAAAAACCCCTACCCAAAATCATCATAACATTTATAATACCCTTTGAAAATGTCAATTATGGATTCCCTAGTTTCATCTAAATTAAATGCCGTGATTTGGTCCTTGTAGATATTTAAAAGAAAAATTACTTAAGAATCTAATGAAACAACTTTATTTTGGATGTTACTTGGGTCATTGTTGCATCCAAATAAAAATGAAGTGTTGTCTCAATAATCGAAAAACTAGGGTTTATAAGTTTGTACAACAAACATTGTAGTATAGAACCAACATATCAATCACCAAAAATAGGGAAAGTCTCAGTTGAATCGCATTAACAAGCATAATAAGCCACATGAGGGAGTAATATGGATGAATAAAGACCATCATCTACAATAATTTCCACTTAGATCTAACATTGATCCCTTTGTAAATCATATCTACTATCTACTAGCATTTACAACCATCATTAAGCCCTCTTGATTAATAGTTCCATCCCAAACTAAAATCAATATCCATCTATCAAATTCAGCCAACATTGAAACAAAAGGAATATTATGAATATTCATTGAAACTCATTAAAAAAAAGGAATTATGTATTATATATCATAAAGTGGGTTCAAATAGGAGATCCAAATTCATTATGTTTATTAGATCCATAATACAACATACATTACCAAGACCAACAATAGTCAAACATGTTGAACATTGAAAATCTAGCCATAACAACTTCTTTTGTCATCCTATTATCGTCAAATAGATGTTATAGCCTTGAAATACCTAGTAGAATCTATCCCAAACAATGTATAATCAACCAACCCAATCCTATTTTAATAACCTCATATTTATACAAATATTCTTAAAGGTATGAGGTCCCATTATCTCTAAGAGAACAAGATAGTAATCCCATGTCCATTATTTATTATGTATTTTATTTTTAGTTACTTACCACCAAGGAATGTAGCTATCTAGTCACCCATGTTAAATGTGTGTTCATATCAAGTCACATTTCCCCTATCAATCTTTAGGATGTGTACTTCGTGCAATAGTTATAGTATATAAATATTCGAAAAGTTGTAAACATTGCCTGTAATTCTATCTTGTTTGGGAGTTGTCACATGATCAATGCATCTTTGAGGTGAATGTGACCTTTCCTAACTCTTCCCAAGTGGCCCCTCCTTCATATTTTATCAAAATGAAAAACCCAATGATCCTTCACCACACTAATTGATTGCCCCTCAAGGCAACTTATACCACCCTTTGAAACAAAAGGTTCCAAATATAGTATGACTTCAAGAATTTAGTCTTGAATTATTGAAAAATTACTATTAGTCATGAACTATGGTCTTGAATTATTAAATATTAATCTTGAAATATTGAAAAATTTGAGCCTATTCCATCTATTTATTCAATACTATGGTGGTGCTTTCTATGAATTTCATATCCTAGTATTAGCCAAGAACAATAATATTGGTTTGTAACACCACCTGCCATTTCAAAACCACAACTAAACCTAAATTATGAAATTACATGCCTTGTTCTTGCATCATCATCTTGAAATACTTTACAGTTTTCCTCTCATCATCATGGACTTGCATGATTTTTTTAACTTCACCATTATGTTGCCATTCTTTATGTTGGCTTGTTGGGGCCTGACCCAGGTTCATAAGTGATTTAGCCAAACAAATCCCGAAACTACTGGCCCTTTTGGCAACATTCCACGGTGCATGGACTGAGGTCTCACTCCAGGTAGTATGGGAGGGTGCTAGAACCAGGTTTTTGCACCCTAGGGATGTCTTGATGAAGGTTGGGAAGTTCGCGAACAGATCCTGCGCGCTTTCGCTGCTCCAAAATCAATGTGCTTAAAATCTCTCGAAACTAGTGCCAAACCATAGATCTCATCATTCTGATTGCAACAACAGTTGAATTGCCTCAATCTGACACCATATGTGAAAGGTATCACGTTCTGAAGTTCTTCGCAAACAACAAAAAAGTCAACTTGCAGGGTTGACTAGGTTGTTGATTGGGCAGGTCGTACAGGTGATGTGGAACTGATGTCAGTAGGTGACTATGAAGGTACAACATAGATGCACCAATCGCGTACTGATACGTGGCATGACCTACGGGGAAAATGGCGGATTTTCATTTGATATTTGGTTTTGGACCAGCTAATTAGGAGGCATCATGTGGCCCAATCGAACCCACGACCTCACCACAACAAACCAACCACTAGACCATTAAAGTCACTTATTAATACATAGTGGAAATTTTATATTTAAATTCAATCGAATTTGGCATTTGGGGGAGGGGGCGAGGCACGTGGCCTCAACCCCAAGTTTCATCGCACCACATGAACGAGCAACAAGGAGGAGGGGGTGTGCATGTGGCCCAGCCCCGAGCCACATGGTGAACATTATGACTAAGAGCCATGCAGAAAGGGCGGGTCGTGTGGCACCTGGCATATGCCCAACTCAAGGTTTTATGACCACCATAAGACCATTGGCGTGGGATTCAGGAAGGGGTGGGTGTGTGGCACCCTGCCGCGCCCAACCCCCAATCACATTGTTAACCATATGAACTAAGTTGGAGGAAGAAGAACATGGCCCTTCTTTGCGCATTTAATTATTTAAAAATTTGCACCAATCACGGCGGAATCAATGCCAAAAACATGTGAATTTGTTGCATGTAGACTTGCCAAAGGAGGAGTTTCATTGCCTAGCTAGCCAATTTTGTCATTTTGTGGGACAAATAGTAGAGAAATGGAGCAAGGAGGCCTAACTTGGTCATTTTTCAGCAATTTTGAGCCCAAGAATAGCCTACACAGGGTTTTTTGGTGTTTTGGACACAATGGCGGGATTATTTTTATGATTTGAGCATTTTATTTTGAACACTTTACAGATCCAAGTCCTTTTTTGTTGCAGACAAAGACTTTTTTTTCCTTTTTGAGGCCATATGGAGACCTTTTTTAGCCTTCCAGATGCATCTGCAACATTTGTTTCTTCATTAGAGTAGTTATTTTTTCAGTCTATTCTCAATATGTTTAAGGAGAAAGACCATTTCAACACTTCATTATGAAGCAGTTGAATTTGTGCTTATTTTTTTTATCTTAGAATGAGTACAAGGACCTATTGCCAGATTTAGTGAGAGAGTCCTTTTATTTTGGCATTGTCATCTCTTTTCTAAAGGGAGTTAACTTGTGAGTGAGAGTTCTATGAAGGAGAACTTTTCTTTGAAGGAGAAACAATGCCACTCCAGAAGGAGGTTTACTCTATGAGTCAAAGATTTGTAATGTACTCTTTTTGTTGTCGAGTTCAATAAGGTGGCCTAGCCATTGGAGCAGGGCCCGAAGAGTTAGTCCATACTGTAAGGACTCTGGACACCACATATCTCCACAATGGTATGATATTGTCCACTTTGGGCCTAAGCCCTCATGGATTTGCTTTTGGACTTACCCCCAAAAGGCCTCATACCAATGGAGATATTTTTCCATCCTTATATACCCATGATCCTCCCCACTTCTAGTCAATGTGGGACTTTGGTCGTATAAACAACAATCCTCCCCTCGAACAAAGGACCATCGAGCCTCCCCTCAAACGATTATCCATCCGTCCACTCTACCAACTAGGATTCTCCGCTCCAATGCGTTGGAAGCACACGCCTTACATGGAGCATCACCTGCCTCGAGAGCTTGCTCTATCCCAGGTCAACTCCTCTTCATCGTGTTGGGACCAGGACACGTCCATGAAGAATCCGAAGCACACCGCTTGTCTAACCGAGCTCATCCACGGATCCCATCGTGATATTACCGGGGCTCACCACCTTCGTTCGACATTCCGAGGATTCATCCACTTGGCTAACTTCAGGGCATGGCTCTGATACCACTTGTAAGGACTCTGGACACCACATATCTCCACAATGGTATGATATTGTCCACTTTGGGCCTAAGCCCTCATGGATTTGCTTTTGGACTTACCCCCAAAAGGCCTCATACCAATGGAGATATTTGTCCATCCTTATATACCCATGATCCTCCCCACTTCTAGTCAATGTGGGACTTTGGTCGTATACCCAACACATACTAGACGAAATCCATTATCACTTGGTTGTTCCCTTCTTCATTTTTACCATGTTGGATTTCATATGATTTTGTTTTATCTTTAAGTTCGTTTAAAATTAACTATTCATAGTTGAACAAGTTACAAATTAAGTTAACTTTGGAAGACCCAAAATTTATCAAAACTTGCAAAGTGTCGAAGGACGATCGAAATCAATTTTCAGATCATCTTTCTTGTAGATCATCACCACCTTAGTGCTTGACATGTGTTATTTATAGGATTTCTTCACATGTGTGGGCCTACTTGTCTATAGTAGGTTGCTTGTAGTGGACTAGGTCCACTTGATTTGTAGACCTCCCTTCACCTTTCATAAATAGAGGAGATGCATTCCCATCATTCATGCAAGGTACTTATTCTTCTTTATATTTGAGTTAGATACATAGAAGGTGTTTTGCTCCCTTTATCTCATATCCATTGTTCTTTGTACTTTATTTCTCTTATCTTGACCTTTTAAGGTTTCTTGAACATTCTTGAAGACTAGTGCTAAGGTATCTACCCTAAGGATGGAGGAAAAAAGAAGACATCTTACATGAGGCCAAGGAGAACCCACTAGTGTGACTCTAATTTGTTGAAGTGGTGGCGTTACAATTTTTCATTATTTTCCCGAGCTAGGGTTTTGGAGAGCTTAGGGAGTTGCACCAATGTATTTTACTCTGAGTATGTACTTATATATATATCGCAAATTTTAATTTTAGTTATCATTGCTTCATGGTTTGTTAATTTCCAGCGCTTATGTGTCTCATTACTTTGACATAAGGTTGAAATTGTTAAAGGTGTCAAAATTGATATTTAAGATATAGGGTAGATTTAATATGATAACTATTTTTTTGATAAAATGGATATATATATATATATATATAATGGTTTGATAATTTATAGTACTTACATGTCTCATTGCTTTGACATAAGGATGAAATTGTTAAAGGTGTCAACATTGATATTTAAGATATAGGGAAGATTTAATATGATAACTATTGTTTTCATAAAGTGGAGATATATATATATATATATATATATATATATATATATTATGAATTTGAATTTTAGTTATCATTGCTTCATGGTTTGGTAATTTCCAGTACTTACATGTCTCATTACTTTGATATAAGGTTGAAATTGTTAAAGGTGTCAACATTGATATTTAAGATATTAGGGCAGATTTAATATGATAACTATTGTTTCCATAAAGTGAATTTCAGATTTAACTTATGTAAGATTTTCCTAGAGCACTAAAACTTGTTGGAACGCATTTAGTATATTTTCTCATGGATTGCCTTATTGATTGTCCATCATTTATTGCTAGAAATTATTTTTCAAATAAACCTTAAAACTGTCAATTGATAGGAAATAAATATAGAAATTTCTAAACTTATATTAAAATGTTGAGAGCATAAATTTCACATAAAAACCTAAAGGAAAGCCATAAACTTAATTGAATCAAAACATAATTGTAAATTCTAAGACAAATAAAACATGCATGATATTGCTAGAAATTAATTAACAAAGCAATGAAACACATAAAATTATTGTAGAAACACATAAAACAAGAGAGACATAGATATATGTGGTTTACGCAATTTAGGCTACATCCATGGAGAAATAGCTAATCCTTCCTTTTATATTATCCAACAAAATGAAGAGATACAACCTACAGCAGATCCATTGCAATTTCCTCTTCGCTCTCACATAGTCTCCTCTCTCTTTTTTGCTCAGAATAATCATACACAGTCGCAATATAATTCCCTAATATAAACTAAGGGTTTCCTTCTAGGGAAAAAAAAACTTAAATTAACATAACATCTATCGTCATATCATCTGCCTAATGAATGGCCCAAATTGACTCTGAAATTACAATGTTTTACAAGACAATTTTTCATTTACTTTTAGCTTCACGCGCATTGCCCCCAAACCCCCGCAAAAGGGGGGCTCATAAAATCGTCGTCACCGCCCCTAACAACGATCATATGGGCGACGTTTCCACCTCGTTAGGAACAAAGATATAACGTAACTGAAACAAAAAACCTTTGAACAATCAAGAAGATAATCAAGCTCCACACCCAACAATCTCCCACTTGGAGAATGATTATATAAACTCCATTGTTGCTTCACTTGTTGAACAATGAATCCACTTGGACTTGGTTGTTTCTAATTTTTACCATCATACTTGAAGTCCAATTGAAACTTAGCAGAATCTCAATTTCTCCTTGGTTATAACTTTTGTTTAAATATTTGCAAGATTCTGGCTATTGTGTATCTTTTCCAGCTTCAATTGTCCATCTTCCAACTATGACCTTATGGAATGGTACTTGAGTTGAATATGTTTAGTCTTGGAATGAAATGTTGAGTTCTTTGCAAAATGAATGGCACTCAGGTTGTCATTGTATAACCTGCCCATCTCCTACTTCTTGCCTAATTCATCCATAAACCTTTGTAACCAAATCATTTCTTTACTGGCCTTTGTAACAACAACATACTCTACTTCTGGTGTTGAAAGTCCAACAATGTTTTTGCAATTTTAAAACCCAACTAACATTTGTTCCGCCTACAATAAACACATACCCTATGGTTCTCATCTTGTTATCTCTATCACATGTCATATATGCACCAACATATCATTTTAGAGCAATGTTTGAACCACCAAAGCATAATGATTGATTTGTGGTACCTCTCAAATACCTGAGAATCCACACTACTTCCATCCAATGCTCTTTTCCTGGGTTCTTCATATACCTACTTACAACTCCCACTGGGTGTGCAATATAAGGCCTTGTGCATACCATTGCATACATTAAGCTTTCAATTTTTGATGTATATGGAACTTTACACATAATCCATCTCTTCCTGAGTCTTGGGACATATCTCCTTACTTAGTTTGAAATGGCTAGCCAAAGGTGTACTAATTGGTTTTGCATTTTGTATATTAAATCCTTCCAACACCTTTTCTATGTACTCACTCTAAGACAATGTTAAGTTGCGACTTTTTATGTCTCTAGTTATTCTCATACCAAGAATTTGTTTTGTAGCACCCAAATCCTTCATTGCAAATGAATTTTCCACTTTTCCTTTGAGCACACTTATTTCCTGCATGTTATACCCTGCAACAAGCATGTCATCTACATACAATAGCAATATGATATAGCTGCTATCATTTTGTCTTTTAAGATAAACAAAATGGTCAGAGTGACATCTAGTATAACCTTGTTCAGACATAAATCTGTCAAATTTTAGACCACTGCCTTGGAACCTATTTTAAACCATATAAGCTCTTCTTCAATTTGCACACTAATTTCTCCTTCCCTTTGACCTCATACTCTTGTGGTTGTTGCATATATATTTCTTCCTCCAAATCCCCATGGAGAAAGGTTTTCTTTACATCTAACTTATCAAGATGCAAATCTTTTGTTGCCACTAGACTTAAAATAGTTCTGATTGAACTCATTTAAAAACAGGAGAAAAAAATTCATCAAAGTCTGTACTTTTATTTTGTGCAAACCCCTACCCCACAAGTCTAGCTTTATACTTTTATTTACCTCCATCTTCTTCCTTCAACCTATAAACCCATTTATTATACAATGTTGTTTTGCCTGCATGCAACTTGACTAAGTCCCAATTATGGTTATGCATCAAGGTGTTCATCTCTTCTTCCATGGATTTCTCCCACTTCTTCCTAGTTTCTACCTACATTACTTCTTCATATCTTTCTCGTTCACCAAAATTATTCAACAATACATAAGATAATGAAGGAGAGTATCATTCAAGGGGTCTACTGATCCTGGTAGATATTCTATCACGACTTTCAGGTGTTTGAGGTGTTTTTTGTTGTTGTTGTTGTTGTTGTGGTCGTTGATCATTATGATTTTCAAGCACCTTTACTTTTTTTGTGATCTCATCAAGCAATGTATTCTTTATTTTCCTTTTCCTATTTTTTTCCCTGCATCTAATCCTTATACAAGACCTTTCATTAAATATGAAATCTTTGATCCTAATGATTTTGTGTTTTTCATAATCATATATGCGATAACAAAATTCATTAACACCATATCCAATAAAGGTACATTTATTTTATTTTTCCTCGGGATTTTTCTATTTTCTTTATTAATGTGGAAAAAGGCTTCACAAACGACAGTAGTTTACTTTTTTACATGTTCATGCCTCCTCGGCAATACCACCATACAAGGAACTTGAAGGCCCTATGTTTATTAGATAAACAACAATATCTACAAAATCTATCCAAAATTGTAAGGGAAATCCTGCATGCAATCTCATGCACCTTGCACGCTCCATGATTATCGTGTTCCTCCTTTCTGACACACCATTTTCCTCTGGTGTTCCTGGAACTATCTTCTCTCTACGAATTCCATGCTCTGAATAGTGGTTATCAAACACTTTGTTGCAGTATTCCCCTCCATTATCTAATATGATACACTTCAACTTCTTTCTTGTCTCATTCTCAACCAAAACTTTCCATTTCTTGAAAGTATCAAATATATCAGATTTATTTTGAATATAATAAATCTAGGTTTTCCTAGTTGCATCATCAATAAAAGTAACATAATAGTGAAATCCACCGAGAGATGACACTTGAGCAAGTCCCCATACATATGCATGCACAAGCTCTAATTTTTTTCTCTTATTTTCCTTCCCAACTCTGAGAAATTTGACTCTCTTTTGTTTTTCATAAACACAATTTTCATAGAAATCCAAATCAACAAGCTTCAAACCTGGCAACAAATTTATTGAGTGAAAATTTTGATCCCCTTCTCACTCATGTGCCCAAGCCTATGATGTCAAAGTTTCATATCTCCTCCTGTGGAGGCTAAAGCAATAACATAATTATAAATACTATTGCATAAATATAATGTAACAACATTTTCTCCTTTAGTGACCTTCCAAGTTTTATCTATAAAAGTAGTTAAACAACTTTCACCTCCCAATTTCCCTGTTGAAATTAGAGCTTTATTTAGATATAGAACATGTCTTACCTCCTTTAATATCCATTGTTTTACATTATGTTACTTTATGAAAATCTGAACCATTCCAATGATTTTATAGGGTTTATCATCAATGAGACGAATATGTCCAAAATCTCATTGAACATAGTCATGAAGATGTTTCCTATCAAGTGTGGCATGGAATGAGGCCCCTGAAGCTACCACCCAAACATCAATAATTTTCTATAATGAAATAATCAAAGCATTTTGCAACACATCATTTGTCACATTCGCTTCATGATTATTCTCTTGTTGTTCATCTCCTTCGTTTCCCTTCTAATATTTCTAGTCATTCTTCAAGTGTTCTTTCTTCCCGCATTTCCAACAAACTATCCCCGATTTGGACTTGGATCTTCCTTTTCTTGACTTACTACGACGTTCTGAGCTCTTTCCTTTCTCTAGTTTTCTTCCTCTAGTCTCTGTAGTCAAAGAATTACCTGTTGTCTCACCTGAGTTTTTCCTTTGCTTTTCATTGCTAAGGATAGCACCAACAACATCATCAAACTTTAAAGTACTAGATCCAGAGACAAAGTTAGTAATAGCCATGACTAAGCCATTCCAACTTTATAGAAATGAGCACATAAACAATAGAGCCCTAACTTCATCATCAAAATTTACCCCTACAAAACTTAATTAACTAGTAATAGTTTTAAATTAATTTGATTAGCAACAAATCCACCTTCTGACATCTTCATATTAAATAGATGCTTCATAGAAATACCTTATTTGAGGCCGAGGGTTTTTCATATAGTTTGTCCAATATCGTCATTAAACCTTGTTGTTGTTTCCTATTAAATTTTGAATGCCACCGACACTGCTAGATATAGCGTTATTGTTCCTAGTGCCTTTCTTTCGAGAATGCCCCATTCTTCGTCTATCATTCTTGTCGGCTTCTTTCATTTTCTGCTCAATGGTAGATTCAGATATTTCTGATACATATAATCTTCCATCTGCATCTTCCACAACTGGTGGTTTTGGTCGTTAAATTTCTCGACTCCAAACCTACCATCTTCCGCCATTTCTCCCACTTGAACCAAGAACCCTTCTCTCCTATGAGTTTATCATCCAAATACACCTTCCAGTTGTTAGAAATTAATTAACGGAGCAATGAAACACAAACACATAAATGCATAAAACAAGAGAGACACAGATTTACATGGTTCACCTAATTTGGGATACGTCCACGGAGAAACAGTTAGTCCTTCTGTTTATATTATCCAACAAAATGAAGAGATACAACCTATAGTAGATCCGTTGTAATTTTATCTTCGCTCTCACACAGTATCCTCTCTCTTTTTCACTCAAAATAATCATACACAGTCGTAATAGAATTCCCTCATATAAACTAAGGGTTGTCTTCTAAGAAAAAAAACCCTAAATTAACATAACTTCTACCGTCAGATCATCCGCCTAATGAACGGCCTAGATTGACTACGAAATGACAGTATTTTACAAGGCAATTTTTCATCTGTTTTTAGCTTCGGGGGCGTTGCCCCCAAACTACTGCTGGAGGGCTCATAAAATTGATGTCGCCCCCTCTCCCTAGACCCCCTTGATGGTGATCATGCGGGTGGCAACAGGGATCCAATGTGGTTGAAACAAAAAACCTTTGAACACTGAGGAAGATAATTAGGCTCCACACCCAACAAATACCAAAAATACTTATGAAAACTATCCTCTTTAAAACTAAAAAGAATATAACATATGCTTGGAAATAAAACATAATATAAAATTCCTAAATGACGTGCCATTGGTTTGGGGTAGATTTGGGCTCTTTATTGCTCCATGGTTCTCAAAGTTTGATGCCACAAGCATGGTGGTCTCAACAATGTCGGTTTAGGTGAGATTACCAAATCTCCCTCTTCCTTTCTGGCACCATCAGGTCCTAGAGGATATTGGAAATACTCTGGGAAAATTCAAAAAGACGGACCTTGACATAACATAAAAGGTATCTTTATTTTTGCCAAAATTTATGTAGAGATGGACCTCAATAAAGGTCTAATTGATTGCATTCAATTGGAATCTAAAAACTTTCAATGCACCCATGTTTTAAATAATGAGAACACGTCATTCATATGTTGAATATGTTTTAAAATAGGACACTTGCATAAAAAAAATCTCAAAAATGAAAAAGTGGCAAGCCAATAAGCATAAGGGATGAGAGGCAGGTATCTGACCCACACCTTTCTAAAGAAGAAGAGACCATGGGGAACAATCCAAATATGGATGTACATTATCAACATGGGAACGAAGCAGATGGAGATGTTGTGGATCAATCAAAAACTGCAACCCACATCCAGAAGGGTACTGAATTAGTACAGATACAAGCATTAGAGCAGCAAAAAAAGGAAACATGGAATGAAAATGGCATGGGGGGTATAAAGAGAACTCATGTCTCTGAGAGCTCAGACTCAGTCAAAGAAGTATCTTTGCATACAACTGGAAATGAATTGGCAATGGTAACAGTGGATCCCAACCATGGGGTTTGGTAAAAGTTTCAAAAAAAAGACAAAAAAAAAGTTAAATAATTTTTATCACACTGAAGTCCGACATAATTTATGTAATTTTTTACATTTTTCTTTTTATTTCTCATCAACAATAAAATTAATATAATCAAATACGTTTAGCCTTTACAAAAACTTAAGTTAAATAAAATTAAGTTTTTTTTCAATCAAAAATATAAAACTAATTTTTTATCATAATTCAATATAAAAACATATAAAAGTCAATCTTCATAAATGCAGTTAGAATTAACGTGAATATGTTATATACCAAAATAAAAATTATTATATCCATAAAAATGTGCCCCAACTTTTCATCAGGGTAAGTCTTCAAAAATGTAATGTACTTAGCATGAATATACTTTATAACAAAATAAAGATTAGTATATCAAACATTTGTTTAATACCTCATGATATGATACCTGGGCATAAGCTCTTATAATAATAGGGCTCCGTGTAATGGTTTTAGATCATAAGGAATGAATCTCGTTAGGACTTTTGTATGGTGGCACGCTGAGATCTTTAATATCAATGGCAACAGAAATATTACATAGATTTGATTATTTTGAAAGAAAAAATAATATTTTTAACGGTTTTTGGTTTTCAAGTATATGGTGGTCAAGGTATATGGTTGTTAAGTTAATGAAAATTGGTTAGGTTAGTTTTTATATGGGTTTTATTTTTTTTGAGTGAGTGTAATGGTCAATGTTAATGAGTTTTATTGTTGGGTGTGGAGTTTGATTATCTTTTTTATTCAGAGGTATTGTCGCATTGGACCACAGTTCATAATGGGGCGACAACATCATCTGTTTATTCGCCGGTAGGGGGTCCAAGGGGAGCGACGACTATTTTTGTGAGCCCCCTTGGTGAGGGTTCGGGGGTAGTGCTCCTGAAGCTAAAAATAAATGTAAAATTGTCTTGTAAAATATTGTAATTTCATAGTCAGTGTTAGTCGTTCATTAAGCAGAGGATTTTACAGTAGGAGTTATATTTAATTTAGGGTTTTTGTCCTAGAAGGCAACCCCTCACTATATGTGAGGGAATTGTATTGTGGCTATCAATATGTGTATTCTGATCGAGAAAGAGAAAGGAAATTGTGTGATAGCCAAGAGAAAATTATATTGGATCTGTTATAGGTTGTATTTCTTCATTTTGTTGGATAATATAAATGGACTAGTTGTTTCTCTGTGGATGTAGCCCAAATTGGGTGAATCACGTATATCTATCTCTTATTTTATGCATTTTTTATGTTTGCGTTTCTACAATATTTTATGTGTTTCATTGCTCTATAATATATGATTTTATAACTATTGGTATCAAAGCTGAAGCTCTATTTGGCTAATAAACTCGCAAGAGAGAAGGGTTCTTAGTTTGAGTGGGAGAAATGGTGGAAGATGGTAGGTTTAGGATCGTAAAATTTAATTTCCAAACTTACTAGTTGTGGAAGATGCATATGGAAGATTATCTATATCAGAAAGATTTGTTGTTGCCCTTGAGCGGAAAGGCAAAGAAGCCAACGAGTATAACAGACACATAATGGGATATTCTTGACAAAAAGGAACTTGGAACAATACAGTTGTGTTTAGCAGCATCGGTAGCCTTTAATATTTCAAATGAAATGACAACAGAGGGTTTAATGTCGGCATTGGTCAAACTATATGAAAAACCTTGGGCTGCAAAAAAAATATTTCTTATGAAACGTTTATTTAATATGAAGATGTCAAAAGGTGGATCTATTGTTGATCATTTGAATGAATTTAATACATTTACCAGACAGTGAAGTTTTGTAGGGGTAAATTTTGATGATGAAGTTAGGGCTCTGTGATTTCTATGCTCATTGCCAGAAAGTTAGAATGGTTTAGTTATAATAGCCATTAGTAACTCTGTCTTTGGATCTAGTACTTTAAAGTTTGATGATGTTTTCGGTGCAATTCTTGGCAAGGAAATGTGACAGAAAAGCTCTGATGATACATCAAGTAATGCTTTAACTACAGAGACTAGGGGAAGAAAAATGGAAAGAGGAAAGAGATCAAGATATCGCAGTAAGTCAAGGAAAGGCAGATCCAAGTCCAGATCGAGGATAGTGTGCTGGAAATGTGAGAAGAAATGACACCTGAAGAAAGATTGTAAGTCTCGAAAGGAAAAAGAAGGAGACGCGCAACAAGAAAACAATCATGAAGCGAATGTCACAGGTGATGTGTTGCAAGATTCTTTGATTCTTTCATTAGAAAATATTATTGGCATATGGGTAGTAGATTCAAGGGCCTCATTCCATGCCACACCTGATAGGAAATATTTTCATGATTATGTTCAAGGAAATTTTGGACAGATTCGTTTGTGTGATGATAAACCCTGTAAAATCATTGAAATGGGCAAAGTTTTCATAAAACAACAGAATGGAAACAAATGGTTATTGAAGGAGGTAAGACATGTTCCATATCTGAAGAAAAATCAAATTTCAACAAGTTAGTTGGGAGGTGAAGGTTGTGTAACTACTTTTACAGATAAAACTTGGAAGGTCACTAAAGGAGCCCTGGTAATAGAAAGGAGAAAAGGTTGATACATTGTATTTATGCAATGACATTTCTAATTTTGTTAATGCTTTAACCATTACAAGAGAAGGTACAGCATTGTGGCATCATAGGATCGGGCACATGAGTGGGAAGGGGATGCAGATTCTTCACTCAAGAAATTTGTTGCCAAGTTTGAAGCATGTTGATTTATAATTTTGTGATAATTGTGTTTATAGAAAACAGAAGAGTAAGATTTCTGAAGAGTTGGAAAAAAAAGAAGAACAAAAAATTAGAGCTTGTGCATACAAATGTAAGAGGACCTTCTCAAGTATCTTCTCCTGGTAGCTCTCATTATTATGTTATTTTTATTGACGATGCAATCAGAAAAAAACTGGATTTATTGTATTCGAAATAAACCTGATGTATTTGATACTTTCAAAAATGGAAAGCTTTGGCTGAGAATGAGACAGTAAAAAGGTTGAAGTGTCTCAAATCAGACAATGGAGGTGAATATTGCAGCAGAGAGTTTGATCAGTATTGTTCAAAGCATGAAATTCGCAGAGAGAAGACAGCCCTAGGAACAAAATGGTGTCAAAAAAGATGAACAAGACAATCATCAAGCATACAAGGTGCATGAGATTGCATGTAAGATTGTCTTTACAATTTTGGGCACATGTTGTAGATAATGTTGTTTATCTAATAAACAGAGAGCCTTCAAGTTATTTGGATGGAGGTATTCCAGAGAAGGCATGGATAGTAAAAAGGTAAACTACTCATTTTTAAAGACTTTTTGTTGTGAAGTCTTTGTCCACATTAATAAATAAAATAGAACAAAGCTTGAGGCAAAATCAAAAAAAATTACCTTTATTGGATATAATGATAATGATTTTGGTTATCACTTATATGATTAGGAAAATCACAAAATCATTAGGAGCAAAGATGTCATATTCAATTAAAAGGTTTTGTATAAGGATCAGATGTAGAAAAAGAAACAGGAAAAATAAAACAAAGAATACATAGTGCTTGATGAGATCACAGAAAAAAAAAAAAAAAAGTGTCTAAAAATCATAATGATCAACAGTCATAACAACAACAGCAACCACAACAACAACAGGCGCCTCAAACACCTGAAATTGATGTTAGAAAATCTACCAAGATAAGTAGACCCCCTAAACGATACTCTCCTTCATTATATGATGCATTGTTTATTGATTCTGGGGAACTAGAATGTTATGAAGAAGCAGTGCGGGTAGAAACTAGGAAGTAGGAGCTAGCCATGAAAGAATAGATGGAATCCTTAGTAGATAACTAGACTTGGGACTTAGACTGGTTGCATGCAGGTAAAATAGCATTGCAGAACAAATGGGTTTACAGGTTGAAGGAAAGAGGAGGTAGAAAATGTATAAAGCTAGACTTGTGGCAAGGGGGTTTGCACAGAAAAATGGTATAGACTTTGATGAAATATTTTCTCTTGTTGTTAAAATGACTCCAGTCATAACTATTTTAAGTCTAGTAGCAACAAAGGATTTGCATCTTGAGCAGTTAGATGTAAAGACAGTGTTTTTCCATGGGAATTTCGAGGAAGAGATCTATGGGAAGCAACCACAAAGATATGAGGTCAAAGGGAAGGAGAAACTAGTATGCAAGATGAAGAAGAACTTGTATGGCTTAAAACAAGCTCAAAGGCAGTGGTATCTAAAATTGTTGAAAATGCAACAAGATGATGGAGCTTAGTGGAAAGGTCGCCTTCACTAAATGGGCCGCAGGGTATTTTTGGCGCAAAGTCTATTTTTAGACTATGTTTATTTTTAGACATATGGATCATGGTCTATGAGTTGCAGGATGCTATTTGTGGATGATTGATTATGCTGGTAAAAATAGATGGACTTCTATTTTTAGACATATAGGCAGGTTTCTATTTTTATACTGCCAAGCTAAAAATAGAACAGTCGAATATTATTAGCTAATAATAATATTGGACTATAAACATTATCTTATCCTCTTGGAGCACTTCAGTTTGAGCTACAGATGTGGCACATGCAGTTGTCAGAAGGAAATACGTTTCTTGTGGATCAGTTGAGCTATTGCATGCAGGACTTCAGTTAGAACTCATGTGGTTGAGTTTTGGTAGAGTTGATTGTAGAGTTGATGGAGTTGTGTTTAGTTTAACTTGGTTGAACTAGTTGTATTTTAGTCTAACTGAAGAATACACTAGTGATGAGTTGTGTGAATTAAATATTAATTAATTCACTAATTATTAACTCATAAAACAGCTGAAGAATACATCAGTTAACTCAGTGCATGTACAGTTCAGTGGAGACAGGTGTTAGAGGTTGAGATTGCTATCAGTTGTGACTATAGTTGTGCATGAGATCTTGCACAATCAATGGGATTGAGTTATGCCAATGAGGACTGCGCGTAGTGTGGGCCAATACCAAGGCAATTGTAGCTTGTGCTCATGTGATTTTCACTTTGGATTGTGCAGTGGAGGCAGGCAAAGCAAGCAGAGGAGATTTGAACCTGTGACTTGTTCAGAACTGAGATAGTTTTGTGTGTAACAGGTGGAGATAGTACTGAGTACTTGTGAGAAGTATTGTACTATGTATTGTTACATGTTCTCAATCATTATAATATACAGATAGTGTGGGGTTTTCAGTTGTATGCTTT